>VXAB01009100.1:229413-289366 GCA_013399175.1 Odontophorus gujanensis | reverse complement strand
ATTATATTATATTATATTATATGGTAAAGTACTCATTTGCAGTTCTTCCTCAAGTACAATGCCTCTGATAATTATTTACAGTTATGTCTAAAATAGAAGTAGCTACAGCCTGCAGCTACAATCTCTAAACTCCATATAGAAGACACTTTCACAAAATACAGAGGAAATCCTTGTCCCAAAGAGCTAACACACTGACTGCTAACTTCAAAGTGAGGAAAGTATGGCTTCTAATTTCATATTTGCTGATGATACAATACAGCCAATATTATGATTGGCATCATGTGCAACAAGGGTAATTTCCAGAGATGTACTAGCCCATACTAGAACCAAAAAACAGCAAAAATTATGCAGTCCATTATGTAGACCCCTTCTCAGAACATGGATAAAGTGGATTTTAGTGTGGGTTTAGCAGGTAGGAACCCATCATAACTCCTAACATTATCACGGTATCCTAAAGCAGATGTTCTAGGGCTTGCTCTTCCTATTGCCCTGCATGTGGGTGGAGTATGTTGAAGTTGCCAATATTCCCACTGTGATTGTTATTACAGAGTACATACAGAATTCTTAGGATATTAAAAAATAGATGCACTTAATTTCCACTTATTTAACAAAATAAGGCCTAGGGATTTGACCTGGCAACTGCAAACAGGTCGTAGTCAGTGTCACTAAAAAAGAGATAGGAAATTGAAGGCTTCTGTTGTTCCAGCCCATTCTTCAAGCAGCTATAGACACAAGCCTGCTTTTAACTCACTGCCATGTTCTTTGGTATGGATTTTCAAATTAACCTAGGAAAGTTCAAATCTGAAATCCAAGTGAGCCATTATGATTGCTTTCCCTTCATGATATTTCTTTCCCAGTGCTTCAATAACTAAGTGCAGTAGTCCTTCCATGCTAAGAGAAGACTGGATGTTCAGAATTTTGTGTGGAGGAAAAGCCTACCTGTCACTGAAGTTATGTTACACCTTGCTAGGAAGGGAAGCCTAGGAGGTCATAGATTCATAGAATCACAGAATCATGGTATATCCCAAGATGAAAGAGACCCACAAGGATTACTGAGTCCAACTCCTGGCTCCACGCAGGACCACCCAAAATTCAAACCCAATGTCTGAGAGCAGTGTTCAAATGCTCCTTGAACTCAGGCACTGTTCCATGCCCACCGCCCTGTGGTGCAGAGCTGTCCCTATCCCGCAGCTGCCCCTCCCTGACACAGCTCCATGCCGTTCCCTCGGGCCCTGTCGCTGTCACACAGAGCAGAGCTCAGCGCTGCCCCTCTGCTCCCTGTGAGAGCTGCAGCCGCCATCAGCCTCAGCCCCTCTGCTCTGTGCTCATAGCCACGCTGAAACCTTCCTCCTGCCTTCACAGGCATTGCGGAGAAGGGTACTTGCAGTGCTCTCAACAGTGCCCAGGAAATTACAGCACACAGGAGACTGAAAGGTGCGTCAGTGCCTAACTGCTATTGTAACCTAAAGGTGTAAGCACTCACGTTCTTAAACTGAGCATGCAGAGAAAGAAAAGAGGAGAGCAGCTGGGAGGGACAGAAATACCCTTAAGCACCCGCGACTTTGAGTGAAATATTTAGGCAGATGAGGAATTTGGACAGACCTTTGGATCAAGGCTGTACAACATCTCTTGATAATCATGAAGAAGCACTCTTGTTAAGGCAGAAATGATCCCTTTTACCCAGCCAAAACCTGCATTTACACTAGGCTTATTATCTTTATCCTAGACACAATAAAGTTCAGTCTCTCCTGATGACATGCAGCCCTCCAAGGTCTACTTGATGCTATGGGCAGCTGCTGGGTGCAGTGTACCACCTTTCCCCTAAAGTTCCAAGAGAAGGCACAGCACTTCACAAACTATTGTGTAGGTCTTACGAACGCAGGTGGGCCCAGGTTGCTGAAAGCTTGGCTCTTTAACAAACTGTTGGACATCTGAATGACATTATCCTACCTCTCAGTAGAGCTCACTATCTTGAATCGAGTAACAGAAGATACAGGTGTTCAGCATTTTCATTCAAGGCTAAAATATATGTTTTGGTGTCTAAACTAGGTTCAGGAATTCTCTCTGTGCTCTGAAAAGTATTTCCTTGAGGTATGGAATGTTCTCGATATATATGCTAAGTTATAAACATACTTAGTTC
Organism: Odontophorus gujanensis; assembly: GCA_013399175.1. NCBI lineage: Eukaryota > Metazoa > Chordata > Aves > Galliformes > Odontophoridae > Odontophorus > Odontophorus gujanensis. Next base: position 287,226 of record VXAB01009100.1, on the reverse strand, counting down.
CTATTTCTTACTTTTAAATTAATGTCCTTCATTCTAATGATTTGTCAGTAAAAATAATGTAGAGATAAGAACTGTCCAAAGTGATGGAAAAAAAGCAGTGACTAGATAGATAGGACAAAAAAGGTGTACCTCAGGTGTTCATAGGTGTACAGGCTCGACTACAGAATGGAAAGACAGGTTGAAATAAATTAGAGACTAAGAAAAAAATCACTGAGGACCTGCTTATCCCACTCTTATCTGCATGAAACCAAATCTTGACTTATATGTAGTTAAAACCCAAGGAGCAATGACAATCTCCTTCATTCAAGATTTCTGGAAATATTGAATATTAGCTTACTCCCATTAAGGTGTATATTTAGAAAAATGTCTTTCTCTAGGAAGAGTTGTGAGGCTCTGGAACGGGCTGCCCAGGGGAGGTGGTGGAATCACTGACCCTGGAGGCGATCAAGAAACATTTAAATGTACTGAGGGACATAGTTTAGTGGTATATATTGGTGATAGGTGGACGGTTGGGCTGGATGGTCTTGGAGATCTTTTCCAACCTTGGCGATTCTATGATTCTATTCTATTATTATTTTACTTCACTAGGGATGCATGTTCTATCCACAAACAGAAACTTTCTGAGTGGAACAAAGGAAGTTTTATAAAAACACACACACACACATTCTTCTCTGCTCCCTTATTTACACATTTTACACGTGAACCAATAAACGACACATTTTTCAACCACACTATTCATAGTGAATAAAGAATCATGACAGAACAGTGCAGGTTGGTATTAGCTTTCAGTGAAAATTGTAACCCATCTGGAGTGTCGAAGATCACCCGATTGTTTCAAGGGAGGATTGTTTTTAGTGAGGATAGTTAATCTCTAAGTGAAAAAATAATAAAAATCTCTGTCCTCTGCCAGATGCTTTTACTGCCTTGTCAAGAACTTGACGTTTTTGCCTATTAGCGAGAATGAGACTGTTTGAGGCTTAAGTAATTACTAGAGGACAAAATATGGTTCATTCTACGCCTGATAGCCAGTTTACATAGTTGTGTATACTTCTCCATCTTAATGATAGCTCTATAAGTTGTATAATTTGATAGATTAGGAGGCAATCATTTGTTTCACACTGTAGCAAAGCATAACATTTTTTTCCCCTCTGGCAAGAATTTTGTGGTATCTGCACGAATTTTTATATGCTAATTAGTTGCCATTGATCTTATTGACAGGAATAGTATCCTAAAACAAGGACCTGGGCCTAACTATATAAATAATGTGCATCAGCAGGCATGCATAAGATTATCAAAGAAGTCATGTGGAATCCATTTTGTTTTTCCTACTCTAAGTCATAATTCAGATCTTTAGCAATCCACAGGAATAATCTATGCCAATGTGAACTTTTCTCTGTTGTTCTAAGCGGGACTTCCATTACCATTAGTGTGTCATCTGACCTGTGTGTCATCTGCTGGAGGTGATGGCAAAGCATCATCAAGAAGAGGTGATGCTTGAGGTTTCTTTCAGGTAGATGCTGACCCTAAGGAACTACCTTAATTCCAACAATGACTCTATGATAATCACCTAATGTGTGGGTATCACAATTCTGCATTTGATTACACGTTGCAAGAATGACATTTCCCCTTTCCTTTTTCTCATCTCCTCACACTTGTTGTATCTTCTGTCATCCTATCAGCTCAGTTCTCTTCCTGCCTCTTCTACATTTTTCCCCTTTGTCTCTACTTCAGTTTTAGTCTAAACTGTCCCTTAAGCCATCCTATATGCTCAGTGTTCACATTGTCCCAATTCCTGACTTTCTCGCTTGCCCTGTTCTACCAAGAGCTCACTGAGCTCTCCAGAAACCACAGCAACTCTGAAGAAACCAGTAAAACCTTAAACCCTTTTGAGTTACGACTCTGTCCTAAATATATATCTTTTATGAACTAAACTAAGTTTGTAAGTTTCTTCATACAGAATGTCAAACCTTGACATCCCCCTCATTTTACCTGAACTCAAGTGTGAATTAACTGTATGATATTTTCAGCATAATTCTGAAACCAACATGGGGAGCTTCACATAAACTTAGCTCAACAACCCACATAGACTGGAAAGCAAGCTTTCACTACTGCTACTATAATTAACTTGTTACGGGCGGAGAACATGCTGGACCACTTGTATCTCAGAGGACTTTTGTGTCAAAATGCATCAAGACTGTAGTTTTACATGGAGAGTAAATTTTTTGTGAGTTGGCATGTTGCAGAAGCCATACGTTTTCAATGCACACTTAAATTTGTAGCAAACATTTGATTCTACTATAGTAAAAATATGTTTATTGCTCTTCCCTGTGGATTCTAGGTTTTCTTTAGTGTTCAAGAAGATATATGTCATTTAATAAATTGCACTTTCTGCAAAACCCGGTGTTTTGTCTCAAGATCTTTTGGTCTCAAACACATAGCTGAATATCAGCAACACTCATTTAACAGCCAAGAAAAATATCCGAGGGTGCAAAAATGACTGATTTGGGGTCAGAAATTGAATCAGAGGCAATGTTGGGAGCAGAAGTCCAGAGACTTCTGTTTGCTGCACTTCATTCACTGACTCACTCTGTAATATGCCTTTAGTGACTTTCATTTGAAGAGTGAAGTTCATGCTTCTAAGAAGTAGAAAGTATTGTATTTGTTTATCTATTTGCTGCACATGTACAGGAATTTATAACTTGTATATTGGTTGCCAATGGCAAGGAGATCCTTGGTTAGAGATGTCCCCATCTTTTCAATATACCTTGGCTTGTTTCTTTCAGTACAGATGGATATATAACTACATGTACAAAAATGTTCACTCAGCCAATACTTCTTTACTCTGTAGTGATGCATAATGCCTGATAATTCTTCTTTCACAGTGAAACTAAGACCATAACCCAACTGCGAAGCATCAGCTCTGTTTTGTTTTGATTTTTAGAGAAACATGCAAATCTTCCAACACACCCAAAACAGGTATTCAAAGTCAAAGCCAACGGCCATTGTTTGCATGAATCTTTGCGAAGTAAAATCTCACTCGCTATTTAGTTCCTGTGCTGACGGTGTTTCTTGCATCATCCTTTGGATTATGTTGCCTCCTTAATTCTGTGCTACCAGCTGCACATGTTCTCTGAGATCCAAGTCTGTCTACTTAATCCAAAGTGAACTAGCATGAAATTTGCATCACTACACTGCCTGAAGTAATGATCATTAGAAACTGAGCTTCCATATTTTAGCTCAACTTTATCTTAGGTATCAAAATTATAGAAGATAGTAGAAATATAAAAAATTAGCCCTCAGAAAACATATCCTCCACTGAAAATTGCTGTAAGAAATTAAAGAAATCAATGAAGAATTAAATCCTATCCATGGAGTTTTAATAATTAGATAATAAATTCTATTTAACTTCACCATTATATTTCCCAGATGCTTTAAAGTGCTGTATAAAGTCTAGTATTTAATATTATATTCTGCATAATGGTGTAGTATCTCCTACAAAGTGAATTAGCAAAATGGATATCTGAATGGTTTTTATCCTAAATATGTGCAAGTACTGCACCAATTCTGAGACCGTTAAGAAAACAGGTAAGTTTTTATTTCCATAGCAGTAGATGTTCTGCTGTCCCATATCTGCAAAGCTAAAAGGATATTCTTTATCTTTTCAGGCATTAAAGAAACGTTGAATAATTCATATCCAGAAGTACTAACTCTAGGAAAGAAATTATGAAAAAAAGACAATTTATTTTATTAGTTTCTCAGTTTGAAGACATTCCAAAATATTTGTGAGATACTAATTTTACAGATGTAATGTCCTTGGGAAATGAAACTTGATGCCTGCTTCCCTAATCAGCCTTGACTCTTTTGTTTACTTTATGTATTATTCAGTTTCTGCCTACACAGTCCTTACTGAAAAAAAAAAAGATGAAATTCCTGAGTAGTGGCAGAATGGATATTTTTAATTATTCGTGGCTATCGTAAGATTTCAAATCACCCCTGAATTTTTGGATTACTTAGAGGATGTTTCATGGGTTTGAATAAGAGAGAAACAGAAGAGATAATGAGGCATGAAACTATTTTTTCTTCAGCCATGAAAATGAGAACTTATAGAAGACACTGCAGGAAAAAAAAAAAAAAGGGGGGAAAAACTAGCTTTTGCAGCTTTTCCAGTCAGTCTGCATCTTGGCAGGCAGATTTATCAGTAAGAAGACTCTGAAAAGTTTTACCTTTGCTCCGCTATTATAATGTGTCACCACAAAAGATTGAGCAACTTGGGAAATGAAAAAAAATATCTTTGTTAAGCAGGATAGTAATTGTAATTTATTTCTCAGCTATTTTGAGTGCCTTCTTTGACATGGTGAATGTGCTGGTCCTTGGGGTGAGATTATGGTACTCACCACTCACTGGACTTGAGATTCCAACTTTGTGTGAGTATAATTTCTCTGTTACAAAGCCCTGGGGAAAAAAAAAAAAAAACCAACAACAACAACAAAACACAAAAAGATGAAAAAAGAAAGGCATCAGAATGTGGGAATTTATTAACTTTGGAAGAAAGATTGCATAAGGAATTTCAACAGCTACAAGCCCAGTATTACTTCAAATAAACTATAAAAACGACCAGATTGAGTTCTTCATTCCTGCAGTGTGTTTCCTACAGCAGTGTCAGCCTGCTGTGGGTGAAGATCAGGATTTAGTTACTTTGGATGGGGATTTCATTCTGTGTACCCAAAGGTGGGTGTCTTTTCTGGCATAGCCCCAGGGTGCCACTTCACATGGCTCTGGTTTTAGAAGAAACTGAGTGACAACAAACACTTAAAGGCCACTTTTAGACACATTGGATGGTACTACCATGATTTTTGGCGACAACCTGAACTTGATTCAATACAGTAGTCTGGAAGGAAGAGGTACTATATCCTGTCAGTTGTGTGCTGAGTGAGGTCCCTATCTTAATGGCTGCTCTGCAAAGCAGTAACACCTTTAATTTTTGTCCTTTAGAAACAGGAGGAGTTTCCCTATCTGCATTCATGTCCCATAGGAAGTTGCACATAAGCAGCTCATTTCACTGGGTCTATTTCATAAATTGAAAATGTAGTGGCTAGGAATAACTGTAGTCTCAAGATCTAACTCATGCAATGTGTCACCAAAGGAACTCTGAATAGTTTTTCTTTTTGAAATAGATATTTAAAATGCAACCCACGGGGCTGTATCAGAGTACCACAGAAAAGACACATGTGTTACCACTGAAAATATAATAAACAACTTTAATGGCTTCTTAATGGAGGAGTTCTTGTCCCTGTCTATTTGAAAGGCATGCATCATTAGAATACTAGAAAATATGTATCTGCAGATCAATTCTACTGTATTTCCATGACACTCTTTCGAAAATAGTACAGTTTTTAGTACTGCTGAAGTACCTATGTGTGAAGCCCAGAACACTGGGGAATAGTTCAGGTTAGAAGAGTTGTCTTCAAACTAACTGATGAACTGTGTGCGATGTCTGATCCTGTTGCCTCTTCAACATTACTGAAATGTAGTTACCTCCTGGGTACCTGAGTGCAACATGATGACAACTGCCAAAATGAACACAAGCTGATGCAGATGCGGGAAATTTTACACAGATACTAATGCACTACTTATAGCTAAAAATCTGCCATACAGTCTTTCCAGTCCATGTAGAACTTTTAGATTTCATCTGTATTTCCCAGACTTTTCCACAATGGATCAACATAGTACTCAGGTTATTCACTTGTACCAGTTTCTACCAAATTTTGTAACTAGAGAGCAGTTTACCTTGAGCCCATCACTGCACTCTTTAGGTGTTCCAGAGACTGATGAATTCTTTGTCCTCATTGTGAGAGATAAAGAAGTTACAAACCTCTCTCTCGAAGGACATGAATTGCTACTAAAAGCTCAAAATCCAAATCCACTGAGATGTCTAGCTTGCTGTTTAGAAATCAATGAAGGTTAGGGTACCAAAAGAGAAGTGACATCGCTCTAGGACTTTTGGACACAGTGGCAATCTCTAAACAAGGACAAAGCAGAGAACTAAATTCCGATTATCCAGTTTTCTGCCTTAACCAGTAAGCCATCCTTTATCTCTGTCAGTAACAGGTGATAAATTGGATTGAGTGGGATATAAAACATGATTACAACCTCAGGTTGAGTCATAGGTCAACTTTGTAACCACTCCAAGGCCCAGATTTAACTTGGTCTCTTCTAAAAGAGTCTAAGTAGTATTATGGAAGATAAAAATATATTAAAAAAACTGCAAAATAATGATTGTTAAAAAATTGTGTGCTAAAATTCTTTAACTTGGCTTTGTACTTCTGCAGATTGTAATTGCACTGCTGTATTATTAAAACAGACAAACAAAAATCTTACAATGATTTATTGTGAAAGAAACTTCTAAATAAGAGGCCAGATTAATCAACTAAGTTCTGGGTTGTATTTTTGTCCTCATTCTAATGAGCCTTGGGATGACTGGAAGCATATGGCATTTTGTCAAACCAAGAGCAGAGGAAGTGCTGCAAATATTCNGGCCAGATTAATCAACTAAGTTCTGGGTTGTATTTTTGTCCTCATTCTAATGAGCCTTGGGATGACTGGAAGCATATGGCATTTTGTCAAACCAAGAGCAGAGGAAGTGCTGCAAATATTCTTTTTTTTTTTTCCAAAGAGAATTTGGAGTGAACTTTGTCCCTAGAATTTGCTAGAAGCAGAGGTATTCTGTCATTTCCTTTTTTTTAAGATGCATCCAACTTACATATCTTTCTAAATGAGGACTGGAGGATGATACTTTCTCTTTAAGGATGTTGAAAGAAACTCATAATACCTCTTGCAGAAGAGGCATCTAGAAAACTCATTTACATGGCATTATGGAAGAAAAATTACCCTAAATTGATTTATTCATGGTGCTAATTGCCTGTCCAACCACCTATTCTTCAGACAAGCTTTGTGGAAAAAAAAAAAAAAAAGCAAAAATAAGTGAAAAACGCCCTTCTGTTATATATTCTTTCAGCTCAAATAATGTAGATTTATAGCTAAAGAATGACAGTTATAGTGAAATGTCATCATAAACTTCCATATTGCCCATAATTCTTCACAGCTGCTATGTTTGCAGCAATCATATGACATCAACAAAGTTCATGCATAGAACTGGAAAAGAATCTGCAGAACTGCAGAAGCAAAACTCAACCAGAACTGAACACAAGGAGACCCAGCAGCCCTCTTAGACTCTGACAGACTGTTAATGATTTGGGCTTTTCTAACAGTGCTCAAGAGTTTCCAAAACGCCTCCAGTTTTTTTTAAGATATCTTTTATGCGTAGGTCAACATCAGACCTATACGGATCCTTCTAATTTCTAGGTCAAATTGAAAGGTAACTGACACTGAGATGGTGGTACCAGGTCACTTGTTTGCCATGTGAAAGAAGGATGAGTTCAGACCACACACTTGATGAACTTCAATTGTAACATTAGGCAGACTTGGAGTCTCCTGAGAACAGAAGTACAATGAGGTCAAAGAGGATCCCACCTGGTAGTTTTATCCTTATGCCCCAACCTGTATATTTTCCAGGGATAAGTTTGATGCTGGCAGGAAACAGTTTGTGAAGCACATATGTCATTGCACTCACACTCTCACCCCAGCCCCTTTTTCTGGCTCTAGGAGAGAGATATACAACTGAGACTTCTGAGCTCATCATATAGGTCTTTCCATTTTCTCTGACTTCTGGCAGTGAGGGCCCCAAGCACAAATTTCTCTTTGTTAGCTACAGGAAGGCAAACAGCCTCATTCTCCAATTCACCTAACAGAGGGGAGCCCAGGGAATAGGCCCCACAGGCACAGATGGGATTCTGCACCATTTTGCCTAACTCAGGCCAAAACGGTGTAGGCTGATGACTACAATAATCATGGCATAACTACACAATACTTCTACATAATGTGTTTCTACTAGCTTGACAAGACAGTGTATAGTAAAACACACTGCACAGGTCTCCTGTTGCAGGAGATATGGTGTATGCCATACTGTATTTCAAGCCACGTCTCCTGATGTTTTGAGGCTTCTCAATCAGATAGTGGAAGGAATTTTGCCCCTAAAGAGCTTCAAGCTACTTTCTTTTTACTCCTGATCCACAGGGACAGAATGTGAGTGCTCTGAGGCTGCTTTAAATGATGCAGGGATGAAAAAAGCCTGAGAATGCAGAGGGTATGAAAAGACAACTTAAGTTCCATCCCTTCTCAGTTGCATTAAGAATACCTTGGTGGCAGCTAACTTTGTGACTGTTGATAATTATCTTGGCCATTTTGATGACTTATTGGCTCACAACAGCAGAACATTGAGAGAACAAACTCTGTCGTGACAGAGACTGAATCTTCTTCAATATTAGGTAGATACACAGATTCCCAACCACCTCTGTTTGTAGTGACCTGCAGTGAGGACTGGTGACCTTCAGAAGCCATTGCTGTCATTCTGTTTGCCAGGGCTCCAGTGTTGCCCACTGAAGCAAGGTTAAGTCTCTCTCTTGATCTGGAGCCAGCCCAGTGCCTTGTTATAATTGCTGGGCACATGCTGCACATGGGGTGTGTTGTGAGTGACAGCAACCAGTCTGAGTCTGACATTTCTCTGGAATTCCTCTGAGATCAAGACCTGATGGCAGAAAAGCTGAGAGGAGATAAATGCATGGGGCCATGGAAGCTGAAGCTTTCCAAAGCAGATATTGATGTCTGCTGAGGTGATGCTGGTACAACAGTCACCTGGGACATTCCTGCCATAATAATTATAGTATATGGTCATCAGTGTGCTGGCAACAACAGCCTTTGGTTTTATTTCTTTAGGATAAACCCTCCTGAGGAACCCTGCTTTCCAGAACAAAATGACAAATACACTATGTTTATCAAAATCACTGTAGAAATGAGGAATTATTGGATCTAATGTTATGTTTGGAAGACCCGTGGGTGCAATGACTGACTACACAGGAGGTGAAGCTGCATCCACTGAACAATGGGACAATGCAAAGTAAGTCCAGGGATGACTGCACAGTAAGCCTCTCTCTGTGTATTGCCCAAGTGTTTCATATAACCACAATGATTCCTAGTGGCCAGATCTCTGCCTCAGATACAGGTGTGATTCAAATATGTAATGGATTGGGACATCTAGGTTTCGCTCCTTTGTGAGGAGTTCCTGAGCGAGGAGAGAAAATCAAATCAAAACACTTTGATTTACATTGTCCAGCACCTACTCTAGTGACAGGAAGAGCACACAGGGATCCAGCTGGGGTCTCATGCCCAGATCCTGACTTCATGGCACAGGGTCCCTGTCCGTTCCTGTAACTGGGAATGCTGTAATGGTGAGGCACAGCTTGCTTGCTGCTCTCCTCTCTGTCACCCACCTCTTCCATGTTCTCCGATTTCCCTGCTGCAAGAGTTTCTTAACAGTTTCCCACTTGATATAAATTCCAAGAAAAATGTCACATTTCAGTCTCTCATGAGCTTTCAACATGAGCTGCAGAGTATGTTAATTGTGATCAACCAGGGAGGGAGGAGAAGGAAGCAGCATCGAAGGACCTGCACTCCCTCCCCCATTAGCAACGCTAGGATTACGTGTAAGGTCTTGATAACACCATTCATTCTTAAAGGGCCACTTTTTGTCAGTCTGGTCACGGCAGCCAGCCATGAAAGCAAAGGATTTGGGGCTGGGAACCTCCAGACAGGGTCTTTGTCTATACCTTATAAACAATTTCCAACGCTCTCCTCCTAGTGCAATTTTTTTCCATGACCTCTTCCCTTCGTGCCTCTCCTTAGCTATGTGTTCTGATCCTATGCTTTGTCCATCTTTTCTTTGCCTTCTTGACTTCTTAGTTCATCTTCCACTTAGGATCTGTCATCAGCATCCACTGCACCTTGTCTCTCACCTGGCCATGCTGAGCTTCTCCATTCCCTAGCTGAGCTTTAGCCACGATTTTCTTTCTGTATTATTGCATTAAATCACTGTTTACTGGAAATCACTCTCTTTTGCTATCACTTTAGTCCAATACAAGTGTGGTGCATGTGGCACTTGAAAACAATCACCTGAGACTCAGAACAAGGAAGAATGAAGCCAAAGAACTTAATCCCTGCTTGTCTGCTGCATAGGAGAGGCAAGCAAGGTGAATTTATCACAGGTGAAAATTACAAGCAAGGGTGTCAGGAGGTTTTCTCCGTGAAAGCTCTGCTGCTTTATTCCATGCCCATTCCTATGACAATTCCTCAGCCTCCTGATACTCTACAGGCAAAGTTACTACTCATAAAACTGTAAGTATTCACTATTTGACCATTGTTTAAATAAAGCACTTATAATAAAAGGAAGTAGAAGTTGATGTGTGTAGAATAATTTCATCATGGTTTCTCATTCTTCCCTTCATTCTTTCTCTTTCCTCCCTTTGTTTATTGTGATTCTTTTCTTTGTTCAGTCCGGGTTATGCTGTAGGATCTCTGTGTGTCATAAAATGTTGTGCATGCTCATAAACATATGGACCAGACCTACACTGGTGAATAGTGGGTGCTGTCTTTGTGTGATGGAAAGCAGTAATTTGAAGGACCCTGGTTCAGTGGATTGGAGCCAGTGACCCCATCTTCCCAGGGTCTGGTTCAGACAGGACTGTCCACACCGCTGCGATGCTCATCAAATACATTACCCCTACAGTAAGTCAGATCAGGACAGTCAGGCAGAAGTTCTTTCTCCAGCTCATATTTATCTTGCAGAGACAGTAGAAAATCTGATCATCCATCTGATGATAATGCTGCAGCTCCGGGATGCTCTTCTCTGTTGTACCAGACTGAATCTGCCTGCATTCAGCGAAGTTACTTCTATCTTCACAGTGCCAAGGCAAGGCCACTCTGTCTGCCTCCTTCTCAACAAGTCAGTACCCTTCAAATATCTATGAACTCGCACTTTGCAAGCAAGAGCAAAGTTCCTTTTCTTTGTGTCCCCTCTATTTAGCAGAGATCCGTGATCTTCTCATACAGATCATTTGGAAGAGCCAGACTCAAAAGGCTTCTGTGCTGCTATAAACCCATATTTTTAGAGACAGTTGTAACTCAGTGTATCCACTTGGCTGCCTTTCCTTGTTTCCCGTGTTGAGACCATCTTGAGATTCACAAGCCTCTCTCAGTGCTAGGGATGCTGATAGACAGGAATAAAAGGAGTTTTCTTTCTCTTTCCTTAAGTGTGTTAGCTAACAGGTTTTAAGCTCCCGTTACTGACAGGACAAATTGTACTTTAATATGATTTAGTTGGCTCGCTCTTAGGGCTCACGTACACAACCTAACACATATTAAAACATCACTTGCTCAGCCTGCACCGGAATATATTACATAGTAGTTTAAATGAGTTAACTAACACATCTTGGAGAAAAATGCCACTTCTGCTCAAGCCAAGACATTCTGTTAATGGGTTGAATATTCCTTCTAGTTCTTTCTCCAGCAAAGGGAAGAAAGTTTTCACGTTGTCCAGACCTCTGGCATCAGTTCACAGGATGGGAGAGGCGAGGAGGCTTGCCAGCGGGGCTGTGTCCCTCACCAATCCCCCTGAAATGAACCTTTGAACCTTTGAGCTTGGGGAGCCCCAAATTGTAAAACCAGAACTCTTTGCTCCCAGCTCCTGCCATTTTTGGTACTGGCCACCTCTGTGCCCCCTCAAAACTTTAATCACTTTCAAAGCCATCGCTCCAAGTGACCCCCATGGCCTCTGGGCTGCCTGAGTGCCCCTGGAATAAATGTGCTTGTTTGCAGGCTTCCCTATCTGGAGAACAGGGCTTTGGTATTTCCACCACTTGGTACTATTTTGATTCAGGCTCAGTTTGTTGTTGTTTTTTTGGCTATATTTACAAATTCCAGCAGGCTATCCTTAAGAGAAAGGTGCTTTTTACAAGTCTTCCATTCAGCATTCATAGCACAAATCATGGAAATCCCTTTAGGCTATGCTGGTGCCAGACTCTGTGCCTCCCACTTTTATGTTCGCTTAACAAAATGCATCTATTTTCTTATGACCAAACCATCGTGCTTTCAGCAGTATCAGAGATGAAATACAATTGTGTTTGTAATCCCATATGCGCCGTGCCTGGGCTCCTGCTTTGCTGTGTTTCTGTAGGAGTTTTTCCTGCCTCGGTGAGGAACTTTTTCTTTTCTCTTCAGCTGTTCTTTTCTCCCTTTTTAGCCTTTTTACTGCTGCCTCTCCCTCCTTCTTTTCCCCTCCCCCTCTTACACTTAACCTTCTGTTTCTCCCGTGTCCTGGCAGGAAGGATATAATGCAATCGCTGCTATACAGTGACAAAAGTAAATATGGAGCTCTGAGTAAGTGCAACAGGGTTGAACAGCCCTTTTGCAATATGATACCGCATAATCTGCTTCCCTTCTAGAGATAGTTGCTTGAATGCTAAGGAGGTGCAGCTCCACTGCTTTTACAACTCGATAGCTTTACTTTGCTTCGCTTTGACTTTGCATAAAGCAGCCCTTTTATTGGGGCTGGTTCGGGGGCTATCTTCCAGTCTGAATAAAAAAAACGAGTCAAAGGAATTGGGGCTGCCTTTCAGATGATTCTCTCGTCTTTGAAATTTCCGTATATTTTTCCACAAGTAAGAGGAAAAAGGAGAACTGGATAATTTATGTGTGGTAAAGCCACACACACGCAGACACAGGAAGAGCCCTAATGCTAAATCCTATGACTAAGCATCCAGCACAGTAAGCATTCTCTTTATACAACTGCTCATGGAGTGTGGGCTTTTTAACTTTCCCAAAGAAAATCATTATGGGTAAACATTTTCAACAGAGCCTACATGATTTGGAGGTCTAAACTCCATTGAAAATGATGGCACTTCTGCATGATAAATTACCTGTCACTTCTGAAAAAATTAGCAGTACCAGGTGGTGTCACCTGAGTGTATTTTTTGTACCTCCTACAAAAGCAATGCCTTGAATGCACAACCAGAAATTTAAAGTATTAACTATTCTACCTAACTGACTAAATGTGACTAGTTTAACTAACTGCTTTAAGCAGAAGAGCTTTTTTATTACTTCTGCATTTCACACTTTAAAGATACAGGACGACCACTAATGAATCAGGAGATGGATGTGGTTTTGCACACTTTTTCTTCAGTGCTGAGGAAGCTGCATGGATAATATCCTGCACACTCCGCATCCCACACACCACTGTGTTGATGCAGTGGTCTGAGAAGCTGTGCTGTAAACTCATCATTAAAATTAGCCTCCAAAAATCTCAAGCTCTCTCATTTCCTTCACCGCTTTATAGCACAGCCCTACAGCTTTATTGGCACATCAGAGAGTGACAAATTGCAACTGAGGAGCAGGAGCCAATGGGAAAAACGAGACAGGTAACTTCAATAGTCACCTTCCCAGTGCAGTACAATGTACATGGAGGCATGCTTAGAAGTTATGAGTGCACCATCATTCTGCCAGCAGCACCTCGTTACAGGGGACCCAGATGTTAATGGTGGCTTCTCACTTCCCCTTCAGTTTGTCAGGATTTGGAGTCACTTAAGATGGCCCAGCTTAAAAACCATAAATATGTGTTTAAACATGGACAACTAAGCTACAAATAAATCACAGGTAAAGCAAAATATCATTGAATAAGTATACATTGTCCCTCTGTACTTGGCACTGGTATGGCCACACCTTGAATAATGGGTTCAGTTTTGGGCTCCTCACTACAAGAAATACATGGACAGCCTGGAGTGTGTCCAGAAAAGGGGCAATGAAGCTGTGAGGAGTCTGAATCACAACTGCTACGAGGAGTGGCTGAGGGAGCTGAGATTGTTCAGTCTGGAGAAGAGGAGGCTCAGGGAAGACATTACTGCTCTCTACAGTAGCCTGACAGGAGGTGGTAGCGAGCTGGGGATTGTCCTCTTCTCCCAGATAACTGCAATAAGAGAAGAGAGAACAGCCTTAAGTTGCACCAGGAGAGATTCAGGTTGGATACTAGGAAAACAAAAACATTGTGGTGAGGTGCTGGCACAGGCTGCCCAGGCAGGTGGTGGAATCACTGTCCCTGGAGGTGTTCGGGAAACGTGTGGAAGTGGCACTGAGGGACGTGGTCAGTGGACATGGGGGTGATGGATGGACAGATGGACAAAATGATCTTAGTGGTCTTTTCCAACCTTAATGATTCTATGATTCTATACAGACTGTACCCTCTCCTACATTTTTGTTTTTCTTTTTGCTGGGATATAGCAAGCAATGCAGATGAGGAAACAGGAGTGGATAAGCTGGCATTACTGGTAAAACATACATCTTCATAAAAGCCATTGATGACAATTTGTATTGATTATATTAAAATATTGGTTGACTTCTTGCATTTAGCAGGCTTTGCAATAAAGCCCTGAGAGGACAGAGAGTTCTAGGGGAGGGAAGCTAATGTAGCTGAAAGAGAGGGAAGCAGATCCCTAAAAGACTGCTTTGGGTTTTACGTTTAAAGAAAATATCCTTTACAAAACATGAACATCTAAACTGCTTCAGTTGTTCACGAAGCATCTGAATTTACATGATCAGAAGTGAGGTAATGTCTTAATGCAAAACAAATGCAAAGCAGCTTAGACGTTGCAGCCATTTATTTCTTTGAAGATGACACTGCACACCAAAGCGTTTCATGTGCTAAAGGAGACAAACTTATAGTCTGTGCTGATTTGCACATATTTAGCAGCTAAAACTGTGTGCCACGACTACAGTGTCTCAGATACTAGAGAATGAAGTAAAAAATGATAATCCCACCAAAAAGCAGAAGAGAACCAAATTCCACAGTAGTGAAAGTACTCCTTCTTGACAACAAATAAGTCTCACCTAGCAAGATAAAGATGAAATCTTATAGCCAAGAACCAAATTTGTGGGCTAAGACTGCCTCCTCCAAGCTCATATTTCGGTGATGCTGTTTTTGTGAAATGCAAGACTTGCCTTGTACAGCAAGGATTAAACCTAGAGCCCTGTTTCAGAAGAATCCTGGTTCTAGTTAATACAGAGCTATTTCAAAGACCAGACCCTTAAGAAGAAGTCCTACAAAGATGTAATCAGATGCAGATGCTAAAATTTTCAAAGTTAAGTCCCTTGTTACTAACTCTTGGAAGAACTTGAAGTTATTGCAAACAAGCATGATAAAATAATAGAAGCCATAGCTCCCAAGTCCACATGACACGGACAAGCTCTCATTTGACAGTAAGGCAACTTGCTGTCCCTCCTGTTTGTGATGAAAAATATTGAAGATAAAACTTCAAAGTCTGCATCATTAGAAAACCAAGCACAACATTTTAACACAAAGCCAGACTATTTTCAATTTGTTTTTAATCTCAAAACTGTTAGGCCAATGACAGATTTCGGATAGCTGGGGTTGGAAATCATAGAATCATAAAATGGCTTGGATTGGAAGGGACTTCAAAGTTCACGTAGTTCCAATCCCCTGCTGCAGGCAGGGTACTACCAACTAGATCAACAACACCTAGCTTGGCATCAAAACCTTGCAAAAAAACTCTACTAAGATTGGATCTGAGGATGTTCTAAGTACCCACAGAAGTGTAGACATTGAGCTTCCTTTGTGGCACACCATTTATTTTGATGCTAAAATATACACTTCAAGAATGAATGTAAGGCAACTAAAGTGAATATATTGGTTTTAGTCAGCACAGCTCAGTGGGATGAGGAAAAACTGAGTTTTTATACCGTCCTTTAATATATACTTTGTTAGTATGAGAGTTATTCATTTTGTTTTTGATGTACATAATCTCTTTCAAATACAGTCACAGAATCCACGGGGGCATGTTACACAGTGAAACAGAGGTGAGGAAGACAGTGATGAATACAACTAGTTAGAGTTAACAAAAGAGCTGGAGATGATAATAATGTTGCATGACAAGTTCTCTGAGGCTGGGACTTAAATCTTCTGTTTCGCACACCTAGCACAGTGTGGCTGGTACTCAGAGACAAAGAAAAGGAGAAACAAGCAAGTAAGGAGCAAACACAGTTCTGGGTTGTGAAGACCACCATAGATCAAAGCAACAGAGGAGAGTGTAGCAGTAGTGGAGCCTGCCCCAGCCGCAGTGAGGATGAACAATGTCAGCAGCAGCAGCAGTGTTGGAGTGGTGGGAGTAAAGACAGCCTCTGCCAGCCCGGGAGAGCCTCCTATGTGCATGGGGTGACTTAGACTAAGTGAGAAATGGAGGAGTAGAGGTGGCGTTGGTGCTCACATGGAGGGTCACATAGTCAAAACAGTGGTGTGAAGCAACACTCAGAGGGAAAGAAGGGGAGAGCTGTTATCTCAGCCCTGCAACAACAGAGCCATCCGGCTGCAGTGTTTGTAAAGTCTCCAAGTTAAGAAATATCAGCTTTGAAAAACACAGAAAAAAATGACCTTTTTAATGGACAAGAAGTGACTTAATATATATCCATGTACTTATGTACAGTGTTTGCTTCCACTGCAGAGATCTGAGCTGTGGTTTTATGAGTTGAACCATTTTAGCAAAGAAATGATCAGTGAAGAGATTAACAGTATAGCCATATCCTGATTTCCAGCAGAAATGCTACGCTATAGAGGTCACTCCAAAAGTAATGCCTCCTATTTATTTCCATGGAAACTACAGCAAATACAGAGAGCACAATAATATTATTTGATAGAACAAATTCTCAGCTACGAAATACTGATTTTCAGTGTAGTCACCAGCATTAGCATTTTCAGTAATGATGAATAAGAGCCTGCATGCCATGCTTGTAAACATCTGTACAAGTGGAGGTGACCCACTGTCACTAAAACGCACCACCCACAGCCTCACTGTGCTCACATCCACTGTTTGGTCTCCATAAACATTCAGCAAGTGTCAGAGAATGTCAGTGAGTGCAAATTTTCTACACGGAGAAATTCACTTCCACACCTTTGCTCCACACACACTTCCACGTCAGACACCATTGTGTCAGACTGCCCCTCCGCTGCCATCTGTCACATGGCAACAACATGTAACAGGATATCAGTGGGAAGGTTTAACACCTACTATCATACCACCAACATCTGCCTCTGACATTGTGAGCCAATATAATAAAATGGGAGGCATTGCTTTTGGAGCAGCCCTCTTACATTACAGAAAAATAGTGTTATAGGTAGAGGCACTTTTTTAATTGTAGGGCTGCATGTATGCACACATGAATGTATGCAAACGTGTTCATCACCCAGCCTCTCTAGGTTTTTTCACAACACGCTCAAGTATTGAGCAAAAGGAAAGCACATTTGAGCAAGGCAGAATAACTATCCCTCCCACCTCCACTGGCCTGCATGCTGCAGAGGGAACAAGAGGAAGAGTAAAGAAATAAGGAGTAGCAACCAGTGTAAACAAATAAAAAGGCTGATTCATAAAATCAAGAGATGAAAAAAGCTGATGAATAAAAAAAGGCATTACTGGGCATGTTAGTGCCACTCCTCGGGAACTCTTTTTTACATGGTTGGCCTTTACATGCCAGCTAATCCATCCTGTCACTGACCTTGTCAGCAGTGCTTGTGTAATCTTTGCGGAAGAATACAAACTGTTCTTGTGAATAGTATCTCCAGGACAGTTAGAGGAGAATTTTGCATGAGCATTAAACATGCAAAGGACCTGGGGCATGGTCCTCCTCCCACACAGGGTTACCAGCCCCTTGGGCTCATATTGTGATGCAAACAGGCACCTTCCATTTCAGTGGGCTGCAACACTGCAGCACATTGCTCAGCTCTCCAGTCACTATCATAGAATCATAGAAACACAGAATGGCTTGAGTTGGAAGGGACCTCAAAGATCATCTACTTCCAACCCAGTGCCATGGGCAGGGCTGCCCCCCACCAGTTCAGCTGCCCAGGGCCCCATCCAATCTGTCCTTGAGTGCCTCCAGGGATGGGGCACCCACGGCTTCTCTGGGCAGCTGTGCCTCACCGCCTTCTGAGTAAAGAATTTTCTCCTAATATCTAATCAAAATTTCCCCTCTTTCAGTTTAAATTCATATCCCCTTTTCCTATCACTATCTTCAAGTGTAAAAAGTCAGTCCCCCTTCTGCTTGTAAGCTCCTTTCAAGTAATGAAAGATGGAAGTAAGGTCTCCACTGCTTCACACTTTTTTTCATCAAACCTGACAGAGAATAAAAGGTTTAGGCATGCCAAACGTAATCCTGTCAGTAAATAAATAAATATAAAATTAATTAATAAAAACCGCTTGTAGCCAAATAAATGCTGCAGACATCAAGGCAGAAGAAAGAAGGACCTCTAAAGCTGCAAGTTTAAAGAAAATTTTACAAAAGGAAAAGAAAATTGAAATGTAAAAATGAATTTTAAAGTGCTAAGGAAGCACCTCATAAAACACAGTGATTAATAAATGTTAGTTGAAAGTGTTGATAAATTGACTTTCAGGGCTCTTAAAAGTTTGTTCTGACAGGATGGTCAGTATCCATGAATATTGCATCCTGTTAAGTAAATAAAGAAGATACATATGGAAGGTTTAGGCAGAGAGCTCTGTTAAGTGTTCATGAGATAATATATAAAATCCACACGGCGCAAGATTGCAGCCTATCTATCTACACACAGTCGGTGGTGCTAACTGAACCTGGTTTAATTTTATATTTAAAAGTCCTTGAACCAGTATAGTCTTAAAGTGTCACAGGGAAGAAAATAATAGTTGTGATCTGCAACTTGTTTTCTCTGAATATCACAATGTGAAAGGGATAGTTTCAGATCAGTTATTCCTTTTCCAGAAAATTACTTTCTCTGTGATAACATCCTGATTAATTTTAGCTCAAGAGTTCACAGAATCTTGTCAAGCAACAGCCCCAGTTGCAGCTAATTTGAGTCAGAGAAAGTTAAAACACTGTCAAAATATAAATGCTTCCTTCAGCTGATTCATTAGTTTGCATTTCATAACAAGGACTTTGTGTTCTTGGGTAAGGTTAGTGCCTCGAGGACATACTGTAGATGTGTGCATTCACAGTCTGAATTTCTGTAATTTGTTATGCAAACATTAATTCTTTTTAAATACTGCAAGAATAGAGACTTTTACTGCAGCTAACAATCACCAGCATTACAGACAGCTTCTCTTGTGAGGCCACTTTTTGGAACAAAGGAGGACGCTATATTCTAAACAGATGTTTACCAGTTAATGAATGTGATATTTCTCATTAGAAGAGGCTTAATTTGCAAACAAACCTTGAAACAACCATCAAGTGAACACAGCAAGTCCTGCCCTGCATCAGAAGGCCTGATATATTCTGACACATTAACCTCTTTCCCCTCAAGGAAACTATGAGCTTTAAAAATCTTCAGCAGCCTAACAGCAGGAAAATCCCAGGCTGAGTTTCATTCTTACTTTTCCCTTTTTTCTTGTATGAGTGTACTTAAAAGATACAAAGCAAGGATAATACTAGCAGCTGAGTGCTGGATGTTGGCAGACCTCAAGGAGGCCTGAAAATTTAGGTTTTTGACCTCAGCAAGGTGGCTGTGGTGGTTGCTCACAGCAAAGACAGCATCAAACCATGCTTCGAACTCACCTAATGGTTTTGGTCATAGATTTTTCCATATTATTTTAGCTCGCTATCTCTCTGTTCAATTTTTATTTATCTAAGTATTTCATAGAATCATGGAATTTTTTGAGTTGGAAAAGACCTTTAAAAGTCCAAATCCTCTGCAGTGAATGGGGACATCTACAGCTAGATCAGAGTGCTCAGAGCCCCATCCAGCCTGACTTTAAATGTCTCCATGAATGGGACATCCACCACCTCTCTGGGCATCCTGTGCCTCACCACCTTTATTGTGAAAAACTTGTTCCTTATTTCCAGTCTAAAACTCCCCATTTAGTTTGAAACCATTTCTCCTCATCCTATCACAACAGAGCCTGCTAAAGAGTCTGCCCCCTACCTTCTTACAGCCCCCCTTTAGATACTGAAAGCCCGCCATCAGGTCTCACCAGAGCCTTCTCTTCTCCATGCTGAGCAGCCCCAGCTCTCTCAACCTGACTTGTAGGGGAGGTACTCCATCCCCTGGATCATGTTTGTGGCCCTCCTCTGGATGTGCTCCAACAGGTCCATGTCTCTCCCACACTGAGGACTCCACATCTGGACACAGTAATCCAGGAGGTGAGGCCTCAACAGTGCAGAGTAGAGGGATGGGATCAGTTCCCTGTGAACTGTGATCTCATCTCTGCTTTGGGGCATATCCGGAGAGGTTTCTTCAACTGTTTCTGTAGGAAAACGAGACGTTTGATGTTAGTGTGGCATAATGGACAAGGGGACACTTCCCTTCCTATCTGCCCAACGTTCAGGGCTTCCACATGAACACAGGAACATTGAAGGCCCATTGGTCCATGGGGTCTCCAACTTGTTTCCCAGCCCTTGAGGATAACTGAGATAGTTTGGTGTAGAGAACTGAACAGTGTGGTTCTCCCAGGGGTTGAAATCATGTTGTTTGTTGCTGTGCATCTCATCCTGGCTGAACAGCCCTGTCTAATCACCCTGAGGGCAGGATCTGGATGCTCTGGGTCACACTGGTCGTGTAGGCTTTGTCCAGAGCACCCAGGCCTCCAGATGATTTGCCAGGGAAATGAAAAGAACTCACAGGGACTGCCAAGGTTTCTGCTTTCAGGACAACCAAGGTTGTAATGCCAGATGCTTGCTGCCTTGCTCTGTTAATGCTGCCAGATAGAAGAACAATTAGCCAAGGAGGGAGCAACAGAGGAGGCCGAGAGAGCATACTCCCAAACTTGACCCGTGTAATCGCTTTCTCTTTCCCTTTTATTCTTCTGCCTTGTGAACAATGGCACAGCATTTCCTTCTGGATGAAAATGGGATGCATGGGAAACAGAGGCCTCATGTAAGCAGGTGCTGAGATGGTCCTGATGGGAGCCCATGGCATTAATGGGAGATGTGAGGGTGCAACCAGACTGTGGGGATGCTTTAAGAGGCCACATTGTGAGGGTGGACCAGGCATTCCTGCCTCGAGAGCCACAAGCAGGGTAATCCCCTTACAGTACAGATTAGTTTCCCACACAAAAATGAGGGATTTACTTCATACCAGTATTTAAATTCATTAAATCTTGTGACTTGCTTATATTGTCGTGACAGGGACCGTTTATGCAGCAGACAGTCAAACAAATTCCACCGACAGGAGCATCCTGCCACATTCATAACATTTGATAGCAAGTTCTTTATCAGCGAGCATTTTTTCAGTGATAAAGTCCATTTAGTTTTGAGTGTTATCCAACCTGATCCAACCATTCACCAGAAAGCCTAGCTACATCCAATAAAATAATCTCTAGAGGGTGTTTTTAACTACTTCTGTTTTACATCTTATTCCCTGGAATTGCAACTGGCAACATTAGCCCAAACTCTGTGCTTCTGCAAGCAACTGTAGGCTGTCTGTTGTCCACACCATGTGCATTCCCTGGGTCTGAGGTGGTGCCTCAGTCCTCCTCCCAAAGCTGCTTTTGTGGATATGAATGGCTGGAACATGCAGCTACCTGGCCTTATCACTTCAGGTTGGACCACTAAGTGGATGAAATGATACAAACTAAATGACGGGAGATTTAGACTGGATATAAGAAAAAATGTTTTTACAATATGGGTGTGAAGCACTGGAACAGGCTGCCCATAGAGGTGGTGGATGCCCCATCTCTGGAGACACTCAAGGTCAGGTTGGACAGGGCTCTGATGTAGCTGCAGGTGTCCCTGTTCATTGCAGGGGAGGGGGATGAAATGACCTTTAAGAGTCCCTTTCAATTTAAATGATTCTATGTTCTGTGATAAGTGTGCCCATGTATATAGGTACCAGTGCTGCTGAACTTAGCCACGCTTAGGAATTCCTTTTCTCTTTCATTTCCATTTTGCAAAATGGCATTTACTCTTATTAATTTTTCAGGTAGTTTTGTTTAACATGGGAGTCAAATTTTTCATTAAGTCAGTTTTCAATCTCATTCACATG
The DNA here is from genome assembly GCA_013399175.1 of Odontophorus gujanensis. Classification (NCBI taxonomy): domain Eukaryota; kingdom Metazoa; phylum Chordata; class Aves; order Galliformes; family Odontophoridae; genus Odontophorus; species Odontophorus gujanensis. Next base: position 265,274 of record VXAB01009100.1, on the reverse strand, counting down.
AGTGATTTGAAATAATAAATAAAAGGGGCAGAAGGCATCACTAAATCTAGTGACTAAAGAAATCTATATGAGGCTTGTTAACTGTCTAGTTCAAGAACATCCTAATTAGCAAGGACAAGTGAACAAAATTATATCTTTAACATAAGTTAACCAAAAGGTTGTCTTTTCAAAACTGTGCACCAAAGTGCAAGAGAAGTAAGATGTGACATATTTTTTTTCCTACCTGAAGCATAAGCTTAAACAGCTATTCTCCTGCACTGTGAATGACTAGCAAGATCCTTCCCATGCCAGAATGCCAGAAGACTCAGAAGGCGTAAGGGCTTGCTGGGCATGGTGGGCAGATGTAGTGCAGGCCTGCACTTATGGAAAGATTGGTCCTACAATGGTCAGATATGCATGAGAGCTCCATCCCTACTGATTTCACCCAGTGGCATGGCAAGAAGTGATCTGGCTCTGAAATGCCTCTTCAGGAATGGATCCACCATATTCCAGAACATGAAATGGCTGTTTTCTCTGCTGAAAGAATTTTTGTTCTGCTCTGCAGCTTCCAACACCCAGGATCAGGCAATCCTGAGACTTCAGGATGTCTCAGCTTTGAAACTGCATCTCAGCACACTGTTCCCAATTTGGGAATTTGGGAAGCATGCTCTACTGTATTGTAACACGTCAGAGTGACCAGCAGGCAATGACAGTGCAAAGACAATTCTTTGATAAAGCAAATACCATCTCGTGCATACCCCTGAAACTGCATTATGGAAGAGACACCAGCTCTCATTAACATGTGGTGATTTCATTCAAGAAGGATCTGTTGCGCCTGACATAAAGCCCACCAAAGTCTTTCCTGTTAGTACAAGATCTTACCTTTAGAAAAACACCTACTGCAGCATCTCTACCTGTGCTTTTATAAGACAAGGCAGAGCATGATTGTCTTTCAGTTAATGATGTGGTTGGGGTGGCTTTTTGCCAGGTTTAAGAGAGACTCCTTTAAAGTTATAGCCTTTAAGATCCACCTGGACAAGCAATAATTAAAGGGAATAGCAAATTAAATGCATTAGGAAGGGGAAATGATTTACTAACCAGGGGGAGAAATAATTTATTAGAAAAGAAAACTTTTCCTCTAAGCCAAGAGAGTCACATTACCTCTTTCACAAATCATTGGCTCTGGTGCTGTTTTCTGGCTTCTCCTCCTCCACAGTGAGCCCCAGGGGTCTGCGGTGATTCCTTACCCTGGGGCACCACCGCTGTGTTCCCAGGGCCATCCCGATGTTTGCTTTCATTTGCTATGCAGCACTATTTGGGGACAGGGCAGAGGAATGGAGGAGGGCAGGCGAAGCTCTGTGCCGTCGACGGCAGGCACCTCGTTATGGCCGGCTTACAGCGAGGGCTCCCTGGAGGCTCCTGCTCGGAAACGGAGCCAAGAATATACAGCTTAAACCAATTGGTTGAAATTGAAATGCACAAAATCACAAATCAAAGGGGAGTCAGGCTGCTGGACTTTGCCATCCCACGAGCAAGCTAAAGCAATATTAAAGTCATCCCAACGACTGTTTATTTCTCCGAAAACATTCCTATGGAACTTAGTATTGGTTCTCAGCATCGTAGCTATATGTGAGACCCTACTGTCCATGACGATTAAAAAAACCATGTTTATTAAAATTCAGTCACAGTGGCACAACATGACACGCAATTATAAACACAAAACAGATGCAACACCATCTTCACTATAGTCAGCAGAGATTGCAATCTGCAAACCAGGGAAATTCATGTCCTTGATTTAATGGTTTAAAATGCAGGAAAGCTGTTTACATTCACTGTCAAAATGTTTGCATTACATATGCTCACTGCCCCGTAGTGAAAATATTTTTTTCCACTAACATTGCAGAATAAGCACAAAATGAAGATGCACCCCTCTCAGTGGCAAAGCGCTGGCATAATGCATTTCACCTCTCCTCAAACATTTGTTAATGGCTCATCACATGGCACTGTTTCTTCCCTTTACCTTGGATCAGCCTCTTGAGAAATCATTTAGTGTCACGCACCCCCCACTAATCAGAGAGCCTCTGCACAGTGCTACAGACACTGCTTCCCTGTCTCAAAAGCGACAACAATACAGATTTTTTTCTTGAAGCCCACTGCAGCAGTTCTCCTTTATCGCCAACTTGAGATTACTCAACTGCATTTGGAAAAGATGAAGGCACCCTCCATAGCATGTGCTTGGGATCGAGTAGGTAAGCTGGATGTGTTGAATCTGCCTGCAGTTTAACAGGTACAGTAGTGAATTTGGAGTGTCTCTTCCCTTAAACCTGGAAGGATGTAGGAATACAGGGTTTGGGAAGCCTCTCAAAGACTTTGCAAAATCTCATTTAATTTACATGACGACTGTATGGACTTGCCTATCTTTTCTCTTGTTTTTCTCAGTTTCCAGGGGACTATTCCAAGATTAAGCGTGTGTGCAGACACAAATCAAGGTCTTGGTATCTGACACTGACTGTAGGGCAGTGTTCAGACACTGATTAAGCGCTGATCACAAATAATGTAATTCCACAAGTAAGTAACTGCTGTACCAGTACAGCACAAAGGCGGGTATGTTCCTTCCAATGTATACCTGGTTCATATATTTTTGTTAACCAGAAACCTGCTTTTTTAACAGGAATTGCTGATATATTTGTTTCATCTGGTGCAACTAAGTTGAATGTATGAAACACACAGCAATGATGAGACCTCGTGCAAGAGATTTCTGCTGTTGAACCTTTTCAAGAGAAGCATGTTATTCAGTCCAGGGCACACTGTGGAAGATTCTCGCAGTTCTGTTTACTTAGCTTTCTTACTGTGTGGTTCCTTTGCTTTTAAAGAAACATAAGATAACTCACATCTGAGCACACAGAGTGAATTCTGCAGCTATTCTATTTTGGCTGCACTAAAGGCTTCTCTTGACGATGTTAAAAAGTTTGTTGTCAAGAGTATTTACCAAAATGTTTTCAAGCTGCCTTCCTACAGCCAGCTAGCATCTGTTAACAATAATTTGCCTTTGGTTAGACAAATAAAACAAACTAAACAGCAAGAGAGAAGTGATTTTTCCTCGTTAAGGCAAATGCTGCTTGGCTGAAAGAATCTCTCTCCACCTGGTTTGATCGGGATGCTGCACAAACAGGGTCTTCTGTGTGCAGCTCAGAACATTTGCATGCAAGAAATTCAGAGGCCTGTCTGCACTGCAACAACACAGAATTACGGCATGCTTAAAATGTTTTTTCCCCATCAGTCAAAGCATAAGATGGCTGGGATATATGAATGGTTGCTATCCACACAGGGACAGCAACGTGGATTTCTTCCATAACTCTGTTTGAAAGGAATGAATTGGGCTTTCTCTCTTTACAACTGGGCATCCACACTGTATGTTTTCACTGTGAACAGATTCAGCTAACAGTTCTAATCTGTTCCTCGCAGGATAGAGCAGAATATTTTAGAGACTTGGATACTCTGCTTCTGAAGGTGCCTAAACAATGTCCAAATACATGTTCGTTCAGAAATGAATTTTTTGCCCGTCTGCCGATGCTCACATTACATGGAGATGCCATACGTGTATTGAAACAAACGTGACTCATATTTGAAATGCACGTACACTCAGAGTAACGCATTTTAATGTACTAAAAATGCATTCCCCAGAGACAAATATACTGAAATAGCTCTTCAGCTGCTCGGAATACATGTCCCACCAGAGCAGACTGAGCGACTCTCTCCTGACTGCATTATGACACCGCCGATGGAGCAGAGTTGGTGTTTCCAGAGAACTTGTCTTTCTCTCATATTAAATCATTCAACACACTTTCTGAAAGTGAAAATAGTTGTTCTGTTTTGTTCTTAAAGCTCCTCTTTCAGATTTTTTCTCTTTTCTCATATGAAGATGTCATAAATTACAGTACAAGCCCGAGATCGCTACGTGAGAGTAGTTTTAAGTTAATCGCCTTCTGACAGATTATGAACAGCCCCTTTCATACAGCATATGCTATTTGCGGCGTTTGTTTCCTTGCAAACATTTTCTCTTAAACATTGGAAGATGCAAGCACACAGCAGAAGACTCTGGGTAACACTAAAGAGCACAAAATGTCTAGGATGAAAGCTACTTGGTTAGCTGCTTTGTTGTGAATTCAAAACTTTGAATAGGGTCACTAATTCTGCAGCCCTTCAAGCAGTCTCGGAGTGATTTATGGTTTTGTGCTGAAATGCTATAGCAAACTTAATGGTTTTGCATGGTTGAAGCATGAAATAAGGCGGAACCTGAGTGTTTCCATTGGGTGCAGGTTTGAGTTTGGGAGAGTTTTGGAGCCCAAAATACCAGACACATGGTTAAATTCTGAAGTATACACTTGCAGGAGATCTTAGCAAAAAAGTTCTAATTAATGCTTTTCTGCAAATGCTACAAACTCAGTGGCATCAAAATGCTTACAGACTCATACCACTCATATAATTGGACATTCTAAAAGGAATGCAAGAAAAAGTCAAAGGCATTTTGTCTTAACAAATTCTTAAAGGAATACTTTGAATTTTCTTGCTCAGAATGTCATATTATTTCTGAGAGGATTGAAATCAAACACCCTTTTTCCATTTAAAATTGAGCAAAACAATTCACTCAGCCTCAGTTTGTTTATTTATTTTCTTGCCAATTATCATCAGCTAGGTCCAGGAGTCAGGATCCTCTCTCCTCAGGACACTCCAGAAGTTATGCCTACTCCTTTTGGATCATGGAGTCCTGCATTCCTTGAGCTATAGTGACATGGAAACTAACGCAATCTTGTTATTGCCAGCAGCCAGATGGGTAGGGAACATTCATTGTGGGGAGAGTTGTGAGTTCAAGCACTCTCTGACCTAAAACCCACTTTTCTGTTCCCTTTGGCCCATAGTCCCTAGTACCAAAGCCTGTCACTCTGTCCTTCAGTTTAGGTGCATGAAACTTGGAGACTTTGAGATTTTCAAAGCTGCTCATACAGAAGTATGAAACTGCAGTCTGCAAGCTGTCTGCGACCCAAGAAACAGGCAAAGATTGAGCACTTTGCAGCATAAAAACCTTTCCACTCTCTAGCTGGAGTCCATTTGTAGAAAGATCCTAGGGCAGTACTCCCTGCGAGTTGCTGCAATGATAACTGCGGTAATAACTGGGGCCTGTTAATTTGGGCCTTGATTCTCAGGTTGCTCACAGCCTTTACTTAAGCTTCAAGTCTTTCAGAGCCTTCATTTGGAGTTCTGGTTATATAAGGAATCAAGGATTTGGCCTATAATTTATTTGTGCCAACCAAATCCCTAGGGAAAACAAAATCCTGACATCTGAGCTCATCAGTCTCATGCAGCTGTATTGCTCTGTCATTTTGCATCCTTCCCCTTCCTGCAGTTCTCAAGGACTCCAAGACTTGGCAAGAAACAAAAAATTACTGGAGCTACCAAACTCAACTGAATTTCCTTATTAACTCATATAAATCCATTTTTCACGCTGCAAAGGTCTATGATATGTACTTTTAGATCCCTGAAGGCTTCTGGACAGATACACTGAGGTCTTTTTTCCCTGTCATTGAGAGTTGAGATGAAAGACTCCTTTCAGATCTCCACCCCAATGTTCTCCTCAGAACTCCAAATGCAAAACTTTTTTATAGAAATACCGTAATATTTCCTTTTCTGGCAATCAAGTTTCTATTAGTTTCTATTAGCTTAAGGTTGCACTTCATAGCATACCAGTATAGGGAATCCTTTTGTATGTCGATGGGGAGAAATATTTATGAACTTCATATGCTTATATTAATATATCAATATATTAATAAAATAATCAATTTGTAGTGCTCAGCTAGGTGTGATGTGAATGTTTTTATGCTGTAACAGCATTTTTAGTTAGCCTTGAATGTTAGAGCTTATTAGCTTAGTAAACTCCCTCGGAGTTTACTGAGTCCTGACTATAAACTCTAGCTTTAATCATGTCTCACTGATTAAATATACGGGGAAATGGGCTCTCAAATATATGTAAGAATTACGTACCTTATCTCACACCAAAACTACTTAAACTGGAATAAGCAACCCAGCATATTACAGGACATAATCCAGGGATTACAAAAAGTAGTTCGTGGATAGCCAGAAGAGAGAGAGGTTACATGAACCTTAAAAGGTAAGAACCAAAAAAGGAAAAAGCTCATGTTTAAAGCTTCAACTTTATTTATTTACTTGATTGTTCCCCTGTAAGGGTCTTCTTTTACATTTACATAGCAACAACCTAAGCATTTTCCCTTCCTTCAGCATGGTATCCAAGTGACAAGAAAAACTACAGAATTAATAAATAGCAGGAATCTGATTTAGGTTCCTCATTTCTGTCAGTTGTGTTGTGAGAACTTTGCACTAATGAAGGTAGAAACAATATCAGAAAACAAGTAAAGAAAAATTGACTAATGTGACATTTAAGCATCATATTTAAATGCGGTGATGTGAATTATTGATCTCATATGTTAATAGCAACTATAAATTCCTTTCAAATCAACACTTCTGAAAAAAAAATAATCATCTTTTCTTTCCAGTAATCTTGCTGAAATGTTCATTGCAAGGATAAACTGATCCCAATCTAAAGCAACTTCATGGATGCAGTGGGATTTGACAACCATGAAGCAGCTGGATAGATAGGGACCTTTATATAAACTTCAGAACAACTTTGTCCACTGAGAACCCTTTGTTATTTTGATTACATATTTTCAGGTTTGATGACAATAAACTGTCAAATAAGGATGCTTCATTTTCCACCATTTGTTAACAGGATCTGGAATTACCTTCATGAACAGGATGGGTTGCAAGGGGTGAGGGGGGAGAGACAAAACAAGCAAGAATATTGGCGTGCTTCTTTGAGAAGTGTAGGTAGAGATATGACAGTTTCTATGGTAACAACAAGACTTTTTTATTAGTAACAGAAAAATAGGTGTTGAGATAACCTCTTGTAAATTGTCAGTGCATAAGTTATTTCTAGTTTCAGACACTGCTTTCAATTAATACACACTTAATTTTTAAATAATGGGACAATAGGAGATAGACACTTCTCAGGTGTGTAATGGAGAAGTGTTTGGTTTCAGGTATGTATTAGGAAAAATTGCTAGAATGAGTCAGAGGAAAAGTATTCTGCAAGGAAAGATTGCTGTTTTCTGTGGGATTCTCACAGTATTATTTTTTGTAACATGGTGATTAATCTATTGTTCATCAAAAGAACCCACTGTTGAGTTGAAACATTAAGGAAAGTTCAAGTAAACATAACAAAACCGCAACTTGATTCCTGATGATGTTTATTGACATTAAGAAATCCCACTTTTTGCTGATTATTAGTATTCATGATACGCAGACATGCAATTATCTTTACAGTTATTTATAGCTAACCATGACATTTCATAGGCAAAATAATATGACTGGATGAGGCTCTTGTGTTCTGCCCAAACAGGGCACAGGAGCTGTAAAGAGGAAGATCCCAGCCGGGACAATTCTCTCAGTGAGAGGAAAAACAAGAAACATCATTTGCATATATCTCTTTCACAGAAGTATTTAAATACTCAGCTTTGCAGCCAGCTTTATGCCTAACGTAGATGCTCCTGTTGCAACAGCCTACAGCATTTGTAGGAACAGGGTCATGCTGAGACAGAGGAGCAAATGGTTCCAGTACTCTATGTCCCCTATGTTATGGGTTGCATATCCCTCCTAAGTGGGTGGCCAATTCTATCAACTCTAATTCTTGAAGCAGGGCATGCATGGGTTCAAAGCAGCTGAGGAACCACAAACAGGAAGATGACTTGATGGTTTTCCTAATCCTCGAGGCTGTTAACACGCTTTGTTTAACATTGTACGAAATGTGACCAGATTTACAGATATTTTACTCCTTCATTTCCATTGATTGGAATGAGGCTTTGCACAGGCAACCTTGAAAATAAAGAGTAAGATCTGTAGTATCTTAAAATGTTTAACCTCTCCCTTCTTACAACCACAGAATCACAGGATGGGTTTGGTTGGAAGGGACCTTAAAGATCATGTAGTCCCAACCCTCTGCTGTGAGCAGAGTTGCCAACCACAATCTTAAAAATAATTATAGTAATAATCTGTTCATCCTCTTTGCAGAGTAATATGATGAGTCCTTTGCATCTTAAGAGAAGGAAGTCTTACCTACTATAAATGAAGCAATGCCAGCTGTTGAGAACTGCTGGAAAGTCTAAACTAAAAAGCTATTACTTCTCAGTAGAAAAGTGTTCTTAAAAGTAAGCCTCTGTTTATGGATGGTACTTCTCTGGACCCACCACAGTGCTCTCTGAACAAATCATGGCTTTCAGTGTGATAATTTTCAGAATAGGGAAATATCACTATTTTACAGGTATGTGATTTTACAGACATAATTTTTGTGTTTATACTACAAGATTTTATAGTCTCTGCATGCAACCACACTTAATTTTGAAGTCAGATGATAAAAGCTGAACTTCTGTCGGTCAGGTTGGACCAGTTCTTCCAGCAACACAAGGCCTGCACAGTATAGGCCCACTGCTAGCATGCTTGTGTAGGCACTCCTCATTAGACATTATCTGTCCCTTGACAAGCAGTTTTTCTTGAACAATCCCACAATTACACAGTTATTTTTGCAGGATTTCTCGAGTCCTACTTCTCAGCTTGGAGGCTTGGGACTAAAGCCATTATTAGTTTCACCTTTGAAAGCCCCAGTGAAAGTTAGAAATGCTTTTCTTCCAACTTTGTGACTTCAGAGTAATGGTCCAAAGCAGCTTGACCTTGAGTAGTTGCCTGAACTAGTAAATAAAAATTACACGAACCAGTACTTGGCCATTTAGAAAAAATACATTGGAAAATGTCAAAGCAAACTTGAAAGCAAAAGAGAAAGAGTAGAACTATCACTGCAAATGCATTCAGTGCTTCTGTTCCAGGCCTATGGCATTCAGGGTTTACAAGAGAATTTGTGGCATATTGAGGGCTTTTAAGGGAAGAAGAGCAGAAAAAGTGAATTTGAATGTCTGTATGTGAACTAAGGCATCACCCAGCTTGTCCAATACCAAGATGAATTTCTTCAAAATACTATTAATACAAGTTTCCAAAGGAAACTTCCACATTCTGGAATATTTCACTTTATACTGAGAATAAGCTGTAACACTGTTCTTTCCTTATGTCACTAGTGAATGATAAGGAATACCATGAGTACCTCTGCAACGATCTCTGATGCAAAGAAAAACAACAAGAGTTTTGTCATTTGTTTTATTTTGCTTCTTTGTTGAACAGAAGAGACTCATTTTGGTATGCACACCAGATGTTTTTCCCTTAAATGAATAAGTAAGAGATAAAATGAACAAGAAGTAGCAAATAACCAGCACCCTCATGAATATTTAGCTCTCATGAGGATTATTTAAAGTTCATAACAGTTATTATTGGTCCCATACTGCACATTCAGTGTGCAGCCTTCTGTCCAGCAGGGGCAAACAGTTAATGCAAGCTCTTCTCATCACCATTAGTCATAGGGGATTTGGAGAGATTTTGGTAAGTGCTTTTGTGCTTAAATTTCTTATTCCCTTCTACCTCCATCTAATGGAATTTCTCTGCTTTATAACTACTCTCAACCACTTAGATAAACAACAATCAGCAGTCACAAGGTTAAGGTTTTGTGCCCACTAACATCTAACCCAATATTAAGACATTTCCACCATCATTTTTTTTGTCTGACCAACACAGGTTCTGCACAGAGAATAGCTAAATCATTTTCATGCAAAACATGAATCAGAGAAATGAAAAGGTAGGCTAAGTCCTTAAAACCACAGTTAGCATTGCAACAGCATCTTAAGCTCTATGTACATTGACTAGGATAAAATGACTTTTTGTGGTTTCCAATAACTATTATTGAAGCATCAGTCATTCAGCTTCCCAGATTAATTAGCATAAGTAGTAGCAAAATCCCCCTGGTGATTCACCAGTGCCACTTCTGTGTACGTGCTCACAAGGTGAAAGGAGAAGAAAAAATTTATAGAGATTCTCCTAAGTGATTAGGGGAACATTAGGAACAAAGACTCCTCACAGTGCCACACAGCACTGCCCAGCAATAGACCCGTGACACTTTGTGCAGACAGTGGGAGAGGGAAGTACCTACCTGACATGTCTGATAACTCACATGCCCCAAAAAAGCAAAATGTACAAACCCGAGTAAACACAACTGCTTTGTTAGCAACTGAAAAAAACCCTCCAAAAGAGGCACAGTCAGCAAGACTATATGCAAAGTACAGGTCAGAGAAGAAATTCAAACTGACACTTCCAAGCTATAGCCACATCACTGAGCTACTGTATTATTAGTGCTGAATCACAGTATCTCATAAGAACTGTTGAATAGAAAGGCCTAAAAAAAAGATGAAAACCTAAGAAAAAGCGGGCATCAGATGCACTTGGCAGTGTTCATCATGGAAGAAAAGTGAGGGAATAAAAGGAACCAATTTTGCACTTTGAAAGAATCTCTAAAAATTCTCTTTCAAGAAATTTTACAGTGATTTGAAGACATAATTACCTTTCTTTCAAACTTCTTCCCAACGCCCCCAGAGCACTCCATCCTGGAGTAACTTCATAAACTTGGGACGGTATTCATATTATTTTCAGCTTAAGAAGTGGGGAAAGCATTAGTTCCTCATCCTAAAAATCCTTCTACAAAAGTATGAGTAGTTCTGTTGGCTTACAGAATTGACCGAAGATTGCATAAGCACATAGGTATTTTGATCCTTCTGTGAACTGAAAAGATCTTCTGACTCTTTTGAGGTTAGCCTACCAGTAACAAAACCAGGTCACAGTTATCTCTTGATCAGCAGTCCCATTCAGCATGCTATATAATGATCTCGCACTATATAATGATCTCATGATAGGATATGCAAAATCTTTGTTTCTTAAATAGTCAGTTGAAGGCTCTAGCCAAGGAAATTATATCATTTGGTTCTCCAGTTTTTCAAGCGCCTTTTATCAGACTGAAATTTACAATTTCACTCTACTGTCTGAACCAAGCTGAGCATGGTTAATGCTGGCTGGTATCACTTTGAATTACAGGTGTACTAATCATTGCTGTCAAAACTGGTAGCACTGTGGGAACACACAGAGGGGGACAATCACCTCCCTTGCCCTGCTGGCCATCTCTTTTTTGATGCAATCATGGATACCGTTGGCCTTCTGGGATGCAAGAGCACACTGCTGGCTCATGTCCTGTTTTTCATCCACCAGTATCCCCCATATTTCTCTGCAGAGCTGCTCTCAATCAGTTCATCACTCAATTTATACTGATATTGTGGACTGAACAAACCTGAGTGCAGCACCTTGCACTTGGTCTTATTGAACTGCATGAAGTTCACATGGGCTCAATCCTCAAGCCTGTAAAGGACCCTCTGGATGGCATCCTTTCCCTCCAGCGTATCAACTGCAGCACTCAACATATATATATATATATGTGTTACATACATTAAATATATATGCATTTAATTTTTGAACTCAGTTTTCTTCTCCTCTAAAAAACAATCTTCGTCCCTTTCTGCCTTTCCACTTCTCTCCAGTATCTCTGCAATGAGTTTCCCTAGCACCACTTGCTGGTTGGCAATCACCTTGCTCACAGACAGCACTGGGGAGAAGGGTGTTTTTTTTTCCCTTTGCAGGCATTTAGCAATAACCAACAGAAGTGACTGATTTGCATTATGCTGGCCAAATAAATAAAGCCGATCCTGAAACTGTAATTGGAGTCAATCAGATTCAAGTTGAATCTGACTGGGAACTAAAAACAAAGATACATTTTTTCTACTACTTGTTAAAATAAAGGGTAGACATAGAATAAGTAGTAAGCAGAGTCATGATGAAAACTTCCTCAAAGATAAAACCGTGGGGCATTTCTACAGCTCTTGCTCAATCTATTAAAACTCATCTCAGTAGGAAACATAAAGAGAACTCAGTTTTTACCTCCAAAATAGCTTTGCAAATTATTCTGCAAGTTTCAAGGGTTTTTTTTTTTTTTTTTTTTTTTTTCCTGTCAGAATACCAGAAGAGTTCAGGCCAGAGTAAGAACAAGCAGCCACAAATGCACTAATTTCTCTCTAAAAAAACCTTGACCAAATAGATACAAGTGAAAGGCTTTGGGGGTACATAGAATTTGACATAAAAACAAACAAACAAACATAAAATTCTGCCCCAGACCTCAGCGTTAGCTTTTGGCTTCCCTGTCCTGAAAAGGAATACTAGCTGTTTTAAGAAATACATACAAAATTTCCCATTTGGGTAACAACATGTATGCTCCTGCTCACTATGACAATTTGAAAATACTGCTGAGATGCTTGAAAATCAGTGTTCATATCTAAAAAGCCAAACCTTCCACAGCTAAAGTGGCCTACCCTGCTTTCCTGTGTTATAAATTAAGACAATAATGTACAGCTGAAACTCATTTTCAAAGATGCATAGCCATGTTATATGAGCTTTGATAAGTGCTCTTTAAAATCCATCTTTGCTGACACAACTATTTCATGTCAAAGTTGTTTTTTTTCCTCCATCACAGAACTTTTAATAATTGAGTTTAATGCACATAAATTTGTATTTGTATTTTGTATTTGCTTGCTAATCAGCTTAGCATTGCTAAATACATACATCATGCAAAGGTATACTGCTATAATTCTTAACTTGCAAGGGCTTCAGGTGCTTTGGAAAAACTGGTGATGTTATGACAGACAGGTAAAGAGCACCATAAAGCTGTCTGCTAGGTACGGAGTATGTAGAAGCAATTTGCCTTCTAAAACTCTAAACATGATATTCTCTAATATTTCCTGGCAGATCTTCAGTAGCTAGAAAATAAGCATTTCCATATGTAAGAAAGTATTCCTTTGAAATGTAGATTTATCTCTACAAGAAAAGAACATGGAGAGAATTGCATTTTTAAGCTAAGAGTTCATTATTATTTATTTTTCTGCTTTGAAAATGTTGTGTATTTCCCATACAACACTTAGGTAGTAATTGCAATGAGCTAGCTCTGACAAACCTCCTAGTTGTTTTTGTCCACTAAGAATAATCCCTCAATAAACAATTTTTGGCTAATGCTTAGGTTCTCACTGCATAGTTGGCTTACACTGAATTTAATATAATGCAGTAGGAATTACTGCATGTATCTAAGATTTAAAATATGTTCATAACACTAAAAGTCCCTCTGTTTCTCTGTTCTCTACTGTGTTTTTTTCCTTTAAGGAAAGCAGTTTAAGATGGTTGCTAGCCTTCTCAGTTGCTGCAACCACATGATGCAATCTATTGTCAAATTAGTGGGTGGCAGCAAGTGGAAACAGATTTCACCAGCAATAAAACCCATCACATGATTTCATCTGTTCACAGTCATACAATCTCTTATCCACTTTCTTGCTTGATCTCAAGACTCTGTCCACGTTGAGAAGAGCTTATCTTCATGGTTGATTTTCATTAAGGGGTACTAGAGGTTTTTGAAAGTATGCAAGGAATTAAAACATTTATCACAGAAAGTTATGCACTTGTTTTTAAAGTGGCTCAAACGCACAGATATTTTGCTAAGTCAAAATTAAACACAACAGAAATATGTGCAAAATGGACCAAAATTGAAGTCTTATATAAGTTATAATTTTAAAGCCTGATCCTGCTGTACATATTTGTAACATGCAAATGAAAACTGTACCCACAGTACAAATAAAGTATGAAGAAGTTATCACAATTAATCAGCAAAAAGATGGGGGGAAGCAAAATGGAGAAAAATGTGGTATAAAAATAGGCACAACATTGTCATGTAAATGGAAAGTTAAAAGATTTCTAACCAGAAGCGTTTTGGTTTTCACATGGAAAAATGTTATGAGACTTGACTTCTAATTTCAAGCGCCGATGAAGTCACCATTACATAATTTCAAGCCCATTGGGTGTTTCTTGGTTCCTTCCAAGTTTACAGCAGAATCCTCAGCCCTGCTTGGTCCAGTAGGGCCATCACTTGACAAGTTCCAGTATCCAGGCCCAAAGCCTCAGATTTCCAAGCATTATCTCATACCGATAGCAGCAGGAACGGGAAATGGGAAGCATAGACAGCAGCTCTCCCCCTGAACAACATTCTACATTTCCCAAAAGACTTCTAGAAGCCAGCAGTTGCTTTGTGCAATAATAACCTGCAGGAATGACTATCTGTCAAGGAGCGTGAGTCCCCTTCTGACATGTCAACACCAGAGAGACGTGACTTACACACAGGGCTAGGCCCAAGGACTTTGCTGACAAGGCTTTTAACAAAACAATAACTAATCGGGTGCAGTATTGCTCTACAATAACTATCTGTCCTGGACTGAAATGAGGATAGATGCAGTTGATTATTCTCAAATAATGTCATTTTCTGTTAATAAGTTGGTAAGTTAAATTAAACTTAAGTATTTGTGCTGTTGAATAGCATTCAAATGCCAATTTATAAATTTTCCTGGAGAAGTAAATGTCACAGGCTTCATTTTTTGCAGAACTGCAAAGTAATTTGCAGATCAACAGGATGACCATTTCCTTAACTACAGAAACACTAGATGCAGTGCACAGTACATGTTTGAATGTCTCAGTCCTTACTCAGATTAGCTTGCACTACAAAAGAAATGTGGCTACAAAACATTCCTGAAAACACTTAAAGCTGCACTCTCTGTAAACTCTGACTTTCAGTTCTCTTGCAGAGCAGGAATTGGGAAAAGCATAGACTGCTGGATCTAAATGTGAGTCCAATTCAGAAAAGCACTGAAGTTTGTGCTTAACTTTTCTGGGGTCTCTTTGTTGGTAGATCTGCTAGGTTCACTGCTAAAACTACTGTATTAGTGAGATAGATGTACACATACTAAAAAATACAGTCAACGTAAGAGATGATACAAAACAGAACCCCCAATTTCAGAGTTAAAGGCTCTCTTTTTCTGTATGTAATCATTCATGTGTTCAGATCTGTATTTAATTGTATTTCAACTCATTTCATTTCAGACATGTCTGTACTACATGTAGTGATTCTTGTAAGCAGATCTCCTTGAAAAAATATTTATGCAGAACACCAGGTATTTGCACATCTAAGAATCCCTTTTGCATGGGCAAATAGCTGTTTACACATATAGATGAAAAACAGGGATACATAGATACGCAAGTGACTCTGAAATCTTGACACACATTGCCTTACAGGATAAAGCCGGAAGAAATTCAACAGGCAGGAATTATCCAATTAAGAGTCGAGTAAGCATTTGGAATTAGTTCTAAAGACTCCATAGAAAGACTCTGCTGCAGTAAACGTCTCATCGTCATTAATTCTGTCCAGATTCATTTGAAGCTTATTCCTTCCTGAAGATCCAGTAATAATTTCTAATCAAGAGCTGAGAGCTGATATCGGCAAATATTTGTTTAGAAAGTTGTTAAAATCAGATTGGTCTTGCAACACGTGCAGTGGAAAAATAGCAAGACTTTATCCACTCTCAAGAAAAAAATCAATCAGAAAAACAAAACTACTGTTGATCTGAGAGACAAATCTGGCTCTTGGTATTTCAAAACAAGCAAAAAAATAAAAAAGGAAAAAAAACAGAACATGTGCTGGTTGTTATAGAGAGAACCTCTTACTTTCAACCACAATTGCAGATGTGGTGGGGTTGAAGTGAATATCTATATCTGATAATACATAACAGCTATGTAAAAGATGCGTAAAAGTGATCTGAGAAATATTTTTGCGCGAAAATTAGATAATTGTGAGTTATGCACTGACTGCCCAAAGGAATATAGGAGCATTCCACAGATAACTGAGACTTAAGCAGCCTTAGAAAAAATGTAATAGTTGGCCAAACAGTAGCACTTATTTACAAATAACACTCTAAAACCTGTAAAAGAAAACATGCATTAGAACAATGATCAAATTTAAAGAATTTACACATATTTGCCTGATCTGTGTGTGTACGAAGCCATGACAGAAAGTGAGCAGACACTAATGAGAGGCAAAAGAGAGCACATCTTACTGCCTGACGTAGCAAGGAGAGGTCAGTGCCAGAGCATTCCCATGCTCCTCTCTACTCAGATCAGTGCCTTGTTGTCATGCTTAAGTCTCTCCTGCCATAAATAAAACCAACTGCACTAAATTTCTTTGTACAACAGATAGCATATTCTGTAGTTAACTGCTCCCTGCTATTCAAAACTATTAATAATCTATGTTCAGATTACAGGAGCAGCAAGGCCATGTAACTGTTGGTGCAAGGTGCATACAGAGGAAGTGGCATTCTGTGCCTCAGAGAGGTTGGACTCATTTCTACAGCCCTAATTCTGCAATTTCTGTGACTCTTTCTAAGTGTATCTTCTGTATGATGCAGTTCCAACATTGCCAAAGTTCTGTTTTTCCAAGCCATTCTGGTGACAGCTTGCTTGGGTTTGCTGCCTCTCCTTCAGCATACCTCCAAGCCCCTGTTGGTGTCACTGAAGCCATTTGGGCATAAGCACAAATGCCTACAAAATGATCACAGCATTCAGAATCTGGTTCTTGTCCATGAGTGTATTGTGGCTTCAGAGCAGACAGAAAAAGGGAAAGATCTTTACATGTTTTTAGGATGAAGCATTATCATTTCATGGGAAGTGAAGTGTGTGATGCAGCCACCCAGCACAGCAGAGGGCTGGCCTCAGTGAGTAAGATCTCAGGTTTCTAAATGGCATCTTCTACAATATCCTTGTGTTTATCATTCTCAGACAAGCCGGGATTCACATGATGTTGACAACCGTAATATATTCTCTGTAAATTGCAATTGGATCTTTGAATCTCCAGACAGTTGAGAAACTAGTTTCTCTCACCTGTTTAATTAACCATGTCATGTTTTCCAAAGAGAATTAATCGTCTCATTGAAGTAGTAAGGAGACTCAAAGGTTCAAAAGAAAAATAAATATGAGTATGTAGCAGAGTAAACATTTATCCAATAAACATTTTCACAGCTGAGTTTCAAACTTCTCATGTTCCAGTTTCTTATATTTTATCATCTCATCCTACTCAGTTCAGGCACCAGATCTCTTTAAGATACCCCTCATGGGAAAACACTGCCTTGAAAATCAAAACATTTACACTGCTAAAGAAATAGAAAATAATTCTCAAGGAAATTCTATGGCACAGGGATTGTTCGAGAACAAAACTGTAACTCTTCCCCGTTTGGTCCTTAACAATTGATTAATAGAACTGGCATTCTGTCAGGCCACCTCTACCCTGATCATCTCACACTTTGGCAGACGTCCCCTAAGAGGAGCAGCCAGTCTTGCTCTCCTGGTGACACAGAGAAGTGCATCTTCTTAGTCACCTCTCTGCTCCTGAGATTGGCTGTTGCTGTTTACCATAGCCAGAGTCAACTCTAAAAGTCTCAATTTTAACCAAATTGAAATGGCTTTCTTTTTTTTGCAACTTCTTTCATTTCTGCTTTTACAAACATTTTTAACATGACACTGAGAAAGAAGTGAACAGTTGCACGTGAAAAGGAGAAATGAAAACGATCTTCAGATAGCTCCTTCTACAGTGGAAAGCATTTTTAGTGTTCAGCTGTGGTTACAGGATGGAACAAAACCTTTAGGGTATCTGTGAGATGAGTAAAGTGGCAGTCATTGAAATGATGATGTTAATCATTGTCAATTCAATCCTGAGAGGCACTGAGGCCCTTTCCAAAGACACTGAAAGTTTTTAATTCTCTGTAACATGACTCCACACAGAATTTAAAGGGGAAGACCAGCATTCTACATCTAAACTGAGCAACTTCTTCCTTAAAAGAAAGGAATCAGGATAAGTCATGGCAATTATACATGCATTTCAATGAGAAAGGTTTCAGGTTGGATTGGTTTTGGAGGGGGGAGGAGGTCTATTCTGTCTTTGCAAATGTACTCACACTTTTGCAGTCTTACAGCCTTGAATATTTCCTCATCCTTCAATAAACTGCTGCAGTATCTGTAGATGGAAGCATATTTCAGTGCTGGCCTCCTGAAGGTTTTTCTAGCACTTTAGGTCAGACATTCAAAAACTGGAACAATATATCGTAGCTTCAGTGGAGTCAGAGATAAGCCATTTATCACAACCAACTAAAGATCCGCCTTCATATATTTCAGCTCTAAAGAGCAGTGAATCTCACCAGGAAAAACAAGAAGACAGTATCCTGGCAGATAAGTTTATTTTGAAGCCTGATACTAAGTGTGGTATAGATTTTACATAGGTCAAATAAATCATGATACTCTATTTTAGTCCTAAAAAACTGAGAAACACCTTCCTCTGGTTCATTCCACTTGGTATTCTTCAGAGAAAATTTTAAATCACTAATTGGTACTTCAATAATTCCACGTCTGTATGTCCTTGATCTCATTTTCATTTTTTCTTCCACTCATGCTTCTGCATGTGCATGTCTGTATTTAAATCTGCTCCTGCTCTCAGTAACCAAGACAGCAAAACTCCTGCAGATGCATTTTCCAATGCCTACTGGTTCTGATGCTTCACAACTAGGATTTTCCAAGCAGCAGAGACCAGCCATACCCTGGGCAGTGCTGGGTATTTGAAATCCAGGTGTCAGGGGCCTAAGCAATGGGCTGGGTTATTGTGGACATTTTTGAAAGACTCGGCTGTTTCATGTGAACAGAAAGTTTGGATTTCTCTTCTTGTGAATAAAGGAAGAGGGACAGAAAGTCCCAGGAGTATTCTGATTTTTCTGAGTGTGCCCTGATGCTTTGAGCAGCTGCTACTCACTAACACACCTCAAGATGCAGCAAAAGCCCAACCCAGTGGGCAACATTGGCAAGACATACATTCACCCTATTTGACCTGTGTAGGTATCACCAGTGTCATATTGAGCAAGCACGACCAAGACTGCTGCTTGTTGAAGGGCTGCCCAAGGAAAGGATGGCTCCATGCTTCCCAACCTCCTCTACCTCACACACCTGCTCCCGGGCAGCCACAGTCTGGCCATGATAAAAGCAATAATCTTTGCAGCATGAGAAACAAGCAGGCAGCTGAGCCTCAACTGTACCAGAGAGTTGTTGCAATGAACAGAATAACTGATTTTTAAAGACGGGCTTATAAATCATTAAAGTGATGTGGGACGGGCCTGGGGTTTGTTTTGCAAGCTGAAATGGGAATTGTAACATCCGTATTTCAAAATACACACTCACCCTCATGCTCCCATTTCCTGTAGATGGCATCCAAATTTAACCTTTCATTTCTTGAAGAGCAGTGAATTATACTTATCTGGTAGAATAAGCAAACAGCCAACTGTGTCAAATCCAGGTAGCTCTTTCAAAACTAGCAGCTAAAATCAAGATAAGTGACATTTACAAAGGGACATTTATAAAGTGACCATGGGAATGGCTTTGGGGCCTTGGGAGGAATAGACAGGCGCAGCCACACAGGCCTACCCAATCACTGGGCATATATTCAAGAGCAAGTGCAACCCTGGCAGCATCTACTGAGGGTTCGTGCCCCTCACAGCATTGCTGCAGAGCCATGCCTGCAGTATGACAGTCTGGGCCTGATGTACCAGCAGTGCCCAGCCCAGTGTGCTGCTCTGGTGAGGCACATGCAGGTGAAGAACCTCATGCTGCAGCCATGATGAAATCAGGCCTGGCTCCTCCTGTAGTCAGGAGAATCCCTCGCCTGCAGGGTCCAGTGAAGGTGCTGGTCGTTGCAGCCCCGAGGCACAACAGTTTTTAAGCATTTATGCTTTTTAGTTCTGGCTTCAGAATTCATCAGTGATGCTCTGCTTTCTCCACTGCAGTTTCTTAAATCTTGGTAGGAGGTGACTGCGAATAGATGGGGTTTGGGTTCCTGCAGCCATTGCTACTGGCACACGCTGCTTCATTTTCAGCAAGGATTCTTTCAAGTCAATTTTCTTAACATATCTCTGAGTATGCAGTCAGAGTATTGTGGCTCACGAGCAGTTCACATTTACCACAAACACCTCCATGCTGGTGTTCCAGTAACAACACCTACAACAGATGGCTCGCCGTGGCCTCAGATCACACTTCCAAGGTTTGGGGTCACCAAAAGAAAGTGGTGGCAACTTTCTCCCATTAGCAGTAGCTGCAAGACCATTGAAAACCTTAGCAAAGTCCCTCAGGATGTATTTATAGGAGCTCCAGTATAGTTCCCCATTGCCCCAAGTAACCAGGAATTAATACGCACTCCCTTGGTAACTCTGACTCTGGTGTTTGTGCCAAGCGCTTCAATGGGTGGCAAGGCTGGGGAAGGGAGGGGCTTTCCACACTGATAGGCCCATCGGAGAACTTTTTAATCCTTATTACTGTTACGCTGCCAGCCCACAGGAAGGTTTCAAAGTCAGCCTGACCTCCGGTGTGTCTGATCTAGGTCCAGCAGGGAATGAGATCAGGGAGCTGTGAGAAGCAAGTTTAATGGGGAGACTGCTGCAAATGTAGCAAAACAAATAATAGAGTCTTGCGTTTTTTGTTGTAGAAAATACAGTGCTATAGCTTTTGGGTGCCAAGAGGTAGTTCTTTTAATAGCTACATTCTTTGTAATGCTGATGAGTGGCAATATAGAAAGATGAAAGTAGAAGGGCATTGTATTATAGCCCTACATATATTAAGCCACAAAGAAACTGCAGTTGCTGGGTGGGGATTCTTCACCCTCCTCCTGGTGAGCTATTCATGCAAACTCTCTTCTGCAGATGGCAATCCCCACTCCATCTCTCCTAAATCCCAACTGCCAACTGACTTCCAATTTTCAAGTGGAAATCGTTAGGACTGAATGGTGCATTGAAGTCTTTCCTCTGACGCCTCGCTGCTCTTTTAGGAAGCGAGCTGACATTTTTTCCAAAAGATGTGTGCCATCTCCTGGGAACTGTAGAAACTGCAGGCCCCCTTTATGGAAAGCCCCTGGAAGTTATATTTTCTTCTTCTCACGGGGTATTTATACAACTACCAGGATAAGGTCGGCATAGCTAGGTTTACCCTCCATTTCTGAATTTTTTGAAGTGTTCTCACACCAGAAAAACCCAAATCACATTGAAAATGCCATCATTTTGTGTTCTGTCAAATTTGGATGTATGACAAATAGCTTTACAAGGTTTGTCAGTACCTGATGGCAATTGATCACGAAAGTGGCAGAACTTGGCACACGCTGCCACTATCTTTTAACACAAAGGTAGCCCACTGCATTGCTATGATACACATATTTTGTCCTCCCAGGACAAGTGCAAATCATAAGAATAACATCGTATTTTCTTCATAAAACATCATATGATTATTTAGTATAAAATTTGCTTTTCTCAACTCATAAGCAAATTGCACGTGTCAAACCACAGACTCTTCTCCTCATCAAACCTGGGCTTTTCATTTGCTGCAATTACATCATGAAGCTCTCCTTTGTCAGTAAGATACAACAGGGAATAAAATACATTGATACTGGTAAACATGCTTTTGTGTTTTGAATTAACAGATGTATAGGTGGATGAATCCTTTGTCTTTGGACTGTCCCTTAAAAGAAGGTAGTTATCTCACATGGATAGGTCCCTGAAATAATGTCTGAAACTGTGGATTTGTGGACCAAGTATTTTTCTGAGTTATGTTTTTTAAATATACCTACTCAAATTCTACAAATATTTTGGTTTTGTAAAGATAGAACAATATCTGCTTTCAAACAATTAGAGATGACACATTCTGTGCACATTCAGTTTACCTTAATATGGTATACATTAGGTTTGATCATTTTAATTCCTTTTTTATCACCTTCCATTTCTTCCGCAGACCTGAGGAATTCTTTAAACAAGAAGTTCTTTAAATAAGAACTGAAACCAGAACTTGTTCACCCAAATGTGTTCTGATATTGCCGTCTGCAAACTGATTTTATACGATGGCACTGGGAAGTAAGTAAACAGTCTTTCAATCAAATTTAATGGGGTGTGACTTAAAACAGATGTAATTAGTCATCGTAGCAGCTTCTTGAGACACCAAGTTTCAGTGGTGGATTGTGTTTGATAAAACTTAAGTCCACAGTTCTGAGAGACCACTTTCGTTTGGTGACCTACTGCCATGGTCATGTAACGTCTTCTGGTTGATTTAGGATTGCACACACATCCTCATGTACATATTCTCTACTAATGGAAGCAAATGCTCAGGAAACTTTCTTTTCAGATTGAACCTACAGATGAGAAGGGAGAAATCACCGATGATACAGGAGCAGAGCTGTGCCAGGCACCCGGGATGACAGGGGCACCTGTGAGAGCTTCAGCAGAGATCACATCTTAATTCCCTGAAGCCAAAGCAGGATACTCCAGTCCTCACTGCCAAATTCCCAGCCTTGTAGGAATTTCCCTTTTTAGTTTGTCTCCATCTTCCATTTCCTCAAATCTACAAATATTTCTGGCTGCCATTTCGCTGCCCTCAGAGGCACAGGGAGGCAGAGATAAAGGCTGGGGAGAAGCAAGAGGAAGCCAGTTGGAGACAGTGTGCCAGGAGCAATCCGTTCCTCGGGAGGATCAACTGTGCAGGCAGTGGTCTTCAGTTCATGTCTAGCTGATTGAGTGCTAACATTTTCCCGGCTGCAAATAACGACACCCCCACCAAAGTGGTGAGGCAGGGAAGAATCTCATCCACTGATGGCAACCACGCAACTCCCCATGTTTTTTGCACTAAGCACTGCAAAAACATCAGCCTTTTAGCTCCCAGAACACTCACATATCTTTGGCACCCTTGCAGTCAAGGAGGCATCTGAGACACTCAAGGTCAGGCTGGATGGGGCTGTGAGCAACCTGATGAAACTGTAGGTGTCCCTGCTCATTGCAGGGGAGTTGTTAGACTAGGTGACGCTTAAAGGTCCCTTCCAACTCAATTGATTCTATGATTCCACGATATGGCACTCACATCAGCACCTCTTAGGTTTTCAGGGAGCAAGAGAGTAAGAAGTATGAATCAAAAACTAAAAAATTCAGAAATACATCACCTCCATCAATCAAATGGAAAAATCATTAATCAAGTCAAAATACTTGAATCAGTCCAAACTCCTGTGCATCCATCCCTACAGCAAGATGGCTGAGTAACTAGATCAGCAGCCAGCAGACCACAGTTAGGCACCTAACTTGCCAAGAGTTTGCCAATCTATGTTCCTGATAGAAGCAGCAACTGTGTATTCCCCCTAGTTTTGAAAATCTGATCATTATCATGTGAGCCCTTTAAATACGGTGTGAGGCAACTGCCGGCAGGAATCACCAGTTTCAAAATCTGCGCATACCCAGGAGTACCCTGCTGTCTGCCTGCTTATTCTGGCAAGGTACAGAGAAAATTAATGGAAAGTTAGTACCATCTAAGTGGATTTCTGCAACACCCTGTGCAATAAGCATTTACTTGCCTTTTGAGACCATTAATTTTATATACGTGGAATAGCTAGCTGAGACAAACCACTCTTTTATAAACCATCAGCGCAACACAGGACACTGCTCCATGGGTTCTTGTTATAATGTCTCCATTGTTTGGGATTTCTCAGAAGTGGAACTTTGGAGGATGGCCAAAACCAGAGGGAGAGTATATTTCTAAAGATAAGTTATTGCTAAGTACATTCAGTCTCTGACCTGGACGTTTATTTCACTCTCTGAAATTACATCTCTTAACAATGTCTATATTCAGAATCTTAAGGCTTTAAAATTTAGATTCTGTGTTCATATGGGTGGTTGATATATCAAATGTAACATGGTGATTAGAGAAAGGCTATTTTATGTCATCCTGTCTTAATCTAGTGCACTTTAACTTCCCATTTGCAATTGCCACTTGGGCAAAGAAAACAACACCCTTTCTGAAAGCAAACTCAGTTAAAATTTGGCTAGTCTCTTTTCTCCCGTGGCAGGATATAGGTGACTTCAGGTTCTCCAGCAGCCACTTGGGATACAAAGCACTTTTGGGTGCAGTTATACTTTAGTAAGTTATTTTTAATGCAAATATCACCACAGGTCCCATCAATCTGAGACTACTGGTAGACTATGTAATTCCAAAATAGAATGTATTAATTGATGTTATTGAAATAAACAAAGATAGTCCTAAGTATATTAACAAATGACGTGAAGTAAAATGACACTGCTTTATTGTTTGTACTGTCAATGGATTTTACTCTAGGCAGGGAGAGTATGCAGCAAGCACGCTGCCTGTGAGCTCTGCTCGACCCTAAGGAGTCACCATTAGTTATGTTACCACGTAAATTCCCCCGCACTGTATCCCCCACCAACTGAAACATACAAATATCACATAACATTTAAAAATGCTTCGAAGTTAAGAATAAAATCACAATGACAGCAGCTCTGGATGGAACAATGAAATATTAAAAGGTAGAGAACTAGGAGAAAGCAACCTGACTTGATATCCCAGTGACTCAAGATGGCATAAATCATGAGAGTTTATTAAGACCAAAACAGTTGATAGTAGTGGGGTTTTTTTTAATTTTATTTTATTGTTTTTCCTCTTCCTGTTTAATCCCACAAGCTGTTGACTGTCTAGTTCAGGCTCCCCATTCTGCTGCTGTAAAACCCAGCAGATGTCATTACAGAGATCTGCCTTTACTGGACAGCAGCAGCGAGACTTGCCAAGTGTTACCCAATGAGGAAGCTTGCATATCAGTGTCAGTGGGAAACTGAAGCAGACCCAAAGGGAAGGAGAGGGAGGGAAGGAAAGTTTGAAAGATTACAGACCATTGCAATAGATACAGAGCGTGGAAACAAAACATGTTTTATTTATTTGTAAGGTCAGTGCCCTCAGCTGGAACAGAGATTTTGGAAATGTAGTAGAGGAAAAGTTTAATCTATCACAAGCACGAGCTGGAGTGTGTCTAAATTCTGTTTATGAAGCAGTTTAAGTAAATTTGAGCAACAGGAGTTAGGAAATTGTAACTACATTTGCCTACTAGACTGAGAAATAATAGCAGCCAAAGCTTAGGGAAAATCCTGTTTGAAAAAAAAGCCATCCAATAACCAAACACAAGGCCAGAAAGCCTCTTTATATCATGACCTATGCAACACCAATTCCATAGTCAGTTAAAATGCATATACTGACTGCTATGAGCTGTGATGTGGACGAGTTACTTGACTCTAAGCAAGTATTTCCATAAGCCATTAGCTTAAACCTAAAATGCCTGTGAAAGATAGAGCAGTCAGATCTGTCATGGAACAAATATAAAAAAGGCACTTTCTCTCAGGTTCACCTTTGAATTCTTTCTAAACAGCTTGATTCAGTCAGATAATTCTGTTCATATTTATAGCTTTTTAGTTTTGGAGTAGTCCCATTAAGTTCTGTGGTATTATATGGCTTTACATTGCTTAAAGAGTGTAAAATATGTGTATTACTTCACTGGAGTTACTCTAGCAATGCATTTGGCTCAGCATGTGCAGCTGATATGCTAGGTTGCTTTGCTGTTCCTGAGTGGAGGTGAGCACAGCAAAGTCTCAGAGGTCATAATATAGAAAATACAACACTCTTCTGCTTTTGAACATTTTCATATATGATTTGTTTCTCTTCCCATAGATGTGGGTGGTTTTCCCTAAGGCCAGATACATTCCACGCACAACATTAAGAGGGTTGGAGATAGGGTGTTACTGTGTGCTTAATTTTAAAAGTAGAACTCTCTCTCCAACCTGGTATTTCTTGCAGCATTCCCTGCAAACTCCATTACATGCTTCTTTGTGCAAGAATGCATGTGTTGTGCTTATATGTTCGCGCTCAGTTTGAGTGTCAGCTGGTTATCTGTGGCTTTATGGCTCTTATAGCTGTATCTCTTGCTTATGTAAGTAGATGATATTTTTTTCGTATGATTTTGCTTAGAATCAGTGTGAATAATGCAAATTCCTGAAGCAAGGAATGTATGACACAAATCCATGCTGGCGGTAATAAATTGTTTTAAGAGTGCTATGTTGGGGAGGTATGAGAAAAGGCCTTTGAACATGTCAACTTAATCACAGCTAGCTTGTCATTAGTAAAATGCTCTTCATGCACAGTAGTCCTGACCAGTATTTTAAAAAGATGCAGAATGAAGTCATCTGAAATTAATCTGATGAGTCAGAAGCGGCTGTTGAAGCACTTCTAAATGTACTGCTGTTAGACTGCTGGTTTACAGTCACCGTGCCTATGAGAAAGGGGAGTTACAGTGAAAATCAGAGTAGTCTGGTATCATAATGACAGTACTGAATTTTCATCATCTCCCTGGTGAAGAAAACTGGCTAAAAACAAATAAAAAGCAGACCTTTAGGGAAAAAAAATAAAATGAAATAAATGGAGGTTCCAATAAGAGTACAATATAGGCATCCTGTAAGGTAAATTGTTGGTACAAAAAATGGTTTGTATGAAAATTGGAAACCCCAGTGTTTACTTATATGTATGAAAAGAAACAGGTCAGTGACTTTGTTTCCATGGTGACCATTATTGAAATAAAACAAACTGACACGAATGCTGATTTATTTTCCTCTTCTGCAACCCTTTTTAACAACTGCTTTAGTATGAGGTTGCTACTGAATCTAAACATGATGCCAGTGAAAACTTTCAGAACATGATTCCGAGGTTTGTTAATGAAAAAAAAATAAAAGGGGCTAAACCAAGGTGATTTCAGAGGAATTTGTCCTATTGAGCAGGTGCCAATTCCTGCTGTCTGGCAATTACGGAGTTGACATGCTGTAGAGGAGGAGCTCACTGGGAATTGTTAGATTAAACTTGTTTCAGCAGTGAAAAAGGAAACCAGATTCATAATATTTCCCAGAAGGATGGGAACATTTTCTCTGGATTTTTTTTTTTTTTTTGCCTAAACAGACTCCTCCAGTCTGCTTTTTCCAGTCATAACCAGACAGAGAGGTTTGGACTAGAGATTCAACAGTTTGGTTGTTCTGAATCATACCTGGGTTTGCTGTTGGGCCAGCCCCTACTTTGAATCAGAGCTTTGGACTAAGGAGGAACTTAGGAGTCTAAACCAGTAACATCTTATGTGCCCCTGAGTGCAGAAGCATTGTAATGGCTTTAATAATCTTGGTCTTATTCTTAGTGATGCTCACTTCACAAATATGCAAAGTGGTAATTACAACAGCTTCCTATTTCTCAGAGGCCATGAGAGGTTAAATTAATTGAAGACTTTTAGATGATCAGGCAATAGGTTCACATAGACACACTAGAAAGATAAATCTTTCTGCGGGTTTTCATGTTGACCTACCCATCCAAGGGTATCACCCCTGTTATCTTACCACAGCACACAACAAGTTGTTGAGATACCCTGTATATTTGGCAATGTCTGTTGGATATGAACTGCACCGGATAAGGAAATGGAGGAAAAGAACACAGTACAATAATACTTGTGACATCAAGATCAATATTTGGACAGAGTTTGCGTGCACAATGTTTTAATCTGTTATAATCATAGGCAATGTAATCATTTAGGTAAGGTAACTAGTGAAGAACACCTCAAGTCAGAGTTTTTATTTTTATCCTACGTATGATATCCCAGCAACCCTATTGCTCCTATTAGCATTTATGAGGGGAAAAAAATAAAAAGATAGAAGAAAACGTGCATTTTTAAAACCTCAACTTGTAGAAGTAAAGAAAGTTCAACAAGGTGTGTCTGTAAGAAAACAGAAACATGAGGAACCGAACAAATATTACAGTGGATATCTCTCTCCTCATTTTCTATGATGAATCCTGTAACTTCAGTGGAAGCAAGGTAGCTGTTTTCATTTGCAGCAAAGGAGGTGGTTTCCCTCTCATCTTGAGCTCTATGCCCAAAATACCATTTAGTGACATTTTTGGTCAGGATGAGATTTTTTTTTGTTATATTTCATTTCTCAAAATCCCTTCAGTGAGCTTCAAGTGGAGATTTGGATGCGACAACAATAAAAAGCTGTGACAGATGTTGTTACTGCTCAGAATTGTACTGATGGTAGCCAACTGCAACCTGTTTCTTAGTGTAGGTAGTGCTTTCCTTAAAATATTTTTGGCATCATAGAAAGAGTAACAGGACATCACTGCTACTGATTCTCAGGAGCAACACAGCATAGGGTAGAGGACTACCAATTTATCACATATTCATTTTTGAATGGAGGAAAAGTTGTCTTTTCACGTTCACTATATAGCAAGCTGTGTGAGCCAAGGCCAGGCCATTCAACCAAACATAAATACTTCCAGGCATTATTTGAGCAAAATGATAATAAAATCATGGTAATTGAAAGAATCTTTTTCTATTTCAGTTCAGAAGAGAGGCTAGTGGCTGAGTGTTCTGAAAGCTTATACGTTTTTCCTACAAGGTCTCTTCTCCCAGTCTATACATTTTTTTAATGTATCTCATCCATTTCAATTATTTGGAGTAAATGCAGATTCTTGTCTTTTTCCACTCCAGTATATATCGTGACAAATTATTTTGCTGTTCATTCTGGGCTAGCTGTTAATCTCTTCCTTAAGGCTCTTTATCTCCTAGACATGTGTTTTCTCAGGAGATGTCACCCCTGCGATGAGAGAGGAGATATTCTCCCCGATGTATTGTTTTTTTGAGGGTTGTTGCTCTTTCACCACATTTAGGCTTACTTTTCCCATTACATCCTCATCTCTCTATTTGAAGTTTTTACAGTCCTCTGCTTTTGTTTCAAAATGGTTCAGAAATTTGTTTGTTTTTTTTTATGTATCCATAAATGGGAAGGAGTAAGGAAAATCCCATCTGTATACTCTTTGCATCAGATTTAGTCCACAGAAGTCAAAGAACTAAAATGAGCAGTTAATTATGATTCATCTTGTAGGTCTTTACTAAATCCTGCCTTTTGGGCAAGCAAGGACATTTGTTTGAATTCTCAGTGACTATTACAGTGATGTGATACTGTAAATGTCTGCCATGAATGGATGTATTCAAGACAAAATGTCAGAGTGGTGTGGAGAAGCAGATGTCTTCCTATCAGAGAGAGCTTCAAAAAGATGGAATCAAATTTGCTGCAATATCAACACATGGATGACTCATCAGTGGTCATTTGCAACTCTAAATATGCAATAAAAGTATCAAATTATGTTTTGAACATCCTTATGTTCCCACAGTTCTTTATTATTTAATTGGCTCTTTCAGACTAAGAAAGGAAAAGAAAAAAAAACATCCTCAGAAGATTATTTCTTTCTTCATTATGAAATTCATTTCTCAAGGGGGAAAAAAGTCTTGTTAGCGGAGAAATGTTTCATTTGAGTTGAAAAGGGATCATTAATATTGTTCAGAGGAGTGCAGCAAGGAACATATTGAGGAGAAACACTTATAAGCAACCCAACCAAAATCTATGAAATTGCAGTGGTACAACTAATACCGAAATGTGGCCATTAGGTTTCTGATATGTATATCTTACACTTACGGAGTATTTGTCAGCGGTTAAAAATAGGGCCAGGGATTTCTCTGCTTTATTGTCCGAACTCTTCAGCTATTGTACAGTGTGGCTTATTAGCTCTCTAATTATACTGCACTTATCTTTCTCTAAGCACAGACCCAACTTCTGTAAATAGTTAGGTATGTTTTCCCTATTGTCAGATTTATCTATAAGGCAAGTTAGCTTTAAGAATTCCACATAACTCACCTAGTGATCTAAAGAACTTCTATTTTATAAGGCATTTTTCCTTTGAAAACTATGTTTGAGTTACACAATGTGTAGGAAAAATGTATGATAGCCAAACTATTGAATTTGCCTGCAGTACAGGGTGCTTTGTGTTCCAGACAAAATTAGGCTCTGGGTAGCTGAAAGATGATGCTTTATCTCTGGTAATTTTAGACTATTACAGCACTCCTCCTTACCCAGAGGAAAAGGAGGCCTGCTTTCCTAAGTGTTGCCCTCAAATAAGCCTTGGGTTGTACGTTGCTACCACAACTACAAAACATTTCTCTTCCTGCAAATCAAATTGTCTGATTTCTATTTATACATAAACAGAGCAGATATATAGCAGGTGAGATGTGGAAGTCTTACCCCATACTGTAGTCATACTTAAACACAAGATCCTTCTGACTTGGGTTTTCCTGCAAAACTTACGTGTCTGAGCCAGGAGCAGCCTCAGATATTTGATGAGCTGCATTTACAGGGACCTTCTGGGCAGCACATCCCCGTTACTGCAGCTAAGGGCAGCCCTGCACAAGCCAGCTCTTTCTGCTTTGCCTCAGGTTTGCGCAGGAAAAAACAGCACTCACTTCTTCATACTTCTCTAGCAAAAACGATTAAGAAGGCTGCAAGATGAATTACATGTAGTTTAGCAGCTCCTATGCTATAAAGGAATTTCTGATTGAAGGTAGTTTCTAATTTAGAAAAAAAAAAAAAAAGAAAGAAAGAAAAGAAAAGCCCACATAAACAACAAACTCAAAATAAAAAAAGCCCCAAGTAAACAAGAGGCATGAGCTCCAGTGCCTATAAACAGACATTATACAGATGCTTAGGAGAAATGCAGCACAAATTATGGCTGCTGAGGTTAATTAATTGCTAAACATGACTTGAGTAAGGGGGGTTAAAGTCATAACTAGGTCTTCCTGGAAAACCAATGCTAACTCAAGCAGATATTAGGTGCTTTGGAGATAAATTATTGGCCTCTGTTATACAGAAAACGTTACCACAACTTACTAATTTCTGATCAGCCCTGAGAAGGAAGAACTTCCCACTTTGCAGTAGAACAACACTGCACATTCCAGGTACACGGATGTTTTTGAATACTGAATAATGTAAATAGTGATATCTATCATTTCAGACAGTATATAAATATGTAGGAGACATTCAGTAGCATCAACTGGCTCGAATTATTTGTGAATACATTAAGGTTGCTCATACTGCAACTTTATACTCCGCTAATCCTATGGTGGCAAATGAGAATCAGCTAGATGCATTTTAAGTCTGTGATAACATAAATTAAACTAACCTGACTGGAAAGAACATAGCACGGTTTTCAGCTCTGCCTATTTATTTGCCCATTTGTTTACTAGGTGTGTGAAACCACAGCATAATGAAGAGTCAAGATGACTAGTTAAGAATATAGGGCAGAATTAACATGCACATAAAACATACAGGAGGAGATTTCAGCAACACTAGTAATCACTGGCTAGGTGAAAAGAGAGCTTGAGCTGACAGCTATCAGACCCAGAGATGATCCCAACCATGGATACAAAAGCTGGGCCAGATCACTTGGGAATTTGTCACCTTTCATACTGTAGTTCAGATATGAAGTCAGTAGCCACAATAAAGCTTTCCTGAATATATTATTATGCATTCCTAATAATAAATAGAACAATGTACATGAACAAAAGAAGTTTGTGGTGATTTTTTTTCTACTTTGGAATAATAGTTTTGAGTATATTTACTTCTTAGAGCCAAAAATGGGAGTACAAAAAACCACAAGTATTTTAGCCAGATATGACACTTCTGCTCACATTGGTAAGTAGTTACTCACTTGAGTAATTCTAGAGAGACTTTACCTTTTCTCATTTGTGAATGTATCCAGAGCATCAACCCACAGGAACATAATACTGCTATGTGATTTCAGCTGCTCCCTTCTGGTATGGTGACTTCTTTGCATGTAGCTTTCTTTCTTCTGTATGCTGAGTGCCATCTCCCATTTGGCTCTCAGGGCAGTGAGCTGAATGCAAGTAATGATTCACATGGAGCACCAACAAAATTCATGGAATCACAGAACTGTAGAATATCCCATGTTGTAAGGGATCCATAAGGATCACTGAGTTCAACTCCTGGTTCCACTCAGGACCACACTAAAATCAGTTCCTATGTCCGAGAGCAGTGTCCAGACATTTCTCAAACTCTGGGGTCATGTCCACTGCCTTGGGGAGCCTGTTCCAGGGCCCAACTTCCCTCTGATGAAGAACCTTTTCCTGATATCCAACCTGAACCTTCCCTGAAGCTGAAAAAATCTGAATGAAAGGAAGAAACAGGAGAACTGAAAACAAATCTGGCTGCGTACAAAACAGCAAGTGTGTTTATCTGCTGCCTTATGTGATAGCTGGGAAGAGGACAGTGGTCATTTAAATATACTCATGGCAATACTGGAGGCATGAAGCCTAAGGCCAAGAACTAATTGATTAACTCAAATGCCATTAAGTTGGAGTATCCAACACCGTAGACAATGTGAATCAAAGCTGTGGGCTTCAGAACTCTTCAAGAGTTCAGAACTCTTCTCTACAGCAGCTCTCACTGCCTGAGGCATCTGACTCCTTCCTTGGCCATCAAAGGCAGCTCCTTGCGAAACCACTCCAGGACTTCTTTCCGGTCTTGCCTCTGCCCTTGTTAACATGGAGAAACATTCAAAGATAGGCAGCATACACTGTTTATTTTGGGCCTCCAAATGGCATTGGAAGAGGACACTGATGCCTTTGAGGGACTCAGCAGGAAGTGCCAAGTATGCTCCTAGCACAGTACTGGAAGTATTTTATAATTTCTGCCTCCAAACCCCAAGGTACCTGTCAGCAATGCCTACCATAAGGGTGAGAGAGGAAAGGAAACAGTGTCATTCCTTCCCATCACAACATTTTATTTTTTATTATCAGATTTACTGTTAAAATTAAGCCAGAAACAAGTAGAAAACTCATACAAAGGCTCAAAAGCTCCCTTAAAAACCTTTTCCTCCTTTCTGATATCCTTAAAACTTATTTTACTAAACAGATAATGTACTCTGCTTTCACAGTATTTTTACCAGGGATCTAAATATGCTTTCTCTAAAACCTAGGCTATTTATTTATTCTTAATATTTTCTTCCAAAATGACTGAAGCACATAAAGAGTCACTGACCTACTCAATAGTGCACAGAAATTTTTGTCAGAACCATGAGAATCTTTCCCGATTTCTATTACTTTGTCCTGATCAGAACAGCATTCTTTCCCTCTCATCAAACAAAAAGAGTAAGACAGATTTGTTTTTATTTGAAAATGTGCTTCTATGTACAGAGAGCAGGTATAATTTTTTATTGAGTTTGCATGATAAAACTATATATTGCACAGTTCTTGAGTCTTGTTTTTCTTCTGATAGATTTCACAGGAGCATCTGAAACAAGTGTGTTGAACATAGAAGGATTTTGAGCAACATTGTCCTCTTTCTTGTGGGAATATTTTGCTACAAGCACATATATAGGCAGAATCCAGCAATGGAAGATCCTAAGTTTAAAATCTTAAAGTTTAGATTTTCTCTTTTTTTAATTGAGGGGGAATATATATATATATATATATAAAGGGGTATTACTGAGGAAAACCCAGCCACAAATCTACGACTCAGCCACTCAGTGTCACATCTGTATTCACAACACACATTGTCCATGAAAGGGTCCTTGAGCAAGGAAGTCACACACCTGAGTACTGTAGTTGCTGATCAACAGACACTACACAGAGAAGCTAGGTTGCTAATTTTAGTGGAATAACCGTATTACTGAAAGATGTCACTCTGACTAGAAGAGGGTAAAGGAATAGAACACAATGTGGCTTAGACAGAGTTAATCTGCAATTAAAGTGTTCTTAGTAGAATAACACCTTACTGGAATTGCTTGTTTCAATTGTTCCATTGCTACACCGAAAACCGCGACAATTCCCTCTACATCTAACACTGAGAATTTTCTACTGCCTTTGTATTGCTAAATCAATAACAGACAAGATTTATTCCTGGAACTGCTACAGGTATTTTTGAATTATAATTCTGTTCCACTTGGGAGAGAGCACAGAACAGCAGAGTTCAGGTATTTCCAATACTAGTTGCAACAGAAGACTCAGGGAACTGAGCAGAGACATAAAATCCAGTTTTTATACAGTTCTACTCACTTTTTCTGCAACAAAACCCAAAATACAGACTAGCGCGTCTAATTTCATTAGATTTTTGGTTCTCAGCTCAGTAGCCTAGCTCATGAGGATTGTATGCTTTGATACAAATTTGTGTTTTAGCACAGGAGCTCCTATGCATAGTCAGTTGTGGTAGTATGAAACGAATAAAGCCCTCAGAGCCTCAACAAAGTTGTTTTATGAGCCATGTAATCCTCAGGCCCATTTGATCCTTGGAGATACTCAAGGTCAGGCTGGACGGGGCTCTGAGCAACCTGATCTAGCTGTAGGTGTCCCTGTTCATTGCAGGGGAGTTGGACTAGTTGACACTTAATAGTCCCTTCCAACTCAGTTGATTCTATGCTTCTATGATTTCCTCATTGCTTTTACTTAGAAGGGAGAGAGCTGGAATTCCAGCTACTTATTGCTCAAAATGGTAGCTGAGCAAATTGCTGAATCCTTTTGGACAAGTGTGCAATGCAAGGCACCATGTGGCACAGGGGGTGAGATTTGGTTTCTTCCAGCACATCTCAGAGCTTGATGTTTCTCATTGGCTGCCATGCGGCTGCTGTTATGTTTGGGCTTTCAATGTTGCTGGGAAAAAAAGGTTGATTTTATATTTTTTTAATAAGGTTTGTACCTGCAATATTTAACACATTCTCTTTGCAGCAGTCATTCAGAGGCAGCACAGCAGCCAGTGTACAAAATCTAAAGGTGGGTCTCAACTGAGGAAAGCAGAAATGGGTCAGTTGTCTGATCCGAACTGGAGTGTTTCTGTGGGAGATTTCAGCTTGGGTGAATCCATGATTTCTAAATGAACTTTGCATCAAACTAAAAGAGTAGATAGTCAGAATATCAGAATATTTTTCTGAAAAGCACACCATAGTCATTCATATATGTGCACTTCTGCATGTCTTTTCAGCAAACTTATTCTCAGGGATCTTGTCAATTCATCAAAAAAGCCTGAATGGGGAATATAAAATAAGCACTTTACATCAAGCTGACATATTTTTTTCTTGTGGTATGGTAGGCTTCAAGATAAATAACAAAAAGTGGGTGGTAAAGCAAAACCCTACAGTTTATTAAGCATAAATGACATTAAATGTTGGCGTAAACTTCAGAGTGAGTCAGTGCTGCTGACTGCAATTCATTATGTCCATCTTGTAGTCATATGACAGAAAAGGAATGCTGCTCACAGTGTGCACAGAAATGACTTGTCTTGGCAATGCTAGAAAACACACAGCCCCAAGACATTACTGTGTAATAATTTCCCCTAGTAAAGGAACAAAAAGTATGACTGAAGCCTTTCCTGACCTTAGAAGTAGAGTCAGTTGGTTAGAGTTGACCTACTTTGCACTTCTATAGTCAAGTTTTTAATCAATAGTTTTTTGCTCTATGATACTGGTTTTTCGTTTGAGATTCATTCTTTTTCTGGTTGTTGTTGTTGTTTTGTTTGTTTGTTTGATCCAGAGAACAGTAGCTGAAGGATAAAGTTTTCAAGCACAGTGGGAGATAAGTGGTGAAAAATTTGTCTTCATAGATTACATGTTTTCTTATATCATGCTTATTTACTAGTGCATTTATCCTAAAGCTGGCAGGCAGCACATTTCCTTTATTGCCTATAATACCTGTCATATATGTTCGTGAATTATAATATACATGAGTGAATCCTTAAGTAAAGAAAAAATAGAATTACCATAATGGTTTCTGTCACTGTAGAGTGCCTCGATCATGTAAAAACCAGGCAATATACAAAACCCCAAATATTAATTTTTATTATTTTATCTTTAGATTTTAAAGCTCTTGAAAATAAATTGGAATGTATTTTTTCACTTTTTATAGAAGATAAATATCAGGGTAGCCTACTTTGTACAGTAGTGTTAGCCAAGCTTTTTTCTAACCACCCACCACTGTTGTAGGTAGATAGCTACAACAACTGGGATTTCCAGAACTATAAAACTCCTTGAATTAGAGAAAGATCACGGAGTTGTATTCCTCATCTTGCATTCCTCTCTGGGAACAGGTTGCCCAGCAAGGTTGTGGGTGCCCCCATACTGGGGGGGGGGGGTGCTGCAAAAACCCCTCTTCCGCGCGCCAT
>VXAB01009100.1:204594-228680 GCA_013399175.1 Odontophorus gujanensis | reverse complement strand
AAAAACCCCATTCAGCCTGGCCTGATGGGGCTTTGAGCAACCTGGTCTAGAGGGAGGTGTCCCTGCCTATAGCAGGGGGTTGGAACTACATGTTATCTTAATGGTCCCTTCCAACCCAAACCATCCTGTGATTCTATGATCTTCGTGAGTGAAACTGCTATAATTATTCCAGGGAATTTCTACACAAGACTACTGTTCAGCCTTTGGAAACATGAAGATTTGTGCTTCGGATTAGGGACTCACTCACTAGCCCCTCCCTTCCTACGCTTCCACTGTGGGACTTCATCTGACCTGCAGTCAGTGACCTTCTAACCAGCTGCATCTGGAGCTGAAGGACACCATGGCAGTGTGTTGAATAGTGACCAAGGAGCAAGTTTCCTAGCAATTTTGGTGTAGGAACCCCCTTAAAGGGTGTGTCTTTTTGTCATAGTTTTACAGCAACAAAATTCTCTTATTAACAAACAAAAAGACTTCCAGTAAACATAGTTAACTGTGACTGAGTACTTTTCTTTCCTTCCTTCCTCCCTGGTTTCTGTTAACCAGAGAACACAACAGATTTAACTGTATTTAAGAGCTTCATATGTCTCGTGGTAGAGAGTGGTGACCTGATATTACCAAACCCAGAGGCAGAGGCAGACAGATAAAAAATGCAACTCCCTCCCACCACCAGAAATGCTGCAAAAATACCGCTTGCCTTTGTGAAAGTAGATTATTATATTATGGATATATATTATGGATATGAGGCTGGCATTTGAGCATGAAAATTGTGCAGACTGCCAAAATAGGGGGAGGGCTGTCACCTAGCACAGGCATAGCAACACTGTAAAAATGAGCAACAATAGTCTCCTTCTTATGGTAATCTGAGTTACCTTGAGCAATGCTGGAAGACACTATATAAATATTTCTGTTTGCAGTATACTTCATACAGGTTAGCAGTTTGAGGAGGATTTGGAGCCAGGCCATTGGTTCAGAAACTGTGCCAACAGTGGGGCAAAAGCAACGTTAAAGGTGCTGAACCAGCCAAAGGATGGTTACCCCACCTCCTTACCAGCCACTTTACAGCTGCTGGTAGGAAGACAAGTGTCTTAGTGCTATTAACAGTGCAAGGTACAGCAATTACAAGCACCTAACTGTATCAGGAGTTCAGTCAGTTACTCGCTTCACCCAGAGCTGGTTTTGTGCAAAGAGTAAATCTGTATCTATTCTTAAGGAACTACAGTAGGCACAGATGAGCTAAGTCCATGCAACAGGCTCAGCACACATGCTTGGGATACTGTACCTTATATATGTAGATATACACATATGCAGGTACGCATATATTTGATATAAATACATGTGCACACACATATGTATGTATATATATATCCAAAGCAATCACTTGAGGCTGCTTTAAAATTTTTTCTTTCTAGCAGTTTGCAGCGTTGGAGAAATGGGAAAGAAAAGGTACCAGGGAAAGGTGAGGATTAAATGCTTCTCTCACAGTATGTGATATTTGGTTTGTTCCTTCTATATTTAGGATGGATACTGTATCAAAATCCCACTAGATGAAAACGTTTCAGCATTCCCCATGTTAACAGAGACTGATTTGTTCTGTTGTTTCTACTTTAGAAAGAATTGAGATTCTCTGGAAAAGAAGAGTTTTTTATAACTGATATTTGCAGCCTTTTGTTCCATCACTGTGCACCACTGAGGGAACTCTGTTTTTGCCATACTCCTTGATTAGTTGGTTGGATCCCCACTCCACATTCTCTTCTTATGGCTGAACCAGTCTTTCCTACTCTGTCACATGCTCCAGACCTCAGCCATATTCTTGGCCCATCAGTGGGCCCCATATAGGAAAAACTGGACAGGATCTCAATTCATTTTAGGCATTATAAATTCTAGAAAAGAAAGAGGGCCATTATGAATAAATTAAGTATGGGATAAGATTAGAGTCTGTTAAATCCACGAAGATGTGATTGTACAACTTTTCACGAATCAAGCCCCATTAATTTCACTACTCCCAGAAATACTTGTTTGTTTTTTTTTTCAAAGGATTTAAAGTTTAGCAGCAGAATTCTCGTACTGGATATAAAAGTTCTTGAGCAAATACAGCAGGACTTAATGATTTAAAATAAGCTGTATTGATAGAGAAAAGTGCTAATACGCAATAACTAACGGAGGGTGGAAGGGTGCCAGGGATCCACATGGTCTGCTGCACTTTCCACAGTGCAGTGCAGTGTGAGGAGAGGAGCAGGCCCCACCAACTCATTACATATTCTCCTCACGCAGGCAGGCAGGAGCCCGCAGGTAGTGCTTAAGGCTGAAGAGAGTTTTGCCAGAATACCAGTCAGTGCATCTTTCTTTACTTGGCAAAGAGGTATTTACCCTTTTTCTGAACTGCACGGGAGTTGGAAGGGGTTTTCCAGGGGGAGCACAGCAGTATGTTTCTTCTTGCCCTGAACTGATCTTAGGGCTCTAAGCACTGTACATACCTGCTGTGGTGTCCCCAGATGGCATCTCCAAGTTCATGTTGCAGTCACATCCTGACTCTGCATAACTTGAAACCACATTTCCTGTTCTACTTTCAGGTCTGTCTGGAAAAGCAAGGTATGTAGCTTGGAAGCTGGGATATAGGTACCTATCAGCTGTTTCTCAATTGGAAAAACCAAGACCAGGATACTTGTCTCACAACTTGGATGTCACTTGTGTAACCCAAAATGCATATTTGCTTTCTCTAACAAGCAATACCTACTCAATTTACAGATCATTTACACTTCATTTAAATACTCTTCTACTTTTCTTATTGAAATATATGTATATTCTTAAATAAGAAACCAAAATGTAACAAGAAATTCAATGCAGCATTAGGAATACAGAATAAGGTAGTGTGAAATTTAGTTCTATGTTGTAAAACTCTAAAAAGCATTCTTTTATTATGGAAAAATCAGTTCAGTTTCTTTAGTTCTTTTCAGTACTGTCTACAACTCTTTCACATGACAAATGTAAATATTAGTATAACTACCTTAAAGTAGATATTTGATGTGGATAATTTAAATTGATTGGGGAAAAAAAAAAATAAAGCCTTCTGGGATGTGCTAACCAGTAAGTGCGTGACATTGTATCTCCCATTTTACACCACCACTAATTTTTCTTGTGCAAGACACTGTATAGAAAGTGACAAGCAGTACTTTGTTTTAGGTTTTCAGCAACAAGTACTTTCTTTACTACCAAAGGACATTTCACAGAGTCACTTCAGAGAATGCAAATTAAATCGCAGAGTAAATGTCTTTCATCTTCCTTCATGTCGGAGGGAAAGTGCAGTCTTTCTAGCAAATATTCTATTTTGGCATCATTTGAAAAGAAAGCTTTAATTAACAGTACGTTCAGTTTTCTGATGTTGAGTACTATTCAGAAATGTAGGCATCTGCAGCCAGCTAGAGGCCATTAAACAAGCTTTTGCACTCTGTTGACAGGGTTTTGCTTCAATACAAAAAAAAAGCTCCAACAAAAGTCTCTCCAGCAGCTACAGAACAGTGAAAGAGGAAGAGAAGGCTAGGAAAGCATGTTAATATATCAGGTAATACATAAAGATGATAGAAAATGAAATTGTGTATAGATGTACTTAAAGGTTTATGTGAAATGGGAACAAAGTGATTCATTTCTTTATTTGTTGACTGAATGATAAGTTGGTTCCAAAATTAATGTTGCAGAGCTGTTAGATAGGACATGCAAAGCAAAATGAAACACTAAAACAATCCAGATCATCCCTTAAACCAAACAAAATTGCTGATGTGCAATTGTGTTTTTTCTGAACAAATAGTATCTGAAAAATAAAGTGCATACATCTACATTACAGTCAGTTAAGTCCCTGCTGACACTGGGACTAGACCCTAT
The DNA here is from genome assembly GCA_013399175.1 of Odontophorus gujanensis. Lineage (NCBI taxonomy): Eukaryota > Metazoa > Chordata > Aves > Galliformes > Odontophoridae > Odontophorus > Odontophorus gujanensis. Next base: position 224,804 of record VXAB01009100.1, on the reverse strand, counting down.
CAAAACAGGAATAAATATACTGCAGACTTGATCCAATATAGAATATCCTGTAGAGTCTAAATTTGAAGTGACCCATTTAATCCATCAGACGAGTGAGAATATACTGAGCATCTGCTGCAGGCACTTGTGCAGTTGCATAATTCTCATGAACAGAAACTTGAAAAGAAGGGAAAATCTCCATGCTATGCATTCAGGGTTGTGATTCTTAGTGGGTTTTTGTTGTTTTTAAGACAGTCCTGAAAATGGCTTTGCACTTAAGCGTGGTATCCCCAGTGTTTAACTCTCTTCCAATGACATGCTTTGTGCACCAATGGAAAACTCCCATGCAGGTTTGAACAATCCTAATGCTTGTGCAAGAGCACAGTGCAGTGCTGGCAGGCAGTTGCTAGGACTTCTGAGCAGAGATTCAGCAACAGCATAGCTGATTTCATTGCTATGCCTGCCAACTAGTGGACAGATGGGCAGTGAGCTCCTTAATTAGCAAAATCCACATCAAGAGTAAATTTTCTACATCTTTTTTTATTTTTTTTTATTTTTTTTTTCTGCATATGATTAGGACTGATAACGTATCGGTAGAAATTTGATTTTCCTTATTATTTTCTACCTTGAGGTTGCTGCCTGCTCCTGGCTACATCTCTTCTATTGAACTTGATGGAATCTGTATGTGCCTAATTATCCAAAACCCAGGTCATTTATTTGAGTGCTTATGGGCAGATTTGTGAGTCTCTCTTGGAATCGTTATATATCTTAATGTTTTAATTTTGAACTTATATAGCACAAAATTCAACCACTGTGCAAGATCTAAGTCTAGAAATTTATCCAGGGCCTTCTGATCCTCGTGGCAATTGTAAAAAATTAGTCTGAAGTGGGTAATGGATAGTAACATTAGATAGGAAGATAAGGTGTCTCAGATGTCCTACAGTATTTCTGTTTGTGCCACACATTCTTTACAAAACCATTTTTGGAAAGTGTTAAGGCAGGAACAGCTTTCCCACAACACAGGATCTGAAAGGTGACTTCAATTTGATCCAGAAGGTCCCAGAAATGCAGGCTCATGTGTGAGCCAGCAATGTTGGGGTTTCTGGTGCACGTGTTAGGGAGAGTTGGCATGGTGTGCAAAAGCACCACTGGGACTCACATGGTTTGTTAAATCTGCCAGAATGTGTGAAAGTGGCTGCAGTGGCCATAACTGAGAACAGCAGAGGCCTTAGAACATATGGGAAATGGCCAAGTCTCAAAGCTTCGTTCTTTCAAATCAGATCACAACTTTTCACCCACATGAAATAAAAGGAAAAAATATAAATTTGAGTATCTGATGCTATGAACATTAACATAAAAACAGAGGAAGATGACAAATTTACCAAAGATACCACGTGAGAAAAGAAGTCACCCACAGTATCAGTCATGTACAGAGTACAAATAATGGTGCTGAGAGCCATTTGGAGATGTTGATTCAGCTGATCCAACCAATATATACAAGCCTGTGTCCTCGACAACAGTCCAAAGACATGAAGCTTGCTAAGATTACACTCTTTAATGAGGAGCAAAGAGGCACTCACCTGATTCCCTGGGGTACTGATAATTTCAAAGCGGTGGAAAAGAGCAGAAGGCTGTTTGAGCTTTTTTTCCCCACAGATAAGGTCACAGCTGGCTTCTGGCATATAGCACACACCTGTGTAATTCCAGAGAACAATTAAAGAAAAGAATATTCTCGGAAGTACATGAAGTAATCTAGAGTAAATCCAGCATAGCCAACAGCGATGAAATTCTGAAAGACAGTCACACCTATTTGGAATAGTTGAAGGAGGTGAAAGAAGTGCTTTAGGACAGTTTTATGAGTGCATCTGACTGCGTGAAAAGTGAAAAAGAAGCCAGATAAGTATGGATGAGGTGACTTATTTGGAATGTAGGATGAGAAGAGGTCAGATCAGCTATGTACTGGCTACACTGGAAGGTAACCTGCCAAACAAAAACCAGACGAAGGCTTATTTTTATGATGTTATTCCCTCTCATGGTAAATACCTATTGCCTAATTTCCCAAAACCTATACTAAAAGATCAGAGGTTTTTTTTTTTCTGTTTGGGACAGTGAAGAGGTGACCACAGACCTTAATGCCTTGCAGGGGATTATTTCATTACTTATAGCATGAGTACCAAACTATGCTGTAAGTCTCTAGAAATACTTATTCTATGTTCTCTGTCAAAGTTATTCAAAAAACAATCTAGCTCTAACAGTGCCACAAAAAATAAGTCATTGAAGCAAAACTCTGAAGTTAGCTGTCTATGTCAGATGCTTTGTGCTTAATTTTGTGACTGCCGCATAATTACTTTTGTTAACACAGGAATATTGTTTTTGTTTTTATCACATCTACTAATTTGCATTGCCTATCCTGTGGACAGAAGTTTGCCATTTTGGCATACTGGACAATATGACTGCACTTCAGTTGAACAATAACTGGAGTTCATGAAGTAATATCAGCTTTCCTGGATCCATTCTAGGCAGCACACCATTCAAATATGTGATCACCACTCCTAGCCAAGGAAGACGTCAGAAACCTCTTTCTTTATTATACTCATTTTCCTTGGACAGGTAATCCCTAAAGGTCTGATTTGAAGCCAATAAGAATTTTCTATTAAAAAGAATAGAAAAAAAATTCTAGCCCCAAACTTTTTTTTTTTTTAAATGCAGAAAGTTTCCAAAGCTCCAGCGCACAGCCTACTCTTCATTCAAATTGTTTAGTAACATCATAAGAGGACATAAAAGCCATGCAAAGAACAACTGTGAAAATAAGAGAACTGACTTATCATAAAAGCAGTTATCTGCCACGTGAATTAAAGAGAGCTAAGCATGCTGTTTCAGATAACATAGACAACACGGTACTTTCTCATTAAATACTCTTTCAGTGGATCTCTATTACTGGGTGCAGGTAAAGACTGCTTCCTCCAGGAATTTCAAATATTTGCAAAGCATGAGAGATAAAAAAGAAGAATTCAGAGAAGAGAACAACTATAGGAACACATATAGCTGCAGGGTTCCACCACTGATCTGTATTTAGAGCACATCAAAATTGTTTTTGTAGTAGATAAAAAGAAAAAAGAAAAAAAGAGAACCACTGCCATGAACAAAAAAACCGACAGTGCCTTTATATGTTTTACTTGAAGAAATATGAAATGCACGTTAATTGTTGTATCCCAATATATGGAGGACCCACAGGCTTATGCCCACACCGAGATAGAGAGGCACTCCCTAATCATGCAACCCTCATGTTTCTTTTTCTTTCAGATTTTTCGACAGAATTTCATTCTGATAAAATGAAGTTGTTGCCAATGTAAATTACACACGCAAACCTTCCATATGTCAAGATGGGAAAATTTACCACTTGTATTTTGTACTTTATATTTCTTTCTCCTGACTGAAGTAATTTTATCAACATAATACAGGCAGCAGGGCAACACTTCATAAGCCAGATGTTTATTGACCTGCGTGACACTCCAAGTGTTTTCCTCCAGCTTATTTGTGGCATGAACATAACAGATAACATCTGAAGTAATGTGGGAAAATAGGTCTATAAACTCAGTCACTTTTGATTTTTGCTTCAGATCATTTTGATTTCATTGGATTTTGTTTCTTGCAGGTAAGAACTGTAAGTGAAACAAAACGAAAGGAAAGAAAAAAAAAAAAGACCAAAAAACCCAATTGATCTGGCTTTCAATAGTTCCTGAATTTCACTGTTGAATACTAGAAGAGGGCATTTCAAGAAGGGTGAAACAAGAAAAATGTTAGTAATTCAATGAAAGGAAGGAAGCTAGCATAACAAAATAGATGCTGTGTATTGTATAATTATAATTTTATTGCAACATATTGCCATAGTATTGTATGAAAACAATTATTTGAAACTAAAAAACCAGAACGTTAGTTGGTATGATGCATCTGAAGTCAAAGGTACTACTGAGTGATTTAGGTATGGTGAAGTTTAAAGATGTGTAAACCCTTTGGAGAGTATTATGCCAAACAGTAATTAGCAATGACCAGAAAATTGTATTTTTCTTTCTGTATGTCATTTGAAACCTTTAAGATCCCTTAAGCTGCAGAATGATCATGGAAAGGAAACACAACAAGGACATAGATGGTCAGGCTTACCTGAAGAAGGATAGATACTCAGATGGATCTGCTTTTTCGGAATGAGCAACATGCAACCTTTGGCTAGGAGTTTCTGCTTGTGAATAAAGTGACTGCTGAAGAGATAACTGCACCATTCACTCTTATTCCTCTAACCTTTGATAATTTAATGACACTTCAGCTGGAAACTGTTGGCTGTACAGTTGATTTAGTGAAAAAAGTTGTGGGTGCCCCTCATCCTGTTCAGTGCAAAGTTACCTGGGTGCCATGAAACTTAGCAAGGCTTTAAAGAGCAACACAGCTGGTATTATCCTCAAACATTCAAGGTAGTTTGACAAACCTGATTCAGCCATCTCAGATGAGGATGAAGTAATCATGAGCAGAAAGATGGTGAGACTCACACATTTCTGACTGTAGTAGGTATTTCTGAATTTGGTATGGCATCAGGCTCATGCTAGAGGAAGAGGTTATTGGAAAATCTAATGTTATCTGAGTGATGCTTTCTTGCAGAACAGAACTGTCTAATGAAATTACCTTTCTGCTCTTTGTTGTTCCTTCTAGAAAATAAATTTCTGTATGATCTTTCAATGTAAAAGTTACTCAAGTTAAACAACTGACGTCACTAATTTCTGTTTCACACAAAAACTCAGTTGAAAATCTCAGAATTTTGCTTAGCAAATGTCTGTGGTTCAGCTTGCCACACAATCAAAATTTCTTCATTACTGAAACAAATTGCCCTCAAGTACTATCTTTTTTTTTTATATCAATAGAGAGCTGAGGAGATGCTTCTGTCTTGACTGTGGGAACACCCCCTCGGGACTCCTGGAACGTGGGGGTAAGTGAGAGGGTCTGGGGAATTAAAGACTCTGCTTTGGTGAGGGAGGAGTTGGTCCAAGAGTGTCTAGGCTGTATCAATGTACGTAAATCCATGGGCTCTGATGCGACGCATCCACGTGTACTGAGCGAGTTGGCAGAGGTGATTACTGAACCACTCTCTATCATCTCTGAGAGGTCTTGGAGAATAGGAGAGGTGCCTGAAGACTGGAGGATAGCCAGTGTCATTCTGGTCTTCAAAAAGGACAAGAAGGAGGGTCTGGGTAACTATAGGACAGTCATCCTTATCTTTAACCTTGGAAAGGTGTTGGAACAGTTTGTTCTGGATGCCATCTCCAGGCAGTTGGAAGAGAAAAGAATTATCAGGAGTAGTCAGCACGGGTTCACCATGGGGAGGTTGTGGTTGAATGCCTTCTATGATGTCATTACTGGCTGGGTGGATGAGGGGAGAGCAGTGGATGTAGTCTACCTTGATTTCAGCAAGGCATTTGACACAGTCTCCCACAGCATCCTTACAAGAAAATTGACGAGGTGTGGAATAGATGAGTAGACACTGAGGTGGTTTGAGAACTGGCTGACTGGTAGAGCTCAGAGGGTTGTGATTGGTGGTGCAGAGTTCAGCTGGAGGACTGTACCTAGCTGTGTTCCTCAGGAATCAGTGTTGGGTGTGGTCCTGTTCAATATCTTCATCAATGACTCTGATGAAGGGATAGAGTCCACCCTCAGCAAGATTGCTGATGATACAAAGCTAGGGGGAATGGCTGACACACTGGAAGGCTGTGCTGCCATTCAGCGAGACCTGGACAGTCTGGAGAGTTGGGCAGAAAGGAACCAGAAAGGAACATCTATAAATATCTAAGGAGCGAGAGGCAAAGTGATGAGGCTGGACTCTTCTCTGCAGTGTGTGGTGATAGGATGAGGGGAAATGGTCACAAACTGAGGCATAGGAAGTTCTGCATAAATGTGCATGGGAACTTCTTCACATGAGGGTGACGGAGCACTGGCACAGGCTGCACAGAGAGGTGGTGGAGTCTCCTTCTCTGGAGATGTTCAAGACCCACCTGGATGCCTACCTGTGCAACCTGGGCTAGGGAGCTGCTTGGGCAGGGGGGGTGGACTAGATGATCTCTGGACGTCCCTTCCAGCTCCTCCAATTCAGCATGATTCTGTGATTAGGCTGAAATATTTGCTTAGCCCTGCAACTCATGGAAAACTTTTGAATTTACTATAAACAAGCAGTCCCAAATGCTACATTCCCTTGGCCAGAGAAAATTCCAATAATTAATTTCAAATTTTATATGAAAAATATAACCAGATTTACAGAAGAGATTTCCAAGATAGGATTTACCAAATAACACCAGACCTCTCTTTGGATGCCACAGATACTGTGATTGAAATTATATCCTTCATTACAGACAGTACGATTGATTGTAGTTCCATTATTAGCTTTGGACCCTCATCCAGAATATGGGATTAAGTTCAGCACCAACTGCTTCAGGCAGCAGGTTCTTTTATCAGTCGACATTTAAATAGGTTACTCAAAATAAAGCAGTAAAAACACTGATGGAAGAAGACATGCATTCAAGTAGCCTGTGGTATGATGCTGAGGAGAGCCACATATGAGTCAGATAACTTCTATTAGGGAATGTTTGTCTATTTATATGCAGCAGAAGTGAGTGAGATGAAAGAATCAAAGGTAGCATCAATCCAGTCTGCATATATCAGGGAGCTTTGGGACATATTATTCTTTACAGTTTCAAGTTCCTTCAGACACAGAAAGAAACTAAATCGTAGAATCATAAAATAGAATCATAGAATAGTTTGATGAGACCCTTAAAGTTCTTCTAGTACAACTCCCCTGCAATGAACAGGGACACCTACAGATACATCAGGTTGCTCAGAGTCCCATCCAACCTGATCTTGAGTGTCTCTAGGGACAGAGCATTCATCACCTCTCTGGGCAGTCTGTTGCAGTGCTGAAATCTAAGTGTCTCTGTATATCTGTCTCTCTACAAGCAAGGTGGATAAAAGAGAATCATACCATCCTATAGCAGTTTTGGAACTCAAGCTCCCTGGAGGAAATAATCCCCAGTGAAGATATCAGCTAAAATCAGAATTTCCTAGCAGCTGCACTGCTTTTTATAATTTATTGTCTGAAAAAGCACAGCTCTAGATATTGTCTAATGGCCAGTTTTCACATAAGAAAACTGTAGTGTTGTGTCCCTTATCCTGTCTCTTTTTTATGGATAGGGATAGATCAGTCTTAAAATGACGTAAACTTAATCTCATTTTTAATGATCGTTTCTTATTTTATCTTCAGATGCTTTAGAAATACCACCAGTGTTTCAGTCTTTGATACTTAAATTGGATATAAAGAAATTGTATTAAAAAGACAACAGTATATCTTAGTTAATTCCTACAGATCAGTTACTAATATTTCTTAAATGAAGCATTAGAGAATTTTGCCTAGGGGATGTAATTTATAAACTTCTGCAGCCAGTAAAAAGCTAGGACTGAGAAAAAGCTTTAAGTCAATAAATAAAATAGTAGTTGGAAGTCTTACTTTAGCATTAACTAGTTTGAAATCAGATTACAGATAACGTGCAGAGGGGTATAAACAAAAAGCATTTATGTTGCCGCTGAGTTTCTGTAACAAAGCACTACTTCACACAGGCTACAGTACACCCCAGTAACGTGACAGCAAAGCACAGTTGTGAGAGGTGTCTGAAAATGCCAGATGGACTCCAGAAAACTGGTCTTAAAAAAGGATTAAAGCAGTGTGTGGGGGAGGGGATGCGTCTAGTGGATAATAACAAACGTTACAGTGTGAGTGCTGCTTGGGGTTGGACAAAGCGTTAGCCAGCTCAGGTGGCTTAGCTCTACCTGCTAAAATCCAAACGCATGGTGCTGTGTATGGGTAAGAAATGTACAATAATTGTTTTCATACAGAAAATGACAAATACTGCAGTAGTTCTCCACGGAGGGAAAACAATCTTTTCTAAAGCCTCTTTCGCGTTTCAGTTTGATGTCAATTGTTTTGAAGAATACAAGGCAAAGGAATCAATAATTGGACTAAAACCCATAACATTTACTGAAATGTATATATGAGGAAGTGCCAAAGACAGTCGACAAGAATTAACAAAGCTGGAAATAAAGAAACTGAAAATAATAAACAAGGAAGAAACAAACAAACAAACAAAAAAAGCAGCAGCTTTTGACTGCCTTCAAAATTTTGTTGTGATATAATGGGATTTAGATGTCCATGTGACATATGTTTTATCTATCCGAATGACAAAAAATAAATATATTTACATTCTTCTTGGTTATTTGATTTGGAAAAAAAAAAGAAACATTATTGAGTGATGATATGCAAAATACATAAACAAGTTATTAAGTATTCATTTGTACAAGCTGGAATGGTGACGATGCATTCAGTATTTGTGGATTTCTATCTGTGTATAATTATTATGAGCTTTGTGAATGGAGGAAATAATATTTTGTCCTTCCCACAAATGATCTACCAAGTAATTTTCTTCAGGTAAGTGAGGACTCAGTTCAGCTCTGATGCAGTTCCAGTCTCTTCAAAGGAGTCATGTCTGTTATTTGAGGTCTGAATGTGAAAGGTCTTCTGCACTTCCTCACATTTTGCTGTTTGTTCTATACTGCTTTCTCCATTAGGGCAACAAGTATTTAGTGTTTAATTTTATCTTTGATATAGTTTTCTTCATCTTTCTTTCTTTATATGATGAGTGGTAACAAAATGAGATGTTTATTGTAGAAATGAGGCTTTATTTAAAGAGATGCAAGTACCATGAAGTTAGCAGGGGGCATAGCTCGTTTAGCTCTAACTCTTCCTACAGTCTCCTCTAATGGGACATCCCTAATGCAGATGAAAGAAAAGGACTGCCTCAGGCCACTTCTGATTTACCTTAATTTTACCCACTTTGGACAGTTTTAGATGCTGTGCATGTACATTTATGGCTTACTAAATTACATCCAACATTTACAGGAATTATTTTAGTCCATCGGCTATATTCAATCCACATTTACTCACTATCTCTATCATCAAATCTGTCTCATGCACTTCTGGTTCACAGATTGCTTGACGAAGACCCCTATGTGTTTCATTTTATAACTTAAATATGTTATTCATACCCTTTCTTTCCTGGACAACATAACAAGTTCCCAGGACTTCTTTAAGTAAATACACCTAATTCACCAGTGGTGGAAATCTGATACTCTCTCTCCACTGATGTCTGAATGCAGTGGTGGCCTGATTCCTTAAACTCCTTTGCACATACAAGAAGAAAATGACAGCTCCATTCTTTAGGATGCAGCGCAGTCTGTAGGACCTCACTCTTCTGACTCCATCAACTGAGGTCCACGGAAAGCTTCTGGAGTGCTTGACTGCCGAGTGGCAACATGAGGAACACAATGCAAAATCTCATGAAATTCATATTGAGTACTCTCCCAATGTCTCTAACAACTTGCTTGAAATGCTTCATGTGTATATGCTAGGATCATTACTCTTTAACACAGAAAAATTAATAGATTTCTAATATTAGGTCCCTTCCAACCTAAACCATTCTATGATTAATTTGTCTTTCTGTGCATTCACCAAAGTGTATTCCATTTTAAACAAGATTCTCTCTTTTTCCACAGTTAAGGGGAACTATACATGGGTTCTCCACTACTACAATTTTTAAAATTGTAAATTCCTATTTTCATTTTAATACATTTAAATTCATCTGCAGTCTCTCTCTGTGCATTATATTTTTTTTAATCAAACCATATATTTCATTACTGTTGATTAGGCATTCTCTTACAGTTGCATCAAACATGACAAAAGCAATGCCTTCTGATTAATTGCCAGTTTACTAATTTTTATTATTAAAACAAACCTTCTACTGTTTCTGTTAAGATCCTTAGGGAGAAGGGTGTATGTTTTTTTAAAAAACATCAACTCAGAATGAAGATACCTCATACTCAAACATTTTTGCATAACATTTACAATTACATCAAATTTTCAACAAGCAGTGAATTAAATACAAAAATATTAATGTTTCCCACTTTGTACATTTCTCATTCATGTTTATTGTGGGTTTCACATGTCATAGTAATTCATTCCATAATTTTTTCTTTATTTTGCAGTTAGTTACTCTTTACAGTTTCTTCTTTTACACTGAAAATCCAAACAGGCATGCAAAAACAGCATGCACAAAATGACTCGTGTTTTAAACATGGTCACAGAATCAAAGGACAGCTGAATGGGGAAGCGGCCCCACCTAGCCCAATCCATTCCTTAAAGCAGGGGCAACTAGAGCGGGTTACTCAGGACAATGCTAACTCACAGTTAACTACTTGTTGAGCAGTATTCCCTGGTCCTGCTCTACAAAGCTGCTTTTCAGCTGCCTCAAAGTTATCTTTTCCCAGGGCAGAACATTCCGTTTCCTTTTGTAGCAATTCATGAAATTCCTGTTGGCCCAGTCCTTTTGGTATATCAGAAAATCCTATCGGTTTCCTATTGCCAGCTTGCTGAATGTGCACTGTACCCAATCATGCAGGTCAACAATGAAGACATTAAACAGTACCGGCCACAGTATTTGTGACCTAAGGTGCACTGTAAATGACTGGTCTCAAGATGGAACTTGTACTGCAGATCACAATTCTTCTGAGCCTACTGGTTCAGTCAGTTTTCAACCCATCTCGCTGTTTTATTTATCTATCCCATAATTCATCAGCTCATCTATGAGGAGATTGTGGGAGACAGTATCAAAAGCTTTTCTACACCCAAGACAAACCACATCCACTGTTCCCTAATCCACCCAGCCATCTCATTGCGAAAGGCTATCAGATCAATTAAGCATGTTTTCTTCTCCATAAATACCTGCTGACTACTCCCAGTCACTTTCTTGTCCTTCATGTGCTTGGATATATTTTCCAGGACTATTTTCTCCATTGCCTTCCCAGGAATTGAAATGAGGATGACTGACCTATAGCTCTCAATATCCTCCAAGTTTCCCTTCTTCAAGACAAGAGTGACACTTTTTTTTTTGAGTCCTCAGGAACTTCTTCTAGTTATCTTGATGTTTCCAAGATAATTGAGAGTGGCCATGCAATGACATCAATCAATTAGTCCTTGTGTAAAGCCTGTTGTGTAGTCATTTTCCTGCCCTGCCAGATGCCAATCCATCTTTGGAGTGATTTTGTGTTTCTCCTGCTGAGGTATCCTTTCTCCTTTCTGCTCAGTTTGTAGTTCATTTTTTGCTTTCCTCTTGGTTCTTTCCATTACTTATTTTGTTATACACATGACCTATATCAAAAGACAAAACTTACTATCTGATACCATGAACTTCACTGCTAATTGTCGGTCATTCTTCCTGAATAAATCAAAGTCTAGAAATAATTTTAGTTTTGATCTACATTTCATTCTTCATAAAAGAGTGGCATGGGATTTAAAAGAAGAGATAAAGCCAAGATGCTGACGCTGATTCCTGTGGTTGATGTAACCATAGTACTATTAATATCAAATTGTTTGCCAAAAGTTTTATTTATGGCAATAATAACTTGACAATACAACAGAATTTTTGGAGTGAGTCTGTCAATTTTCTGTATAATCAGAGACTTCTTAGATATGAATAGCACTTTGATCAGCTATAAAATAATAAATTCTGTGGCATGATAGCATCACTACAGTGATGTTCCTCTTCTGCCTGGAAGTTTTTATGACAGGCATTTATACTCAGCAGCATGAAATTTAATTTCTAAAGGTTTCAAAGCTGGAACTTACTTTGATGATGACTAACTTCGTGTATCACACTTACAAGGTGCTGACAGAAATTAAAAAATATTTTGGTTAAAAAAACCCACTGAACAAAAAGGACATGCAGCTGAATACAGAGCTAGATGCATGCTGGCATTGGTGGACACAGTCTTATATATATATTGGTCACTTCTGCTGCAACTTTCATTGTAAACTAAATAATTACAAATACTCATGCGTCTTCCACAGTCAAAATCTCAAGAGGCAGTCACTGTAAGTCTGGCTCACCCAGTGACTTCAAGAAATGAATATACAGTCTGTTCAATGTAAAGTGAGAAAATATAACAAAATATCAGTTTGAAGTCATAACGCTTTGACATGCAGAGGTACCATGGGGGAATAAGTTGCTATGTGTTATTTCCTGTGAGGTAATCATCCTAGTGCACATTCCCCTTTTGCAACTGCAATACATTTATGGGTAATTATCCAAATCATTAAAGCAGGATAGGTTAGTTCACTCTTACTTGAGGTAAAAGACACACACTGAGAAGTTAACATTGAATTGAATATTTCCTAGTAATGTGTTCATATGTCGCTGCATACATATCCATTACAGCTCAAATGCAATGATGCCATCAGCATTACCTAATCCACTGCCCTTCACAGTACTATCCAGCAAGTTTCACTCTGTAATTTCTACAGTGATCTCAACAACTTTTTGATCTAGATTATATATCTAGAAATACATACCATCATAAAGCATGCCACTAGAAGACAATTAATTTGAAAACACCTGCTAACGTCATAGCTTTTCCATTAATAACTTACACATCTTAACTGGATCTCAGAACCACAAGGGACAAAAATGCTTAACACTTTCTCATAAGATATTTCAGAGATTAGTTGATATTTTTTCTACTTTGAGTGCTTCTAGTTTCAGCATGCAGGTATAATACAACCTCCTTTCCTGCTCCTGTATGAGTACTGCTATGTGATTATCTTCCAGAATCAGGTAGGCCGATAGAATACCTACCCCTGTGACAAAAGGTCAGGATGGTTGCTTAGGGAGACAACAGTAGAAACAGGTCAGGTACAGAAAAATGTTTCCCAGGAATATTGTTCCTCCTCTGGAAAGCTGCTGGTTAGGTAGATCTTGTGTCAGTCTTTACCTTCGATCACAATGAACCCATCTTAAGTTTGTCCAGTTTCTTGCATTTAACTCCCTCATCCTCCCAGCTAAATACTCAGTTACTTTTTACAATTGATAAAGGAAGCTCAGCAGCTGTAGAGCTGGCATGCTTAATGTGCAGCACAGTACAGTAGTGTGATAGCATCAAAATACATGTGAAGAGAATGGGTGCCCTATCCTCCTCATTCTGCTCCAACACTTAGACAAGGGCTAACATCTACTCCAATGAAAGTGTGAGGACAATGATCAACAAATCACTCTGTTCGTTTATGAAAAAAAAAAAAAATGCAGATTTTTGTGCTTTGGATGCTGATAGTAGCTGTTTTCTCTGTGGTACAGACAAGTAAAATTAAAAGGGGACAGAAACTAGTTTCTGAACAGGCTAACTGGAAGGAGCAAACAAGAGCCTCTTTGGGGATTGGTAACTAAGTAACTAACTAAATAGGTTGCAATTCAAGAAGATGAGGGAGATGGAGAAGGTCTCAGGGGTGTTGGGAGACTGATTACCGATGTATGTGAGAAGAGTAGAAACTCAGAATAAAGCAAGAGATGTCAAGGGCATACCTATGAGAACAAGAGACATAGGGTTACTTACTCGGGAGCAAGATTTCTGGAGAGACAGGCAGACACTTTTTCTGAACAAAGGATATCCCTCACTGTGATTGTTTCTTGTATTTTTTAGAAAGTGAGATTATGTTTACTTTTTTTTTTTGAACTACCAGGGTTGTCGTCAGTACTGAACTTCCCTACTTTTCTTTTCCTGATGCAGTGGTGGCTCTAAATGTGGCTACCTTCTTCTACCTACTTACAAGCAACATTGAAAAAATCCCCTTCTAAGCTTTTATGGAACTACTGCCAAAGTAATATTTGCATATTTTACAACACAATAAACCAGATATATATATATATTTTTTTGTCATGAGGTTCCACAGTGTGATGTAACATGACATTTATACAGAGATCTTAAATCCTGAAGATTTACTATCTGAGTCACACCTTCTGGGGCACCATTTAAAAACTAAGAATGCAACTACACTCCTGTCAAGTGAGAAGTGATCATGAAAATACCACTCTGTATTAACAGTTTAAACTGTGATATAACTTCTGCTTGTAGTATTTTAATTCCATGCTTTTCTAAAAAACTATTGTGCTAACTACTTCCACAGAATATTTTCCCCAGTCTGGATATGTTTGTATAGTTCATCCAAACTGGTCTACTCTGTCCGCAGTGTGATTGATAATCTGATTAGTTTTTCCCCCAAACACAATTTACTTTGTAAAGTGACAAACATGCTGTGTTTAAGACAGATGTGGAGAAGTACTCACACTCTACAGAGAAAAAATGGGCAGCCATAAGCCTTGTTTGCCCTTAGTCCTGGCTCCTACACGCTGGTTTCTGGCATAGTTTAGACAAGCTGGTTAAGTTATGGCTATCACATGGGGCACCTCAACAGTTGGCTGAATTAACTGAAATCTCCAGCACACTGAGTGCTGCATCTTTCTTTACAGCACATCCTGAAGGTGATACTGTGATTGGATTTAGGATGTCTACCATGGTTTGTCGTGTCCTTAAGCCACTTTTGATATTGTACAGGAAGTAGACAATGAGGCTTTGGTAGTGAGTGGGTAGCAGGAGTGGTCTTTGCAAGGTATCAAAGGTTATCTCATGCTGTTTTCGGCCAGCTCCACCACAGGATGCAGCTTAGCCTATCGGGATTGGAGAACCAGTCAGAGGAGTTTGTGGTGCCCCTGTGTGAATGTATTTAGAAAGGGCAATAAATGCCAGAAGGAAGGAACACCAAGGCCAGGGGAGCATGAGGTGCTCCACTGTGAGCCTAGTAACACCTCTGGAAGAACTGTGGCCCACGGCAAAACCACACCAGAGCAGGTACCCCAAAGATATACAGCCCCATGAATCACCCATGCCAAAATAGAGGAAACAAGAAGCAATAGAAGAAAATAGTGAGAAAGAAGGCATGGCAATAAAGACATCTCTATATTCTGACCCCAACCTCCTGCATAGCCCACTGCATCACCAATGGAAGTGAGCATAACCAGCTGTGATAACAAGGGGAGAGGAGATCAGAAGCAGGGAGGAGAGGTGTCTGGCAGGAAGCTGAGCCTGGGAAAGGGAGGAGAAAGGTGTTTTCCTTAAGTCTTTATATGCCTGCCTCCTTTGTTTCCTTTCTAATACCCAAATCAGTAACTAAATATTTTAAATTAAATCAAATTCCCTATGCCAGGTCTGTTTTGCCCACAACAAGTACTGGTGAATGATCTCCTTCCGGGACTAAGCAAGCTGCTAGGTAGGTGCTTGGCTGACAGCCAGGGCCAACCCAATACATATATTCACTCCAAATGTTGCCTTGGCATTTTAAACTGGCAACTGCTCACTTCATAGCACTTCTGTACCTTGGTCTCTACTTCAGACACTCAATTTTTTTGAGCCACAAAAAGACAATGCATTACTTAATTCAGGATGAAAAGTACAAAGAAATTAATATTCCTCTCTTATTAAGATACATGAAAGTAGGGTTATGTTTATATATTTTTATATTTATGTAACAACAGAAACAGATGTAGTGCCAAAAAGCTTCAGTTTCAGGTGTCTTTAATGTTACAGTAAACCTAGACTTTGACTTACCCGAACAGCAGGGTATCACTTAAAAAATTCTTTTTTTTTCCCCTCAGCTATTATTTTACTGAACAGCAGATCCAAAGTAACATTTTGCCAGCAGTCAAAATCCTGACTCAAAATTCTCAGTTACAATTTAATTATGATCATTTCATAGATACATGTTATCCTTCCAGAATTGCCCCTTAACTGAGGTTGGATATGAGGAAGAATTTCCTCTCCGAAAGTGCAGTGAGGCGGTGGCACAGGGAGCACAGGGAGGGGATGGGGTCACTGTCCCTGGAGGTGTTCAAGAACTGTGCGGATGTGGCACTGATGGATGTGGTCAGTGGGGATGGGCTGACAGCTGGACTGGGTGATCCTAGGGGCCTTTTCTAACATTGATTATTCCATTTCAGCAGTGCATTTTGATAGAACAAGTGGGAATGATCACAAACTAATACATAGAAAGTTCCACACAAATGTGGGTGGGAACTTCTTCACAGTGCAGTGATGGAGCACTGGCACAGGCTGCACAGAGAGGTGGTGGAGTCTCCTTCTCTGGAGACGTTCCAGACTCGCCTGGATGCCTACCAGTGCAACCTGGGCTAGGGAGCTGCTTTGGCAGGGGGTTAGACTCAATGATCTCTAGAGGTCCCTTCCAACCCCTATAATTCTGTGACTCTGAACAGTTCTTTTCTCCCCCTCATAGTTCCCCCTTCTTATATATTTATGTCATAGTGGCTAATAAGAGAGATAAAAACAATAGTACTAGCATAGAATCGCTCATGGGCCTGCACTTCCAATCAATATTAGTTATTATTTTCTTTAATGACTATGGCAAAAGCAGCATAAAATGTTTTGATATCACATACTTGAGAGAAGCACCGACAATGCACGAGAAGACTAGACTGTCATATAGATGTATGATTTTATGGAGAAGAAAAACAGTCATCTAATGAAATGTAAAAGCTTAAAATGCAGGATGCTGTGCTTAAAGACTTTAAGTCAAGCACTTGTAGTTGGAAATTTATTGATCATATTTGGACCAAAGGGCAAACAGAATACATGAGAAAGGGTACTCCAGAAGTACTGACTATCTCTGCCATCTCAGAATAGCGCTCGCAAGGATTTTTTTGGAATTGCAGCTGAGCAGTGCCTGGGACTGTTGCTTTAAGTCTGAAGGGAGTACAGAGAAGGCCTAGGAGATCAAAGAGTGAGGAACTCATTTTCTGAGACATTTATTTGTTTAACCTCAATCTGTGTTTTATTTTCTAATTCCCCATGCAATTACCATACTACATACTTCAAATCTACTGAAAATCAAATGTAAGGGTATTGGATGAAGATGTTCTGATTTAATTTTAGTTTTTCTGCCCACTACGCTTCCTTTATTTTTCTAATTTTCTTCTTTCTCTGTACTTCTGCCAAGTGTGGAAATCATCATGAACCTCTTATGTCACTGCTCCCCTGCTGTGCAGTTTCTAAACATCAGGTTGAAGTTCATAAGCAAACTAATATTGTGTTGTGTATTGCTGTAGCCAGGCTGCTTCCATAATATGATATAGTTTATGCACAGCTACACTACTTTTTAACCAGCACATGACAAAGGTTTAAAATTATTTTGAAACTGTTCTAAGCTGAGCCAGAACAGCATCCAATAGTTAAGTAAAGTTCACTGGCAGTGAAATTCTTCTGCTCAAAAAACTGTTCAATGACTGTGACTGAGCACTCATAACTGAAACTCTTCTCTAAAAAACAGCCCTATAATCTATTTGATCTTGTTGCTTTCATATATACCACAGCCTTTCCTCTCAAAGGACTGAAAAGACTTCCCTGTATCCTTGTGGTGATAAAGGCTAACCACATCCTGCACTGTACTTGGAATAGTGTAGCCAGCAAGTCACATTAAGTGATTTTTCTTCTTTATTTTGTATTTATGAGACCACATCTTGTGCACATGTTCAGTTTTGGTCCACCCAATAACAGAAGGATATGGACATAACAGAACGAACCTAGTGGAGGGCCACAAAGCTGGGGAACATCACATTCAAGGAGATGATGGAGCCTTGTTTCTTCAACCTGGATAAGGGAAATCTAATGTGGGCTCAAAAGTGTGACTGTAGGGTGATGGGGACAGTTTCTTGAAGAAGTAGGAAGCAATTATTCTTAGTCACAACAACAGAAATTTTGTCCTAGTCTTAGAAAAGATGCTTTCAGTGGGAGAGCAGTCATACACTGGAGCCAATTGCACATGCAAGTTTCATCTTTGATGCTATCAAAAACTCAAAAGAACATGGTTCTGAGCAACCTGCTGTACCTTCAAATTTGTCCCTGCTTTGACCAGACTACAGACAACTCAACCTATAGAAATCCTTTCCAATATGTCATGGTTCCAGCCTGATTCGCTCTGCTTCTGTGAATAACAGGGCAAGGAGACCTACAGACCCACTCCTCAGGAAGGGGGAAGATAGGGAGATGGGCCTAAAAACAAAACAGTAGCAATGAGCTAAAGGAGAAAACTAATTTACTAAATATCGAAGTGGAATGCAAGATAATGCAATATAATTGGAATTGAAGATAATAGATCAAATAAGTGAGAGTGTCCAAAACCAAAGGCCTTACTCTAATTCTGGAAGTGAGGCAACTAGGGAGCACACTGCAGAGTTGAGCTGAAAAAGAAGAACCAGTCTCTTGACTCCCAAACAGTTTTATCTTTCCCTCTGAATGGAAAATGGAAATGGAGCAGTGAAGTCTTCTGGGAGTTCTTTTCTTCTGAGAACAGTGCCCAGAAATATCAACAATCCCTGGAAGTGGATTTTAATTCCCAGTGCACTATGTGATGTGGAACACTGACAACAAATCATAAAATGATGCATTCCACCCCTTATTCCACAGAACCACAGAATTGTAGGTGTTGGAAGGGACCTCCAGAGATCACCCAGTCCGACCCTCCTGCCAAAGCAGCTCCCTAGCCCAGGTTGCACAGGTAGTCGCCCAGGCATGTCTTGAACCTCTCCAGAGAAGGAGACTCCACCACCTTTCTGGGCAGCCTGTTCCAGTGCTCTGTCACCCTCCTCGTGAAGAAGTTCCCACATACATTTGTGCAGAACTTCCTATGTTTCAGGTTGTGGCCGTTTGCCCTTGTGCTATCGCCACACACTGCAAGAAGAGCCCAACCTTGTCCCTTTGCCTCCTGCTCCTTAGATATTCCACATCACAGACCACAACACAATCTAAATTAACCTGTGACACTGGCATAATCTGAATTTCCAATTTTACCTTTCCACTTTAACTCTTTGGAAATCTATGAAATAGTCTTCTAGTGTTATTTGCTGTAGATGCTGATGAAGAGACACTTCCCATCTAGTATCTTACCTTCCTTCATGGAGAAGGGCTGGGGTTCTTTTGTTTGTTTTTCTTTTATTTTATACAGACCCAACCTTGTGATACATCTATCCATTCTACTTAAAAAGTAGACTTCACTCATGCAGTCCTGTCTCTTCCTGGTGTTGATATCATTCTTCAGCTCTTCCCTTCCAAAATCTAAATAACTGAAATGCTATCTGAGCACAACAGAGCGTGCCAAGTTGTCTCCACAGGAGAATCCAACTGGGTTGCATTAAGAGGTGAATGGCTAACAGATGAAGGGAGGTTGTTATTCCCCTTCAGTTAGTGCTGGTGAGGCCATACCTGGAACATGGTGTCTTGTTTCACCCATTCCACTTCCTGGCTGTTGAGAAACCACAGCAGAGGAACACAACGATGGAAAGGAGCCAAGGGCATAGATCCTCACATATGTGAGAAGCACTCTGTTCGGTTTTCTGAAGGGTGACCTGATAATGGCCTACAACCATCTGAAGAGGAAGTACAAAGATGACAGAGCAATTCTTGGTGGACAATACTGCCAGGGACAACAGCAGCCATGTGCATTATAAGAATTTCCAATTGAACATTATTATAAATATCTTCGCTGGTAGCTCAGGACTGGATCTAAGAAATTGTACAAACTCCATTCTTGAAGATTTTCAGAACTTGGCTAGACAAACTCATTGCTGACCTGATGAATTGTTGAAAAGTTCTGCTTCAATACACCAGGTGAATGAGTTGACTACCAGAGCTCCCTCCAACCAGCACTTCTATATCTCTAGATTCTAGTTCACAGATTCCTGTACTACATTGTTACCCCCTCCTGTTGTGTTCCCTGGTTGTTTACATTTCCCACTCCTTCTCAGAAAGCTCACTCCCTTTATTCCAGAAACAAATCTTCTATTTCTACCTCTTTTTTGTTCATGCTCTTCAGTAATTTAAACCTGATTTTCAGCTGTGTTCTTCATCCACTGCTAATCTTTTTCTCCATTCTGACCTCTGACATATGCTTTTGGGTCATCCAACTCATACAATCATCTCTTCTCAGTGTCATCGTATTTATTAGGCATCTGTAAATTTCAAGTTGCCTGCACAGCCTTCTTTCTCCCTTCCTTTGCCATGTATTTTCATATCATTCTTCCACAAACCCTGCAGCTGCAGTGTTAATCCTCAGATCTTTTCTTCTGTCTGGTAACACTTCATCAGTAGGTAATTTTTATCAGGTATGTATTCACGTGTAGAAAATACATCCTACTGCTTCTGCAGAGCGTCTTTCATGCCTGTTCCATTTGCAGTAAGGTTTTTTTTTTTTTTTTTTTTTT
>VXAB01009100.1:177394-204584 GCA_013399175.1 Odontophorus gujanensis | reverse complement strand
TTTTTTTTTTTTTTTTTTGCATTAAAAACACTGTATTTCTCTATCCCTCACCTGTTTTTAATAATAGATCTCAGAGGTTATTTTTGGATGTGTCATATTGAGTCCACGACAATCTATGTGAACATGAAAATATACAGTAACTTATGAAGACTATTAAGTTCCTGACCATTTAAAGACATGCGGTGTTTAAATTAGTTCTGTGAGTAAAAAATCAGTTCAGATTAAGTTTCCTAAAACTTAAAGAGAAAATCGGACCTGCTTCAACTCATTCTATTAAAAAAAAAACATATTTAATGCTCTTTATTTCTTTGATTTTATAGTCACTGTATTTCCCCTACATCCACTACTTCTGTTGTTAAATCTCAGCAGTTAATTTTCCATTAGCTGCAATTAAAAGCAGGATGTTTCAGCTGCATGCTGTCTGCATTACTTGCTCCCCCAGAGGAAATTGTGAACTACCAACTGCAAAGCACAGATGACACAGACTCAAACTGAGCCAACTACTGCCAGATACTGAAAGCTCCTATCTGCTTTGAAATCAGGTGGGAAACTAAGAGAGTATGCCGCAAGTTTTAATATTAGTTGAAGTTCTCTGAATTGAGGATTTCTGGACTTTCAATTTTGGAAGAGGTGGTTCAATAGTAATTCAAATAGAGATAAAACATCTAAAAATAGAGTCCTTTGATCATTATTCCTATTTTCCATTAAGTTTTACGTCTCTTGTCACTATATTTACATTCTGCTGACAAAGAAACAAACCCCCCTCTGAGTGACTATTGGCAACAGCAGGTAAAGTACTCACAGGTAGATTAACAATCACTTACAGAAGGAAGAGTTGAACTCACCCAACTGCTGGAGGGGCTCTCACAGCATCCCTTCTTAGGAAGCAGCCTAGGGCTAAAAAATCCACACATTTAGTGGCTGGCCCTATTATGAGCCCAGGATGACTCCACCATGGGTCCTCCCATTCTGGTCAAGTGGGGAGAACAGGAACAAACAATTTGCCTGTGCACACTGAATCAGCCACACCTCTTCATCAGATGCTCAATCACCAGTTCAAGCCATGACTGAACAGTTACCCTACATTTATATTAATGCCCATACACTATTTTGGAATAGCACTAGAATAGGGTGTCACAATGGGGAGATTGTTAGTAGTAGTAATGCTGAAACAGAGTGGAGAAGTGCAGAGAAGAGTTTCAGTTGATGGTAGGATAGCTAAAGAATAGTAATGTATTTTACTGCTTCCTTCTTTAGCTTTGCTTTTATTAAAGTACTTTCTTTGTGTCTTCCAATGCTTGCATTATTTCATATTTAGTTCACTGTTTTTGTTTGTTAATAGGTGTAACACTACACAAACAGTGACACCACCTCATCTAGTGCTCCGTCTCTGTCCCAGCAGTTGGGTACCAAAATACACATTAAGAATATGCTGCAATAAAGGCAACTATTTTCTTCCTACTGTGGCTTCATGTTATTGCCCTGGTGCAATTTTATGCACTAATTTTCTGTAAATTTTAGTCCTTGAAACACAGACATCAATCACAGAAAGTAAGATAACATCCTACAACAGAGTATCCACGGGTTCCTCAGAGCAATCCTCTTAGGACCTCCCTCTTTTATCATAATAATTTGGGGAAAAAAAAGCCATAAAATACAAAGCAACTCATGAAGGTTATTAGGGCTTTGACAGAAGTTTTTATCTGACCTTTTGTGGACTCCAAGGGATTTAAATTAGTTCTGTAGGTAAAGAACAATCCAAAGATAAAGATATTTGAATGAATGAATAACAGCGAGGAAAAAAAAAAAAAACACAAAAACATTTCATTCATGTTATAGTTGAATTTCTTTGTGCTTTTTTTTTCTTCTTTTTTTTTCCTTTTTTTAATGCCGAGTTTATTTCTTTTTGAAAAGAAAATGATATGAAGGAAAGCAAACAAACAGACAAAACCCTTTCCTCTCATGGCCAGAGTAAAGATGAGATCTGCAGTCAAAGTAGTATCAAAATTAGAAAATACATAAACTAAATGTAAGAACAATTCAGCTATTTTTTCATTTTCTGAATGCTTACAAATAGATTTTTTTTTTTTTTTTTGGGGGGGGGATTATCTGTTCCTTTTTAGCTAATCTAGCAGAAGTTGCAACAAATGAATTTAATGAGTAGTAGGAAGTAGGAATTATCAGTCTGTAAAATGTGACAATTAACAAATTAATATATATAGTCAGATCAGCAACCATTTTTATCTACAGGTATTAACAATAGCTACAAATTATGTGCTATCCAGTACACAAAATTCAGGTCCTGTAAAGATAGTTTTACAGTTGTACCATCATCTTCTAAATAAATATGGTAACAGACATTAATAGCTGCTGTAGAGATAAGATACTGAAGAGTGCTTCCTCATGTTAAGAGTGACACAGAATATTGCCTATTTAGTCATCTGCTCCTAAATTTGCCCAGAAGGTCTCAAAATTAATTCTAAAACTGGTAGACTTCTTCAGGATGTTTCGCAAGTAATGATTCATTAAAAGATTGGCTGTGCTAACAAGATAAATATAGAAATACCAGAAATCCAGGACCAAACTATAAATCTGTATCTTTCCAGAGTTAAAAGCTTCACTAAAATAAGTATTTGAAATATTTTAAATGGTTCTTTGCCAAACATAACCGGTATTACAAAAGCACAGAATTGCAGGGCTGGGAAGGGACCTTGATAGATCATCAAGTCCAACCTCTTGCTAAAGCTTGTTCCCTATAATAGGTCACACAAGCAGGCATCCAGACAGGTCTTGAATATCTCCACAGAAGGAAAGTCCACAATCTCTCTGGGCAGCCCTACCACACATGATACTCATCATTTTTGCACTAGCTGGTGGGATAAATTGGTCGACCTCAGGCTGTGTCTCAGGGAATCAGACTGTGGTTGAAAGTTCCCAGGAGCAGGAATTCAGCTGCTCTGGGATTACGAGTGCAGTTGCCAGCATGCTTCTGGTGTATTCCAGCGAGCCGTCTCCCAAGCAGTCCCCAGGCATGGGCTAGGCATTAGAGCATCCCACGGCCCATTTCTGCCAGATGATTTGCATCCAGGCACCTTCCTCTGGAGGCTGTGTTTGTTTACCATTCCACCGGTGAGGCAGCCTGTGCCAGTTGGCTTCCATGCCTGGGAACTGCTTAATTTGCTAGCAAAGACATAGTCACACACCTTCCCCACCAGTACTGAGGGAGAGCAGTAGGCTTCAGGAGGATAAACACCAAATCTGTAAAGCTTCAGTCAGCTGGAATCACTCTTGACAGCTGAATTCATAAGGATAGGGCTTTTTGCACTCTTTTAACAGACTGCATTCCTGTTTCTTTAATCCCACTGCAACACAGGCTACACAATGTTCAGCTAAAAGCAGAAGGCAGTATAAGGTATAATGGGCTTTTATTCTGTATCTTGATTAACCCCATGCAGAATGTCTGGTGTTATGTTTCAAGGCAGTATACATCAATATCCCATATTTTAAGTCACTAGAAATTACTACCTTCCACTTTCAGCACTGTCCTGCAAGTCATGAGACCAAATTCATTGAATCAGAGAATGGTATGGGTCAGAAGGGAAATTAAAGCCCACCCAGTCCCAACGCCCTGTTGTAGCCAGGACTTCACCCCATCAGCTCAGGCTGCCCAGGGCCCCATCCAACCTGGACTTGAGTGTCTCCAGGAATGGAGCACCCACAGCTCCTCTGGGCAGCCTGCACCAGTGCTTCAGCACCTTCTGAGTAAAGAATTTAGTCTAAACTTCATCATCGCAATGCATTTAACATGCTTCTCTGGAAGTAAGGCCAAAGTAAGGTGATGCCCCAAAGCAGACCACCCAGTAGTCCACTGTTAAGGCAGCCTTAGAGGCATGCAGACTTTAAGAGCATCTGCAGCTGAAGAGAGACAAAATGTAAGGTCCAATGCCACCTGTCTCCAGACTGTGTGCTCCAGCCATTGGGCTGTCACACAGAATGTACAGCACTGCTAAGGTGTTCTTGTTTGTAAGCACTGTCAGAGAAGTCCAGATTCTTACCCTGAAATCTTGCAGTAGATCTCTAAATTCAAATCAGAATGAGTTTTCAGACATACTTATGCATTGCTAGTACCTTTTCAATAATTTTAAGTGAATAACTGTTTGGGATATTACCCCAACTCTTCCTAATATCTCCACTCCGTTTTCCACTCTTGAAACCCCATCTCACAAAATTTAATTGCCCCATGATGAAATTGTGGATGCTTAACCCTGCCTGCACGTTGACTCTCACTATGATTCTTGCCTGGGAACAACTGTGTGGCTCTCCAAAAAGGGAACCTGGGGCAGAGAGCCGGACTGACTGTCTCCTGAGCTCCTGCTCCTCCAGGCCATACAGAAGCAACTTGAGCCAATCGGCTCTTTATATTCTAACACGGATTTCAAAGACATTACAAACAAAGCACTGCCTTATTTCCCCACGGGTAGCATGGGGCGTAGCAGAACTTTTCTACCTTGCAGGGATTGGGAAGGTAACATGCACATTTTGGAGTCACTCTAGGTCTTACATACACTGTGGGAGCCACACCAAACATGCAGCCAAAGAGATGAAATGTGTTTGGCAGTGCAGACAGGGCAGAAAGTGGGAGGCAGTTATGGATCATTGGCTCTCAGGACAGACATACCCTACCCTACATCCTGAAAGCTTTATGTACACCAGCTGAGCATATAGCTCGAGGCAAGGTGCTCACAGCTCTGCAGCACAGGAGCAGAGCGGGGCAGGAGCCAGCAGCAGGCTGGGTGCCAGCTGAGTCCCCCAGTGCCAGGGGAATTCTCAGCTGGGAAAGCCTGGCTGTCTGCCAGCCCTCTTCCTCTGCAGCTATATATATACGTGCATGTATGTATAGCAGAACTTTTAAAGGAATAATTATCTTCCATATGTCTTCTGATTTGACTAAGATTTTTATTTTGTATCTGGTCCAGTACCGAATCAGCCTGCAGCTGCCTGACCTGTGATTACCCTCAGCTTTCATATAGACCAGATTTTTAAGCCACCACGTGAACAAAAAAAATCTCTCTTCTCAGAAAAACGCAGTGTAAATATCATGGCTGGAGTACATACCTGAGAATAAGCACAGATAGGCACTCTCAAGTTTGGCAGTAACAGAAAATAGCTTTTTGTATGTAGCACAGAAGCAGGTGGCTAAAGATATCCCCTCCTAAAAGCAGAAAGGGGAATACCTAAATGCATTTCAAGATAAAATTGAGTGTTCATTCCCTTCTCTATGGAAAAGAAAACCAAACCAACCCATTTTACTAGTTACCATGTGTTTCTCATTTAGTTTATTTCATTAACTTCTTATAACTTGTTCAGCCAGCTCTGCAGACAATTGATTTTTATTACTATATGCTTCAGTGCCTTTCTACATTAGATTGTTCCATTTACAATGCAGGTCTACAAATCTCCTTAAAATTATATTGCTTTGTTTCTCTTTTCAGAGCTTAGACTGTCTTTTCAATCAGCCTTATTTATTTAGCGCAGTCTTCTACAGGGTAAATATAACATATATAACATAATATCAAACATTTACATGTATGGTTGCTGCATTCAGAGGTTTGATTTCACTAGCATGCTGCTGCTGGTGACAAAAGAAGACAAAACAGCATGATTATGATACTGTAACTATTTGATAAATATGACACATGAAACAGTAACTGGAATGTACTTTCTAATAACAAAGCAGCTTTTAACATACACAACCCAGGATACTATGTGAGAGCACTAAAAGTTGTTAATCAGATTATTTTCATCCCTAATTATATAGGCAGAGTTCATACTGTCACCTGCTGTTAAGACTGCCCAACTTTTCCCACTATAAAACCATTTTCAATCTCACTGCCAATTTAACTCTGTAGGTTGACATTTTCTGGGTTCGATGCTACTTTGAGGTTTATTTCAAAGGGAAAAAATGATACTCTGGTTTTCAGATAAAATGTTTTTGTGATTTTCAAGAATGGCCCTGTGAGGTAACAGCTTCCTTACTTCGTATGGACTCTCTTTCAGTTGCTTCATTTAAATGAAATATCAGTTACCTACATCTCTTGAAACAAGAACTTGAGAGCTAACAGGATTACCCTTGGTGAGGTTCCATAGAAAGGGATCCATAGCTGGGCAAGCAGTGAGCCCCAGAAAAATCAGGCAATGTTCATTGATACAAGTGGATGGGTGTTACAGATTTGTAGCCATCTTCTCTGAAGATTCCACTTGCATTTACCCCAACAAACCACCAAGAGCGAAAAAAGATAGTTGGAGAATGCCTACATGGACCAAGCAGGCAAGATGATGTGGACCAAGGTGTATCAATGGGGAATGTGAAACTGAAGAAGGAAATACGAGCTTGGTAAAACAAACAGTGCTAGTGAACACTGAACAAATACACACAGATGTTAATAATGATGAAGTCTGTGCTGATGACTAAGAGCCCCAGCAGTCAACTCTCCAGAAATATCAGCATGCAGCTGTTCTCACCTTCCCCAGGAAAAGTCAGCAGTAGGTTTCTATGAGCTCACTACACAAATAGGGCCTCCATCAAGACACACACTATTACAAAACCATAGAAGTGATATTACTCAGTTCAAGTTATACAGGAATAAATTAAAGCAGCAACACTAACACACCCTTTGTAAAAAAAATATGTTTTAAATTACTGACATTGCTAAAAATGTTACTGCAGAGTGCTCATTTGCTAAGACCTACATATGAAATTATTCAGATTTTAATTAGGATGATTTTATACTTTATTCTCTCCTCATTCCTTCTCACTGAATTTACAATCAGGAAGCTTGGGTTTTAACTCTGCGTTTGCCACCGTTTTTCTGCATCACTCTTGAAAATTCACAATCTCCATCTGCCTCTGCAGTCTACAGCCTTTATAAAACAGATGTAAGTGGATGTGACTTACTAGTAACATAAAGACCTTTCTGTATATACATTAGCAACTACATTTTGGTCCAGCTCAGCAGCTGCTGAATGTAGCAGACTGCAATTAGCATCAGTAAAGGGCAATCCTCAGTATCTGTCTTTGATGAAACACAGCTTGGCATTTGCACTGTCCTTCTCTCACACTGACAACTCACACAACCCAACGTTTTATGGTCATCTGCCACCTAACTAACACTTTGTTATGTAGAACACCTGCAGTGATTATAACCACAGCCAATGTGATTTACCCACTAATGATTTACATTAGGCCAGCAGCTATAATCTTGTTGCCTCAGTCTTACTGTTAAGAAGAAAAGTAGATGAATAATTGATTAATTTTCCTTATTTAAATATGGAAAGATATTAAATATTTGTTATGATGTTGTCTGATGTGTTTTCAGGCTAATATATTCTTCAAATTCTGATACCCATAGAGAATAGTTCATTTGTTAATAGCCACTCTTTTATGGGCTTTGTTTAGTTCAAGGTGACAGAAAGGGATCCAAAAGCTTTATATGAAGTTGGACACTGAAACAAATAAAAAACTATGTGATAATCATTTATATTTCAACAAAATAGCTAAAAGAGAGGAAAAAGAGTCATGTTCAGAATAAAAAAAAAAAACAAAAAACAACCGTTGCACAGGTAAGCAAGAGCATAAAAATAATGTACCTATTAAGAAATGATAATTCAGTCCAGAGTTAGGTGCTCAGTTGTGGTCATAGGGCTAGCTATGTCTCTGTGTACAGAACTGCTGGGCAGCATCCACCAAGACTTTGGATGCACAAGTCATAGAATCACTTAGGTTGGAAAAGACCACCAAGATCAAGTCCAACCATCCACTTAACACTACAAGTCCACTGCTAAATTATGTCCCTTAGTACCACATCCTCACATCTCTTAAGTACCTCGAGCAATGGGGACACCACCACCTCCCTGGGCAACCTGTTCCAGTGCCTAACAATCCTTTCTGTAAAGAAATTCTACCTAGTATCCAGTGCCAAATGGAACAATGGGTGCTATTAAAAGGTATTCTGCTGATCATCTCAGTATCTCTAGTTTTCTATTTCTGTCATTTTACCCTTTGACTCTTCATTCGATTCTCTTTTTCTCATTATTTGTTCTCCTTAATAATAACGTTAGTTTCTTCCTGGATCATTTTTTCTGTAGCTTGTCCTTTATCATTAAAATAATCTCCTTTCAGGCTACAAAGTTGTGGCTCACTGATTTCTCACATTGAAGTTACTCTACATCTCTGACCATCCTTCTTGCCCTTCCCAAACTTTCCCTTGTATTGACCCTTGTATTGTTTAAGATGGTCAGACTGCCAGAGCTGCATGACATATTACAAATGTGGTAAAATCAGAGATTTACATAATGGCAGAGTGACATTTTCTCTTCTGTTCATTATTCTCCTAATGAGTCCTAACATTTGATTTACTCTTTCAGTCACTACTCAGCACTGAGTGATGTTTCTATGTGACTGTCTCTCCTAACTCCCAACTCTCACTCCAGTCAGTTTAGAGCTCATGTAAGTGAAATAAGGATTTCTTCCCCTTACTCATATCACTGTTCAATTACCTGCACGAAATTTCAACCATCATTTTATTGCTCAGTCACTATATTTTACTACCCTGAATAAATCATATAATCAAACTTGATTACCGCATTGCTAATGTGCTTTCCAGTCATTTATGAATATCTTGAAAAGCAAACGTCCTAACATAGATCTTATGGAACCACAGCTCTCACTGCCTTCCACTGTGAATATGGACCATTTATTCCTGTATTCCAACCATCTAGCCATAGATGGACCTTCGTTTTCATGAGATGATGCTGAGTTTTCCTTGCTGGACTGGGTTATATAAATCCAACAGTAGTTTTTGTTTTTTTTTAGTTTTGGGTTAAAATTTAAATGTGTGTGGATTCATAGACTTGCTTGCTGAAGCAGTGAATTTCCTAGCATAATTAAGAATAATAATAATTAAAATATATATACAGCACTATATCACCACCAATAAGGCCTGCTTCCTCTTTCATCCTCTTTGAACTGCTGTATTATTACAGTCTTCCATGGTTTATCTTTCTCTAGTCAAACTTCCCATATCTATACAATATCATTTCTCTCACTTAGGGTGAGACTCACTTCCCCCATCCAGGATCTTACATTTCAAGAACTTGTATCTGCCACACTTTCTTTGTTAACTAACAGCCTGCCACCATTTCCTCTTTGGCTGGTTTCTTTCTGACTGACATATCAGAAATCCCATAACTGCCTAAGGATTCATTTCAAACTATTTTCTTCTGCACCTATTAGCTTTCTCAGGGCTTTTTAGTTTAAAATCTCACTCATTATCTTCGTGATTGAAGTGCCCAAAGCCTGCTTTCCTTAGAAGAGGTCCAACCCTCTCATACGGCCTCACCATACTGAGGCAGGTTTCCAGTGCTTGATAAACCCGACTCCCTGACATTCGCAGCTATAATATGTGGCTGAGGAGATGATGTTTGTGTTTGGCATCAATATTATTATGCTTGCAAAAAGCACAACAATAAATGTGCTCCAAAATCGGGTTGGTACCATATCTCAGTCATGGTCCCCTCCTCCCTGGAAGGATGTCAGCACAGCCAAGGGTGACAAGCTGTAGGGAGAGGAAAAATCAATGACAGAGGCATAGGGAGGGAATTTCTGAGTGAAAACAGCCACTGAAGGACACCACAGTGTGCATTTACAACATCCCAAGTACTCTATAAGCCACAGTGTGCGTGCACATGAATTAACACTATAAAAATGCAAAACAATTAATTCCCATATATTGTTTGTAATCAGAAGTTTTGAAAATTACTAGACTACGAATGCGAATGTTCAGCTTAAAACACTGACTTACAAAATGTCAGGCTTAGGTTTAAAACAGAAATGCTATTATCAGATTTCTGTAATAACCACAACACACTTCTGCTTTTTAAGGAAATATAATTGCTTACTTTCCTAATTTTAACTTCCCCTGCAAGCACATACATACTTCCTTTTTTTTTTTTCTCATTGTGAATTACTTTATATTAATAAATACCTATATGTGATAGTATGACACTCTGTCATCAACAAGTAAGAAAAATACATGTTTGTGAAACTATAAAAATCCCTTAGCTTCCTATCTAAATAAATTATGAATAAGCACTGTTTGCATGCTGCAGCTAAGATTTGCTCAGTGAAGCTGGAAAAATTCATTTTCTAATTTGTTGAGATAAAAATGTTTATCCTAAATTCCTATTTCAAAGTAACTCCTACAAACAATGCTGCTAAATCTGGAAGTTTGTTTCCAGTGAAAATTTTTTTGACCAATTCCTGTATGCTGGACTTGTCAAGTTTCTGCTGTCTACACAGCATCTGGATACAAAAGAGAGTTCAATATTGTGTCCAAACACAAGTCTTCTATTAAAAATAAATAAATAAATAAAATAAAAGAAAGAAAGAAAGAGGAAAGAGGAGGAGATAAAAACAAAAGGCAGCATAAAATAGAAAACATCAACTTCAACCTATCATAAGATATCACAACAAGGCAGCATAGAAACAGGAAATTAAATGCCAAATACGCAGTAAGGCACCAGTAAACCTAGTAGGTTATGAAGACTCCTCTATTATTACTTGAACATAGAAAGCAAAATTGCAATGACAAAAAGATTTAAATTACACAATGCATGAACAAAAAACACAAGGATCATGTAATTACAAAACAATAATAATTCTATGTGCAGAGAAAATGTACAGAAAAGGCTTAGAGTCTGGAATTTCTGCTGGTACAGATAACATAAACTAATGTGACCAAAAAAAAAAAAAAAGAGAGAGAAAGCATTAAACTTAATGCTGCAAACTTTTAGTAAATAACTTTGAACTTATTTGATAGCAAAACAGAACCTAAATCCTGTACTATCTACTGCAGACAATATACTTTGTCATCTCCGCAGCAGAGCTGCTGAAAGATTAGGATGTTATATTTGAAGGACTGGAATGTCTTCCAGACACATTGCACCAACAGCCAGTGGAGTGCCTGTACCACAGGATGGAATCAGCAAATGCAACAGAAATGGCACAACTGTAATCATGAATCCTTGGACTCATCAATGTCTTATTAATAACTGAACATTTAGGAAAGCTGTTCAAGTGAATTATGATGTCCTTGGTCAGTTTCAAAGGCACAACAAGCCTTAAAAACTCACGGTAGGACCCAAAATAGATAACTTTTTTTGTAGGGATACATAGCTATCGATTAAATCTCCAACACTGGAAAGAAACTGTTTTTGTTTTTTAGAAAATTGGCTTGGGTTAATCAATAGCAGTTGAGGGTCGTATAAATAAACATATCTAAGTTTAGCTGCACATATTAAGAGGTGCTGGATGTTATGTTCTTACTGGATCTCAGTCTCAGAACACACTAAGATTTCAGTTGTCATACAGTTCTACCACCCCGGTACCACCATATAGCATATCTCGGTATTGTAATTCATTTTCTCTCAAAACACTGAACTGTGCACGTGGCTTTGTAGCCAACAATGATAATTTCATGGATATTATTCAAGTGGTTAAAGTATTTTCAGTTACCTCTTAATCATCATTAATTTTTTTTTAATGACTATAAATATTAGATGTTTACCGAGTATTAATTTTTTATCAAAATATTTTCCACTGGAATAGCGCTTTCAGAAGTAAATTGGCTGGGCTGGAAACCCAAGTCCATTATCCAAACAAAAGCAAAGCAAGAAAGTGTAGGAGGCCCCTGCCTTTGATAAATGAACAAAGCGTCTCAGAGAAGCTGAAAACATTAATCTTTGCTTGGGAATTAATATATTACTATTGGAAAACTGTTTCTTTAGTGAAATTCTTCATACAAAATTTATACTGAAGCTCTTGCGATGCATAATTTCAGCAATTACTTACAGGCCAAGTATACACCAGGTCTTTCTAGCTTTTGATTTTTTATCAGTATGAAAAAAAACCACAGAATTATTGGCATTTCCGCATTACCACAAGTTCTTGATCAGACTACATCCTATAAGCATAACATTTGTTTACTTGATCCAGCATATTTCATTTTGGTAACGGGTATAAAGTCCTAACTGCATCCACTGCTTTGTGTCCAAATGTGGAGGTACAAGTATCAGAAAGCCCCTGTGTGGAAGTCTGACCATCCTAGGTACATAGGATATTGTGCTGGCATTTATTTCTGTCACCTCTGGCTGAGCAATTAGTATTTCCATCTGTGAGATTGTTGTGAATCTTGTGGTTTATTTTTTTTTCACATACCAATCCCTGAAGTCAAACTATGATACAAATCCACATTCATTAGAAGTACATTTCAAGTTTACAAGCATTCAGACATACATTCTCTTTTTGTAAAAAAGAGAATTCAAAAGGCAGAAAGCAAATAAAAAGAACTCCAAAGGTGTCATATTTAAATAAACATAACGATTCTGAACAAATTGTGGAGGGATTTGCCAGCCTGAAGTACTACACACCTACAGCTAACTCAGGGAAAGCAGTGTGCTGCTGCTGCCGCCGCTTGGAAAATATGGGTGGAGA
Organism: Odontophorus gujanensis; assembly: GCA_013399175.1. NCBI lineage: Eukaryota > Metazoa > Chordata > Aves > Galliformes > Odontophoridae > Odontophorus > Odontophorus gujanensis. The sequence goes on along the minus strand of VXAB01009100.1, from coordinate 192,034 downwards.
TTTGTTACATAGCCTAGTCCTTTAAAAAAAAAAAAAAAAAATCTTTATAGACCATATCCTAATCAAAACACTTTAAAAAGGATACAATCGATTGAAATCTTCCTGGAAAAATTAATTGACTCATGTTAACTTAAAATTCATGCTAGAGAGAAAACTTGGTATCACTGGTAAGTACTACAGTTTCTCAATGCAGCCAGTATTTTTCCGTCTCCTCTGAAAAAGAACAGCTGAAACATGATCTGACAAATAGAAACGATCTATTCAAATTAACCAAATCCAAACTGAAGTTAGGCAGCATGCAAATCTTAGTACAAACAGTTCAAGTGTGGCGAAGCCATAAGCAACTGGAGATATATGTTACAATGGTAAAGGATCTGACCACTCTCACAGTAAATAGCACTCTACTTCATAAATGGCATTATGAAGATGTTTCACCAGATTTCACATTTGCCTTAAAATTTAGTAAAACCTAGAATTCAATTTGCTCTGGGGGCTTGCGGCAACCTTGTGCCTTTTGTAGCTGCGCTCTTCATCCGTACACAAAAAGCAAGCATAACTTTTGTGTGTATGTGTAATTTAAGGTCTGACACTGTAGCTGCTTTCCTTCTTAGAAATTAGCAACAGTAGATAAAATTCACGATGGAAGGAGTTAAAGGCCAACCGTCTGACTAACACTCTCCCAGTATTACATTACAGATTCCCTCCGGGGAACAAACTCATGTTTCCTTTGCATGGAAAGCAGAGCGTGACTAATGGCCTGCTAGGCTCTCACCTGAAAAGGCGCTGGGTTGTAACACTAGGGCACACCCAAAACCTGAAAAGCTCTGTGCAGCACCTCCAGAATTATGGAACAGACTTTAAAGAGACACTGCTGTAGGTTGCTTTATTCTTTATAAAATACAACATTTTTAAAATACATCGAAATACTAGCATTTCTCCAAACAGATTCACTCAACATGCAAAGCAACAGTTTCAGCTATGCACTAAGCATCTTTCTTCCATGCACTGCAAAGTGCAGCTGGAAAATACATCAATCACATAGACAAAGAATGTAAGTCACACAGATTAAATAGTTTTGATAGACTGAAAATGGCTGCACATTTAAAGACGGTATTTTAGACATCTGAGTTAGTGCTTCCTTATTAATAAAAAGTTATTTTTATATGCTCTTCAACATCCGTTCCATATACTCTTCATAAAGGTGTTACTTTTCCAATACCATGAGCTCCTTTTCAAAATTTGATGTCTCTTCAACTCCTATGCAAAGCCAATTTTGAGAGGGATGAAAGTGATGCTGAACACTGATATGCACTGACATATCACATAAATTTGGGTCACAGGGACATTTGTGATACAAAATTAGCCCTGATTGTATGTGCCACTGCTGAACACTGAAAGACATGCAGGGAACAATAATGCTGAAAAGCCAAAACAGAAACTGAAGTTGCTTTTCACATTAGACTTGAAAAATGACATGCAATTTTCATTAATATCAGTCCAGACAGAAGGTGCTGCATATATCCAGCTTGCTTCCCTGTGAAGTACGCACCATTTCCATTCAAAACCGCAACAGAACTCACAATTCAAAGTGCTTAATCCCAGTGCAGAGCTCACGTAAAATACAGATAATCCTGCAGCCAAATTAGAACAGAAAAAGAACTAGTAGTTAGAATAACGACCTTGTGCAAAGGGTTTTTAAGACAGCGATTCAGTTGGGTTTCCTTGTTTCAGAATCCTGTCTTAGGGTCTAACTGAAATCTCGTGAACAGATGCTGCCTTATCCTATGGAATTGCAGGCTGTATTTAGCTGCTGAAACGGCCGACAATCCTGACTACATTCAGCACAGAACAATCCTACCACCACCAGAGGCCACTGCTGCTCTTCGACTATTTTTCTATGTGAACCTGGGCTCTTCGGAAGCAGACTGCTGTAAGGAGCCCCAAGCAAGAGTCACAGCAGCTGCAACCCCCGTTTTCCCTATTGATGCATCAATGCTGCACTTCTGCAGAGAAAATTAAATACAGTACATATTTTTCTACTGGCAGACAGAAGAAGAAATTCTCTAAATACACTTATGCAATCTCAGCCTTTAGGAAGAAATGAAAACTCGCATTTTAAAATCCTGTTTTCACTCCTTGATATGATTAAATTCCGTAGCTAAAGGCAAGTATTTAGATGTAATTTAATGAGATACTTGAAGAGTATTTAATTAATCACTGACAAAAAGCAGATCCATACATTTCCAACGGAAGATGGTAAAAGAATTATGAGGGTACAATACCTGATGAAGAAAAAAAAAGAAAAAGTAAATAATATTTTGTTACTGTAGTTTACAGGTATCAGTACCTGGCCTGCTACTAAATTTTGATCAATTTTGATTGGAAGTACACATTTCATTCTATTTCTAGAGAATTCTAGATATTGCAATACAGAAAACGGTACAAAAGCAGTAAAGGATGAAGACAGGGACATCAAACTTGCATGATTAAGTAGGCCTATGCAATATTAAATGTATTGTAATAGAGGTCACTGAAACACTATACGGGCTGAAATAAAGAAACTGGCCATATGTTGGCCATATGGAGTAGGGGGAGGAAAAGAGGGATATCCTATAATGCAATGAGAAGAATTTGAGCATGTCATCAACTGAGCAACTCAGTGATTCCATGGAAAAGCCAGTCTTGAATCTGTTGGACAAAAGACAAAAATTGTTGGTCAAAAAACTGAGTAACCTGAAAATAAAAATTTTGTTTTGTCACTGTAGGCAGCGTCCTCATATCAGTTCTCTTTATACAGAAATCACAGAATGGTTTGGGTTGGATGTGTCCTCACAGCCCACGCAGCCCCACCCCATGCCCATCCAACCTAAGCAATAGGTCTGGGGTGCTGGAAACTGAAGAGGAGCTGAGTGGGNCTGAAACACTATACGGGCTGAAATAAAGAAACTGGCCATATGTTGGCCATATGGAGTAGGGGGAGGAAAAGAGGGATATCCTATAATGCAATGAGAAGAATTTGAGCATGTCATCAACTGAGCAACTCAGTGATTCCATGGAAAAGCCAGTCTTGAATCTGTTGGACAAAAGACAAAAATTGTTGGTCAAAAAACTGAGTAACCTGAAAATAAAAATTTTGTTTTGTCACTGTAGGCAGCGTCCTCATATCAGTTCTCTTTATACAGAAATCACAGAATGGTTTGGGTTGGATGTGTCCTCACAGCCCACGCAGCCCCACCCCATGCCCATCCAACCTAAGCAATAGGTCTGGGGTGCTGGAAACTGAAGAGGAGCTGAGTGGGGAGGCAAGGGAGGATCTGCCTAAGAGGGGCACTAGGATGAGGCAGTCGTCCCCATGCCTTGGGCCAGGGCAATCCCAAGTATTCATACAGACTGGGGGAAGCACTTCCAAAGAGCAGCCCCGCGGAGAAGGACTGGCGGACGAGAAGCTGTACATGAGTCAGCAGTGCGTGCTTGCAGTCCAGAGGGCCAACTATATCCTGGGCTGCATTACAAAAGGGATGGCCAGCAGGGAGAAGGAGGTGATTGTCCTCCTGCACTCAGCTCTTGTGAGGCCCCATCTGGAGTACTGCGTCCAGGCCTGGGGCCCCCAGCACAAGAAAGATGCAGAACTCTTGGAATGGGTCCAGAGAAGGGGCACTAAAATGACCAGAGGGCTGGAGCATCTCTCCTATGAGAAACGGTTGTTTAGCCTGGGGAAGACAAGGTTCTGGGGAGACCTCATTGCAGCCTTCCAGTATGTGAAGGGAGTGTATAAACAGGAGAGGGACCGACTGTTCACATGGGTGGACAGAGATAGGACAAGGAGAGTGGTTTTGAACTAACACAGGGGAGATTTAGGTTGGATGTTGGGAGGAAGTTTTTCACTCAGAGGGTGGTGATGCACTGGAACAGGTTGCCCAGAGAGGTTGTGGATGCCCCATCCCTGGAGGCATTCAAGGCAAGGCTGGATGTGGCACTAGGCAGCCTGGGCTAGTGGTTGGTGACCCTGCTCACAGAAGTGGGTTGAAACTAGATCACCTTTGAGGTCCTTTTTCAACTCAGGCCATTCTACGATATGATTCAATAAATGATACTCCAAAAGCAGGCACTGAAAGTTTTTTATTTATTAAAAAAAAGGCATGATAAAAATATCAGTGGAAGCTCCGTGAATTCGAACGGGGACCGCAGCAGTTCCATTGGAAGCAACAAAGGTCACCAAGAGCCAGAACGAAATAGTGGCGAAGCATCTCCCCTACAGCTGCAACACCACGGACCGCGAACAGACAAACACAGCCCCGACCCTGCCCAGACCCCCACTCATACCCACTCATACGCATGCGCCCCCCTCTCACCGCAAGCTTCACTCTCCGCGCATGCGCGCCCAGCTCCCCTTTCCCTCCCTCAGGGCGCCTGCGCCGCTCGGCCACGCCGTGAGTGCGCTTCTCCCACTCTCCCCATTCGCACCGCAGCACTTCGTCAGCCGGCCTGTGTGCGCCTGCGCTGCCTGCCCGCCTCGTGTGCTCCCAGGGCGCCGAGTCCCCGCGGTCGGCGCGCAGGGTCGGGTCCGTTCTTCTCTTCCCCGCCCCCTCCTCCTCCTTCCGCCAAGCGTCGCTGCGCGCGGCTCGCTCTGTGTGCGTGTGTGTGTGTGTGCGTGCGCGCTGGGGGGGGGCGGGGGACGGGAGGGGGCCGCCATGCCGAGGGGGCGGCCTCCCAGTGCCAGCGGGGACAGCGGCACGGCCGGCGGCCGGGCAGGTAAACGACGCGGGTGGGTAGAGCGGAGCGCGGTGCGGAGCAGCGAGGAGAGGGGAAACCTCCGCGGGCTGCGCATATAGTCCCCGGATATGGCGGGGAGGGGAAGGCCGGGTCTATTGTGCGGGTGGATGGGCGAGAGGGGAGGGGAAGGAGGCAGCGCGGCCCGGCCCTGCGGAATGATACGGTGTCCCGGCGCGGGGCGGGAGGCAGGGCCTGATACCAGGACTCGCGCTGCGAGACCGCGGCCCGGGCCGGGCAAGGCAGGGCCTTCCCTGCTTGGAGTGAGGCAGAGCCGTCCTTCTCGTTGCCGGATGGAGGAGTCTATTTTCTGGGGGGTGGGCTTGACGATTTTTATTTGTGAGTTTACGCATTAAAACAGAACCGCTGTGTTCCCAAACAAGTATGAGTTTGACGCTTTCTGTCGTTTCTTGCTCGGTTTGTTGCCCTATGAACGCCCCGCGGTTGGCTCGGTTCGGTGGGCTCGGGTTTGTGACAGCGCCCATGGGCTGAGCGCAGTGCTTCTGTGGGGCCTTTGTGTCCTGCCCGTGTGATCGGCTCCATCCCTACCCTGTGAACCGGACCCACAAAGTGCTGGCAGTTGGAAGCCCTCTTCCGTGACTTCTCGTCCTGTACGAGCGTGTAGCTGTTAGGGGGTTTGTTGAGTTAGGATGGGGAAAAAACGATAAACGATCATTCATGTGCCATGTTGTCTCAGTCGTGAGGAGTCGGCTAATTAATGTTTGCAGCATATTTTCAAAATGTCGGGTTCTCTGAACGCGTGCAGATGAGCTCTGGCTCTTCAAGAGGGACGTGTAGGTAAGCCTTCTGCCTGCAGTCCTTTCTGTAGGACTGAAATGTGCTGGCGGGTGAAGAAAAACCTACCCAAACTGTACTGTTACATGACAGACTGGGTAAAATGTTTTCTCCTATGCAGAAACCAAGTAGTCCCCAGGTGCCTATCAGGAGATTTTCCATTATTTTTGTTGGCACTCTAAAAATAGGAACACAGAGGACTCAAAGAGCTCTGGCTTCTGTGAGTTTTAGAAGCTGAGTTTTTTTTGTTAATGTTGATGTTTAAGTTCATTTTAACTAGAATAACAATTTTTTATTAACTCTTAGTGAGGGTATGCTTTGAAGTGTTTGTGTGTGAGCTTCTGCAATGATGGCAGAGGGTGGATGGGGAAAGATTGAATCTGAGACAACCCATCTAGAACCATTACCTAGTGACTATACTTTGCTTGGAATTGGGCCCTGATGTTAGACATTTCCTATATGAAGATGTGTGGCTGTAAGGTGTTGATGAATCGATATCTAGTCCAATCATATTTTGTGTTTTGAATCTTTTAAATTTTTTTTTGGAAGAAACTTGCTTATTTGTCAACGAGATTATTTGATGGGGTCATTTGCAGATATCAGTTCAGAATTGCAGGGTCTGGGGCTCCCACAGGGATTCAGAAGCATGCAGTCTGCAGCGGCAAGGACTCTGCCCTGCATAAGCAAATATTCTGGGTTCAGGAGATGTTTGCAATCAGCAAAAACCAGCCACATCAATGTTGACAACCATAGTATGTTTTTCTAACTTTACTCTTGTCTCGAAAGAAGTCATGAATGAAGAAACTGGCTAACCAGGACAGCTCGAATTGAGGGAAACAATGTTCCCAGGACATTTGTCTCCTTGTCCCACTCAGGTTCAAGCTGACGGACTTGGAAAACTGGTTGAGAGTCCCACGGGCTTCCAGTTGAGTGGGAGAAATTTTGTTAGGAAAACAGCTGTTTGCAAGGTAGATATACAGTTTCCTAAGCAAAAGATATGGCATGTGTAGGTTTTCTTCATTTCAGCGTTGCCCAAAGAATTCTTACCCCTGGTATATGAGTGTCTTTCCTGAAAGAGAGTTGATCTTTGTAGTGCAGTCTGTGTGTGGCAGTACAGCTTTGTTTGCAGGGAAGTGAAGGTGGATCAGTCATGCTTCATTGCATGACTTCTTAGATTACTTTGACTACCCTGGGTGTTAAACATTAGCTTTTTGCTCTAGGAAAACTGGAGGTGATAAATGGAAGTCTGAACTATGTGCAGAAATAGTCAAAATAATATCTTTACCTTGGTGGCTGCTAATCTATAGCACCTTTTTTGTTTTATTAGTAATGTTTTCCCAGATCTTTCTTGTGATTATTATTATTTTTTAAGGTAATTGAAAATGATTCTCAAGAAACTTCTAGAGTTAATCTACTGTGATTTGGTTATATAGCAAATCCTAACACAGAGGTATGGCAGGGCTTGACTTTTGCTCTTCTGAAGATTTCGGAATGATATCTTGAATGTATTTGGAGCAAGAATAACACACTGGAAAGTATGCTTCTCTGTGTAGATCTTTCTTTAGAAGGTGTGAGCAGCTCAGTCTGTAAACTGATATTAGCACACTAGTAGTGCATTCATGGTGGTTTTTCTGACATAGCCTCTAACCTGAGAAAGAAATATGGAAAGAATTACATACATGTTTGGCTACTGTTGTTCTAGGTAACCGCTGTAACAGGATTTGTATTTCTGGAGTTGTAGGTCATGAGAATTGTCAGTGAAGTGAATTATCTGTGGGACATATTCAATTTTTGAGCCTGGAGTGTGTGTCCTGTATTTATCTACCTTTATGCAGGTTTCAGCTGAGTTCCATGCTGAGAATTTTGTGTCTTCACGGGGCATAGGATTTAACAGAGTTCACAGGTGAAAGAGGTGGCACCTACACTAAGTTAGGAAACGTAAAGAAGGCCGTGTAGCTTAAAATTTGCCTTTGCAGAGCTGGCAGCATTTTGTTTACTACTTGTCCCTTCTCTAGCATGAGTTAAAGTGTGGCTATATTGCATTTGGGGAAATTCAGTTTTGTGCTTTATTTTCCAGTGTTGTGTGATTGAAGAGAAATGCAACTTGACCTGTCCTGTAAATCTCAATTTGGTAAAGGCTTAAGTAAGTGACTTCGGTAGTTGGGGGTTTGTATGTTGCCGTCTGACTGATGGGTGCAAGTAAGAGTAGGTGAGTGATGTTGTACAGACAGGAAGGAATGGGTTATGGTTACACTTATGTGATGTGAGCTAAATCTTTTAGTTTATGTTGGATATAGGCCTTTTCTTTTTAAAACATACTGCAGGACTGCCTACTCAGACTTTTGTGGTGCACCTTTATACTTCTTTCCTATGCACTAAATGTTCTGAAGTATGATTAGATTTCTATTTCAGACCTCTCAGATCTTTCTTTCTGAGTTTTTCTGCTGTAATTAGTTTGTCCCTCCTCTCAGGGACAGGGAAGTTCATCTAACAAATTACTTAGTTTATTCTAAAGTTTCTGTTGATAGAGTAGTGCCTGGACATAGGTAAAGGTCAAGATCTAAATCATGTAAAAGCAAATGTCTGAGAAGCTCTAGCTTGGTGTCAAATATGCAGTTCTCTGAAAAATGTGATTTCTATTTTAGAATATTAAGTAATAAATGTAACAATATTTACCTGAACATCTAATGGAGGTATCCATGGACTTTTTATGTGGTAGGTTTCACCTTGGCCTGCAAAACCTCACTTGTTTCTTTCACTTCTCTGCAAGATAGAATTAGAAGAACAAAAGTGGAAAAAAGCTTGTGCCTTGAGATAAGGATACATCAATAAATGAAGATGATGAAAAAAAAGGAGGGGGTGGGAAGCCATGAAAGGCAATCATTTACCTCCTCTCATGAGCAGACTGATGCTCAGCCACCTTGGAAGGACTGCCCTGAGGTTTTATGTTGGGTGTCATGGCCATCCCCTTGGCAGCTGTCTCCTCGTGACCTCCTGTTCACTGGGGGTGCAGAGTAAGAAGGAGGCTGCATTTATGCTCTCCAAGCAGCATGCAACAGGAATGAAACACTAGTGTGTAATATGCACTGTATTTGACACCATCTAAGACATGGCACTATACAGGCTGCTATTGACAAAATTAGCTCTATCCCAGCCAGACCCAGTGCAGTCTAGGTTGCATCAAACCCAATACAGTGGAACTGTTCATTCTGTGTCCTGCCAGGCTCTTCTGCCACCTGCAGTGTGGCCATGAAACTTGGGGAGGCCTTTGTGCTCCAGAAAGGAATGTGGCTGCTTTGTGCTGAAAGGACAACTGACATCTGGACATCCTTTTCAGCAGTGTGCTTCTGGGAGCTAACTGTCTGTACTGGTGCTGCTTTAATTCTTGGTTGAATGTTGACCAAGAATAATGATGAAATATGAAATATTTTTAAAATATATATATACCTATATGTATTAGCAGGCCTTTATTAATAATCTCTGTATTTTGGTCCAGTGCATGGACTGCAAATTGAGTCTTCTCCCTGCTCCTCCTATCAGAAGTCATGAGGAATTGCTGTTCGCTGTTTTTGTTTAAGAAAGTGCTGAGTTAAGTTTAAACAAATCTGCTTCTGACATGATTGCAAAGCTAAGCAAAATGTTTTAATGATTTGTATATCGTTACTCATTGTCGTGACTTCTGGTGTGGGATGAGGAAACATCAGTGTTGCTATCCCTGTTTTGGTCTCTTGTTCTACCACTTTTTTTCTATTCATTAATTAGATAACAGGTTTTGATAGGGTCAGACCCTTGTGTCCCTGGACTTGCCAGCTGCCAGGTAACTTCAGTGGCAGATTTTCATTGATGAATTCATGAGCTGTGTTGCATGGAAATGTCCTCTCAGCCTGATGCTGGCAGGCTATTAGAAACGTAATAATGCTGTGCCGGGTTTATGGCTGGATGAGCCCATCTGCGCCTTGCACAGGCTGCCACGAGGCACAGTGCTGCTGACGTTTGGAAGTAGTGTTGGGAGTGCTCTGATTCTGTCTTCCTCCATCCACACTGAGGTGTTATCAGTGGCTTAGAGCAGAGGGCACCTGCCTGCTGAATCACATCCTGAGGTCGGTTGTTCAGAAGGTAGTATCACAGAGATCTGTAGCTGAGCTTACCCAAAATCTTAGATGGACCTGTAAGGACCATCTAGTCCAACTCCCCAGCAGTGAACAGGCACAGCACAGCTAGGTCAGGTTGCTCAGGGTGTTATCCAGCCTCACCTTGAAAGTCTGCAGGGTTGGAGGATCAACCACCTCACTGGGCAGCCTGCTTCAGTGCCTCACCACACTCACTGTAGAAGACTTTTTCCTTATATCTAACCTAAATCTACCTTCGTTGAGCTTGAAACCGTTTCCCCTTGTTCTGTCTCCTTTCCTGTAGCTCATATTTAGATACTGAAAGACCGCCATCCGGTCACCTCACGGCCTTCTCTTCCATTTTTAAGTCTGTCTTCAAGCTAAACACTAATCTGTGATACTTTCCAAGTCTGTTTTTTTTCCTACCGTTGCATTTGGGCAAAGTTCGTTGAGCTTGACAGAAGTGTTTGTTAGTGCGTGATGAGCTAACTGCTTCCTGTTCAGTTTTATTGTATTGACATATGATTGTCTGTCTCAAGTACAGTTGATTTATGTTATCTCTAGAGAAACACTGAAATAGCATTCATGCACCAAAGCTTTTGCACTGTTTCCTTACAGTTAATGTTAATAAATGACAGTGGTTTAAACTTCAATCTTGCTTGATAAGGTTTATAATTTGTTAAAGTATGCAGACCTGACAGTAACATTTGTTTTTCAGGGCATTTGTTAGTCTGATATTCACTTCGTACCTTGTGTGTGTATGCAGTGTCACTGAATAGCACCTCTCTAGCAGGATAATGCCACTGTTTCATGTGAGTTTTGTTGAAGTAATGTGCTTAGTGAGTTAACCTATTCTCTGTAATATATTCAAAAAAATCAGCCTTAGTTCTTTGTTGTTGAGTTGAATAGTGTTTTCCTGTCGTTGTTAGCAGACAGCAGATTTGAGTTGTCATCTGGACAGAGTATGTCTAAGACAAACAGATGGCTTAATCTGTGTACCCAATATTTACATTTTTCTGGGAGCTTAGGCATCATATTGAGTATTTATGATAGAGTTGCTAGTTGTGACAATCAGATGCTTTATTATCTGCATCAGTGTTTGTATTTTTTTTTCCCTTTGGTAAGCAGGGAACTCTATCCGTATGCTATTTCTGGCTTGCTGAATTAGCATCATCACCTTTTTTGGGGTCTTCAAGACTACTGAACTTCAAATGAGGTTTAGTAACTTCCAGCGTTGGGCTTGTTTCATGGCCCATGATGCTTTTAAACACATTGCTTCTTTGAAATAAGCAGCGATGATAACACACCTGGGTTTTATTGATGGTTTCCCAGAAATACAGTAATGCAGGTTAATACTTTGACTTGCTGTCAAATACGTAACATTTTGACCTTGCTGTTTACAAATTTTTGGATTTCTGCAGGGCTATTGTTCTGAATACTAGAAAATTTTTAGAATTACTAGAGCAATGAAATACAAAGTCACTACCTGCATATTTAATAGAAAGGAGCTATGCAGGTCTTAGGAATATCCTATGTTTAACTGGTAATAGAGACCAAACTGGATTTCAGTGAGAATATAAGTGGAAAAAAGATAATAATAGTTTCATCTTTCCCTTTAGCTATTTCAGGTGAAGTGATAAGGGATAAATTAGCATGTTCTAATTCTAATTTACATTAATCTCAGTCTTGCCCCTTGAATAGAAGTGAAACAATTGAACTTTCAAAGTTCTTGTAAGTCCAAATGGGACTTTTTTTCTGCTTATACTGACTGTAAGTACTTAGAGGAATGTTCAGCTCATCTTCATAGCGGAGATATCTGGACTGTAACCAAAATTTGTTTGCTATGCTTTATCCCTAAGGCCTTCTGATGCATTTCTGCAGTAGGAGCCCTCTGCCATGCAGCCTCCTTTGAGTGTATTGCACACTCCAGTCACCGAATCTCAGGCCCAGTCCCAACTCCCCAATCTTCTTTCTTTTTGCTCTTTGGGGCACCAGCTGCAAAAGATGTAATCATGCAATTGTAACATTTAGCTTTGCAAAGAGTTGCAAAGGTTTCCTTTGAAAGAGAAATTCCTGAGAATGTTACACATGTAAAGCAGTGATTTTTCTAAGTGCAAGCCTCCCTCTCCTGGGAGCCTCTGGGCCTCTAGGGAGGTGGAAAGGCTTCCAGGCAGCTCCAAGTTTGTGCTCGCTCTTGAGAAATTCTTGGCACTTCTGTGTGGGTTGTGATGTGCTATGCTGCTGTTTTGCCAAAGTTTAGGCTGTTTCTCTATTTTTTCCTATGAAATTCTGCTGCAAAATACTGAATTTTTAATTAATATGCAGTTCCACTGAAGTCTTTCTTGAATTCTTAAGGAAGATGTATAGCCTATAGACTAATTATTGTTGTTGATGCAGGCACGGTACACACTTCAATAAAAATAGTGCGTAAGTATTATTGACCTGGGAAGTAACTAACTAGTATCTAGTTACTAGTTACACAGGAGTGAACATGTTGCTTTCTTTATCTCAAATTGCAGTGAAGTTAGCACCTTTGTGAAGTTACACTTCTGCTAGCTCAGTTGCTGCCACGCTGTTTTAGTGTGTTGTGTGCTCTCTTTGATTTCAAGAGTGAATGTTTAAAGATTGTAATCTCTTGGGTTTGTGGAGATGGTTTAAAGCCTGTTAGAAGTCATGGATTGGATCATTTTTCAGTGGTCAGTTAAGGGAGAGGTCAGGCCTTCGTTGGGTTGAACAGTTATTCCTTTTTCCATGTGAGAAGAAAACTTTTCTTCATTAAGTTTCCGTGTTGTCCAAGTGTTGGAGTAAATTTTTCACTTACACTTCTTTTTTTTCTTTAATTTTTTAATGTTATGCCAGTATAATATGTCTGCATGTACTGTGAATTTACAACAGGCAGTTCTTTAAAGGACGCAGTAAACATACGCATGGTCAAGTTCTGTGGTACTTACATTATTTTCTCTCTAACAGAACGATGTGGAAACCAGCTCTGCAAAGTGAAAGTTAATTGGGTAATTTGGATAGTCCAACAAGGGGAAATGTGAGTTCCCAGGCTGCGGTTTTCAGTTGTGATTTCTCACTGATACTGTCTTGTTTTGAAACGTTATGAGGAGCTCCCTTAACTACCAGCTTTCTAAAGTTGTTTATGAGAATTTTAGTAGGAAGAAAAGGTGATCAGGGCAACAGGTACTGTTTTTTTATATTTTTTTCCCCCATGTAAACGATGTGTGAATGATAGAGGTCTTGGAGATTGGAATAGTACTGAGCAGAAATGCGCTATCAATTTGCCTCTTATAGGAAATGTAAACAGGATTCTGTGAATTCTTTGCTGTGTTGCTGCTTCCTATGCCTCATTCTTACAAACATGGAGAGAGAGGTTGACAGTTTAAGGGGAAGCAGCATGTCTAAAATCAGCGTTCTCTTTTTATCTTGTTCCATTCAATTGTTGATTCACTTTGAATTGTGGCAGTGTTTGAAGCAGAATTCCATGATTTTTTTTTTTGTCTCTTTAGTGTCCTCAAACTGCAGCATGAGTCAACGGAGTTTTATTTTTGTTTTATTAATGCTGCTTTGAAGGATCTCCTGCCAATTTTTTCTTGACATTTTGCTTGCATAAAGATAGCTTACCTTGCAATATGGTGCAGTACAAAATCTGCTTGTGTTACTTGGAACCTGCAAGTTTTCAGTTTGTTTTCCTTTTTAAATATTTGGGATAAAACAACATTAATAGGACTGACTTCTTCAATCTGAGAAAATATTGAAGCTTTCAACATGTACGTCAAAAGCTGTGTTGTGCTGGGCGTTTAAAACAAGAAAGTTGTGTAGGTTTGGACTGGATCTGTTAAAACGGTTTTCTCCATTGAATGAGGATGACTTGTTTTATTACATCTTTATGAGCTATTTGAAACTGGTGTTGGTTTTACAACAGTAAACAATGAAGATTTTCATTGCCAGAAATAGTAGAGACAAAAGATACTTAAAGTTATCTGAAAGAGGGAAAAGAAATAAGAAAACCTGGGAGGATTCGGGGGAGAGAGAGATGCGGAAACCTGGGTAGTCAGAAGTGCTGAGTGTTGTGTTTTATTTCAAACACATGATTGTGGTATTTAAAGTAACTTCTATCAGTGTCTTCAAGTCGTACACCTAGTGTGTTTGTCAGCATTTCGTTTTGTTGCAAAACTGAAAGGTTTCTATGAAGCACAGAAGGAAATAGTTTATAACTACTAGGAAAAAGGTGATTATGTCCTCAAGAACTGGCATTTACAGGGATGGATGTACTCCTGCAATCTAGTGTGAATGGAAACATTAATGTCCTTTATGCCTTAGATCTTCAAGTTCCAATGGAGTTACAGTCTTGTCAAAAACTTGTAGGAATTAGAATGGTTTCTTTGAAGAACTCTTTGTTTTTACAATATATTACAATTAAATGGAATGGAGCTCCATACAAAATGTTTCCGTGCTTGTTTTGTAGATGGTGTGCTGACACTGAATATAGAGAACGGTAATTTTTCCTACCAAGTACCCAGCTTCCCTAAGTGTGAGATCTGTTTGCTGTCTTTTCCAAAAGAGACCCAGTTCCAGCGCCATATGAGGGATCATGAGCAAAATGACAAGGTATAACTTTTACGAATTGCAAATGTAAACTTAAGAAATATTAGTGTGTCTTGATATTTTCATATACTGACAAGTAAAGTAAATGTACTTAACTTTCAGGTTTTTTTTGTTGTAATAATTACTGATGTAACAACTACTCAGGAACTTAGGAGTTTTATAAAGCTCTTCTTTCACTCTTCTGCACGTTTCCTTTGAGATAAGAAATTACTTTGATAAAATGTATTGGTTTTAGTTCAGTAATTCTTGTTTTTAGCTGTTTTCTTCATAAAATATGTAGATGAGAAAACATAGGATCCTTTTAACTGAATTTGCAAACTGTCTCTACACATTAGCAAAAAAAAAAAAAAAAAAA
>VXAB01009100.1:121322-177389 GCA_013399175.1 Odontophorus gujanensis | reverse complement strand
AAAAAAAAAAAAAAAAAAAGCATTATATTGATTATGTGGACCCAGCTAGACTCTAGCATCTGTTTTCAATAAAGTCATGCTACCTAGTATGTATACATGAGTCAGTGTATTAGTTTCATCTTGACAACTGTTTCCAAATCAAATATGGGAAGGAAGGATTAAAAACAAATATGTTATTAAGATTTTGCTGACTTTTCAAATTGAGCTTTTGCCACAGGTTTCATATGTAGTCTGAAGTATTTTATTTAATTCCTGTTCCTTGCTTTCTGTTTTACAAAGCTTCACATGCGATTGGAAATGTTCTTGTACTGTTTAAGGTAGTTGCTGTTGTAAATTAATTCTAAGGAAATGTTTAACTTTGAGATGTAATTAATATATAGTAAGAGCTGCTTATATAATCTCAAAATCGTAGAATATCCCAAGTTGGAAGGGACCCACAAGGATCATTGAGTCCAACTTGTGGTTCCCCACAGGATTGCTCAAAATCCAAACTGTATTTGAGGGTGTTGTCCAAACGCTTCATTAAATCCAAGTTTCCAAGTTACAAAACTGATCTGTAAAAACTGGAAGTTCATGTTGTTAAAACTGTTACATTCTGTGACTGTGAAAGGAACCTTTCTATCTAAAAGTGATTGTGCAGATGGGAACTGAAGAGCTCTGAATCCTAGCGTAAGCTAAGCTCTTTGCTTCTCTGACTGAGTAATTAATTGAGAGTAAGGATAGTTCAGTATCTCAGTTTTAAAGCAGGGAAACTTATATGTCTCTTGCTCATTCTTTTCTCCTGCTAACTTCATTGTCCTTAGAGAGTCTCAAAATTGAGTCTTCACTTTCTTTAATTCTCCTGCTTTCTTTTCCCAAATGCTACAAAAAACAAACACTTCCAATAGTGAAACCTGAAGAAGAAAATTTTAAACTGGTGCTATTAGGCATCATTATTATATGTGGGGGGTTGAGGTTTTTAGTGTTGGTTTTATCTTTATTATTATTATTATTTTTGACTTCTGTAGTTACGTGTGATCTGTATTATATATAACTTCTGGGAAGATTGAATTTTGTATTTACGTTTGGCTTTTAACAAACAGCCTCACCGATGTGACCAGTGTTCAATGTCATTTAATGTTGAATTCAACTTGACACTTCATAAATGTACTCACAATGGCGAAGATCCTACATGTCCTGTCTGCAACAAGAAATTCTCCAGAGTGGCCAGCCTGAAAGCTCATATAATGCTGCATGAGAAAGAAGAGGTAATACATTAAATTTCATCATTTATGTTCTAAAAAAAAAATGAATATGCGGTATACTTCATCTCTCAGCTATATGTTTTAGATTGGAAGACTGAATAGATGATGTCATTTACAAGAAACACACACTTGTTAATGGGGAAACTATTTTAATAGTAGTAGCAGAAATTAACATAGCAGATGTAAACAAGTGTTCAATTTCTGCATTCTCCTAGAGAATCTGTGCACGTTCACTAGTATTCATATATAGTCGGTGATCATTAATTGATGAATGCACAATAATTAAAACTACTCCTACCTAACATCTTAGTTATTTACAAATATTTTATTTTAAAGTGATTTTGGTGACTTTTATGTACATTGATAGGCCCATGTGTAATAGCTTGCGTGATCGTTACTCATGGCTGATGTTATTTTAGATAATTCCTAGTCTTTGTGAACATTTCTGTCTTCTGTTAATGTATTTTGATTACTGCACGGACTCATTCACCATGTCTTGTCATGGAGCTGTTTTTTATGAGACTGTATTTTTTCTTTTTGTTTAAGTAATCATTTGACTTAAGAGGATGCTAAAGTGGATTGCCAGGAGTATTAGAATAAGAGAATTGAGCAGCAAGGAAGATACCTCAGAGTGATTTCTGTTACTCATTTCTACACTTTAACTACTCTGATGGTCATATTTGGTGCAGATGTCAGAATAATAGATTGTGATGCCTCCCAATTAAAAATAAATCAATCTGCAGCTTAAAAATCAAACTTAGAAGAATATAAATGCTTGTCAGTTGTTAATGAATACATGCTTCTAACACAGCATAATTCTGTGCTAAAACAGAGGTGAACATAGTGATTGATTTAGAGAACTGTGAGAGTGACTTTCTCAGCTATTGTGCTTGTGGCCTTGTCCTTGGGAACTGGGATTTGAACTTTAACCTCAGAGTATAGTTCAAGTTCATAGAATGTGGTCCTGGCTGTCATTCAACAGTTTTTCAGGAAGGGCTGTATAAAAAAAAATAACTTAGCAGTGAAGTATGTTCTCTGGTTTGTTTGCTATCACTTCCTTTCCCTTGCTGAATCCCTGCTTATTTTTATTGTCTCTGAGGATATCATAGGGTAAGTCAGTAGTGACTATGGTGGTTTTACTTCTACAGAGTAAGTGATGTTCTGCATCTTTTTAAACTGTAAAAGCGTAAAATCTTTAAATCTGCTGTTAAGATGTTTTTAGTTAGGAAGTGGTATTTTTTGTTTTCTTTCCTCAAATGCTTCTGTATATTTCTAGCATTGAGGTAATCTATGGTGTGTATCTTGAAAGATGTAGCCAAGGAAACGGAGAGTAGAGGTGACAGTACTAAACTGCTTGTTGTTGCTACTTATAATCTCTTGCCCAATTCAGTTCAGATGGAGCTTTGTAGAAGGTAAGTATTCCCATGAGCATACAGTTCATGATTTATATTATGGGGCTTAAACTTTTTTCACTTGTATACATTTATTGCTTTCATTTTTTTAAGAACTTTGGCAGCTAGAAGTAAAAGCATGCGTGCACCTACTTGAGCAGAACTTGTGTTTGTGAATCTTTTTAAAAATCAGTCTCTGTTATCTGTTTCAGAATCTTATCTGTTCAGAGTGTGGAGATGAATTTACGTTACAGAGTCAGCTGTCCATACACATGGAAGAACATCGTCAAGAATTGGCAGGCAGTAGGGTACACAGCTGCAAATCTTGCAAAAAGGAATTTGAAACTTCCTCACAGCTGAAGGAACATATGAAAACTCACTATAAAATAAGGTGACAATCACAGTTCTGTAGCAAAATGAGTGGATGTTACTTTTATGGTGATAGCTAGGAAGGCAGGGGTAGCATTTCCAGTCAGCAAAGTACCATGACCTCTGCTGGTGGTTTCTTTTCTTTAGTGTGCTGTTCTGATATGGCATTGGTTTGTAAATCATTGCTTAACTAGGTGATTGTTTCTGGAGGTTGTTTTTGTATTTGTGGGCTGTAAAGGCAAAAGGACTAGTGCAAACAAGGAGAAGTTACGAATAGGAAGGAAAAATGAATGCTCACCCTTCTCTGAGCCTCCTAGGCTCACAGGGAAAGGACTCCAAAGAAGAGATCTCCAACAAGAGATTAGGTGGCAGTCAGCCCCTAAATGTCTAAGAGGGGTAGAGCCTGGCTTCACCTGTTCTTCCAGGGCTGACTGGGTCTTTCTTTCAGGTGCTCAATCAGTGATTCAGGCTGTTGTGACTCAGCAGTCCCTGTACAGGGGCCATTACAATGCATAGTTCCATCTACATACAGGTGGATGCATACAGGTTTGTGGGGTGGTTTTTTTGTGTTTGTTTTTTTAAATACAGAATGCATTCTGAAGTGCATTTGTGTGATTCTGAAGTCCAGTAGAAGTACTGAAGCAAAACTGTGTTCATCTTCTATAGCAGTTACTGTAATCATGCAAATCCTAATGTTTTCCTCTGTCAAAGAAGTAGACTGTTCCTTGCAGTTCAGTAGTTTTTTTTCTTGTAATTCCTGTAATAAGCTTCTGTGAGTTTCTTGCGAATCTGAAAAAACACATAATAAAGAGGAAAAAAGAGGCCTAATAAGTGTTGCTCATTAGGTAAATATTTGTTCTAGAACTTCTTTCAGCACTCTAATTCGGTTCCATCTTAGGATCATGAAAATTAAGTTGGTAGAAAGAAACAGTTTATTGGCTTAGTTTACACTGAATTGTATTAAGAAAGTTTATATACAGTTGTGTATCTAAACTGTATATCAAGAAAGCCTAAGGTTTTTATAGGAAATGAACTACAGGAGAAATGAGAAAAGACAAAGTAATAAGTGTCAGGCATTTCCTGTTCTGTTTATAGGCAGCTTCTGCAGGTTGAGAGATCTTATTAGTTATGTTCCAGAAGATTTTTAAAAGTATTGTTGTAGTTTCCTTTTGCAAATGGAAAATTGAGGGTTTGAAGTACAAGGTTGCTCTGTTTGTACTGAGCCATATAAGTGTATAATTTGAGTCAAGAAGTAAGTTCTCATTGTGGATGTCTCCTTTTTAAGTTAGGATCATTAAAATAAATGAGTGAACATATAATGTGATGTCTGTGGTTTTGAGAAAGTATTATGTATCATATGTTTTGATGTAAATGAGATATGAGTAGTTTTGTTTTTAAAAAATGTTAAAAATGAAAGTTTTTCTTGACAGGGAGACAAAACTGATATGGCACTAATGTTACAGTGTGGCAAGTGACAAAACAGGAAAAAGAATTATTTCTGGTATTTTCAGTCAGATTGTTTAAGAGTAATTTCTCTGGTCTTACAGGAAAGCAGAGCTCCATTGTCATTTGTTTATCTTCATATTCTTGAACATATATGTATATATATAATTTTTATCAATTCAGGTGTGGAAAGATGTTGTATTTTTGTTCAAGAAATTATTATCTAATATTTTTTACAATAGTTATTTATTGTCCTTTTACCAGGAGTTCCATAGCAACCTGAGTGTGTGAGCCAATTTAATGAATTGCAGGAGCTACGTCCTCAAAAAGATAACGTAGCTCTGATCTTCCTTCTTCAGTAGAAATTTTGAATTTTGTTTTGACTCAATCCTCTTGTAGTATTCAGAGAAAGTAAGAGAAGTTAATGTTTTGTCTAATATGCCTAACAGTATACAGTGTATTATTTAAGGTTCAAGGGCCTACATATGTAGATAACAATCTTACTATTTAATTCCTGCTTTTCATTACAAAATGAACTTCAAGAATTTTTTAAGAGTTAAGGCAACAAGGCTTTTCATAATTCCAATTCTTTTTTCCAGAAAGTAGAATAGTTCCCCTTCCTTAAAGGTATGTTTCCTGTCTATTAAATATTTGAATAGAAACTATTACAGAGTGATAATTTAAAGTCATCAGTATATCTGTAAATGCTGAAATATTTTAAAAGATGACCTTATCTTTGAGGATTACCCCTTCAGCTGTCTCTAAGTTGGAGATGCATATTGTATTTCCTTATTAAAATACCACAGCTGTAGTTTAAACAGATGTAATTTCTCATCAAAAAGTGTATCAGACTGGTGTGGATCTGTGGTCTTGAGGTGGAAAGAAGGATGGTTTCTAAAATCTATCCTACTGTCTCTGCTGCTCTTCAATCTTTAGTGGATTTTACTCTGGATACTTTGGTAAATTTTAGTAGATACAGTTAACATGTGATAGTAACAATTTCACCCAGACTTTACTAGTTCTGCAAGAATACATATATAAAAAATGTTAAAATGCATGTGTACTGTCTATTAAGTAAACACTGTATTCTCTTAAAATAGAAAAATGCATCATATGGAAAGTGTGGATTTCCTTGTGTATGGATCATTACACTTTCCTGCTATTTTTCATGTTATATGAGCTTGTGCTCCATGGTGCTTGTATATTTTTGCACATCTGATCCATATTAGGTAATTCTTATTTTCAGGTTTTCAGGAAAACAGTAGGTATTTAGATCTGCAATTTTGGTTACGTTTGAGCGGTGCTGCCAAATGAATTATTGTATGGATGTACATTCTCCAGCAATACAGAAAATGTGAAGTTTTGTAGATGTCATATTCATTTACTTACTGCCTTCTTGCTTCATTGAGTTTTTGTAGTGGTCTTTAAGGTCTCCTGGGTTTTTGGCTTTTTTCTTCCCCTTGATAAAAACCAGTTGTTATTTTTCTACATTGCTTATTAGTTTCATTTGTAGAGAGATTGATTACGTGTCTGTGTATGATACTGTGACTGTGGAGATCGTGTTATGTATTTGGGATCATTAACCTGTTCTTCTTAGACTTAAGCACAAACACAGTTGCTGTGGTTCATAAGACACTCATATGTATTTTAGAGCAAAGATTTTTCTGTGTTCAAGCAACAGAAATGAGTTTGCAATATTGAAAGTTCACACTGGAACAGTAGTTGTGAAGTCACTGAAAATTCTCTAGAGAACCTGTAAGATCTATCAACTTGATTGCAGAAATAATGTTAAAATTATTTATATTATGGAGGTAGACCTAGAAAAGTGCTCCTGCTGTTTCCATGGCTCATTCACTATTATTAAAGATTTTTTTTTCCCATTGATATGGCTGGTACTATATATTATCATCAGTTTTAAAGTTTGTTTAAAGAATTATATGGTAAAATAAGCTCCTTTAATATGGTACTTTAATATAAAGCTTTTTTTTCTTTTCAATGACAGGGTATCAAATACCAGATCTTATAACAGAAACATTGACAGAAGTGGGTTCACCTATTCCTGTCCACACTGTGGAAAGACGTTCCAGAAACCAAGTCAGTTAACTCGACACGTTAGAATACATACAGGTAAGACTGTAGAAGTAATTATTTTACAAAATTTAATTAACATTTGAGATGCTAAATAATTTTTATGTGGGGATGTGAAGTACTATTAATACTATTGACTCATTATTATGAAAAAAATACTTCATAGTATTTCTTTTCTACAGAATACCATTTTTGAAACTGGTTTCAGTGGGCCATAAAATTTGAATCCCTAGATCAAGGCTATTCTACTCTAATTAATTTAACCTTAAATCGAGAACAGATTCTGAAAGTTACCATCACAAAAACAGTAGAAATTTATTAGAGTGAATACTATTACTAACATAATGACTGTGCTTTTTTTTTTAATTATTTATTTAAAGTTACTGCCATATGTTTTCTGAACTTACTGTAACTGCCATATTCAGGATGCCCAAAGTGAACTTAGGAAGTGGTAAGCTTAGACTTCAGTTTTGATAATTGAAGAATAGTAGCTGACTGTTTACTTTTGTGGAATGAATAGAAGGGGTTTTGGCTAAATTATTGTAATAAATATGTATATTTGTTTAACCTTTAAACAGCAGAAATAACTAAAAAGTATGGAGTAGAAAATAATGCAAATGTTTAGGATGCCGAGTACGTAGAACTGTAATATTAATCTTAAGGTTTTATCAGCCGTACATTATATGACATGAGTTTGGCTTTATACTAAACCTTCACTGAAGGTTCTCCAGTGATGTAAAATTTGTTTTCTTCGTGTGAATAAACTGCTGTTTCTCTAATTTTTTGCTAATAAAAATAGTAAACTATGTAAGTGTGCAATGTTCTTTGTATTAGCTATGGGTTCAGGCAGTCATGTCATGAGTCATTGTATATGGAAATGACTGTTGACCAATAGAGAAATAAAAATTCCTGTAGGATTCCATTGTGTTACTCTTTTGTAGGAATCTTTTATAGATTTTAGTCATGATGCTGTGATACAGGAGGTCGCTATTGTGCCTGCTTTAAAGGTTACATCCAAATAATATTAACAAAAGTCATTGAAAAAAAGCTTTATTGTTTTAGAGTCTGTGTAGATAGATTATTACAGTTACTCTAACCGGAATTGAAGAGCCAGAACTACAGTTGGTTGATGCTACTTCTGTGAAACTTTAAAAACTTGGAAGAACATTTGTAGTTCTTCTGAAGAATGCAAACCAGAGACAGAAAACAGATAGTCCCAATGTGCATGTGACAGTGGGTCACTCTTAAGTTTCAAGCAGCTAGGAAATACTAATTTAATTGGAAGCATATTATTACTTTAAATTCACAGTCTGTCTGGCATCCAATTGCTTGAGGTACTGCAGAGTATGTGCAAGAGTTTGAAATATATACTCCTTTGATTTTGAAAAGATTGTGTCTGTGGTTCTATTGCAGTGCATACACTGGTGTCATAGTTGTGTTTTTTGTTTATACCTATTATTTAGGGGTTCTACATATTTTAAACTATATTAAAAATGAAATACCAAAACCCACAGTCTTAAAAACATCTTCAAAACTCAAAGGCAACAGAACAGAAAATGTACGTTACTTAAAATTTGGTACTGCAGTATTCTTGTAACCTGGTCCTGAAAACAACTGCCTTTACTGGGAACAATTAGATTAATTAAGAATTAATTTTTCTAACTAGATCAAATAATGGCTTTTGGCATAATTGGAAGTAATATAAAATATTCACGTAAATTATTATTGTCTAATACTTATCATGTGCTATTACTCACATCCTGTAGCCAGATGTAGCACACCTATAGTGATTTTGCTATACATAAATGCAGAAGCAAAGTAACAAACTATCTCAGGCTCTTGGAGTTATCACTATTAAACTGTTTTGTTAAAAGGAAAAAAAAATATATATATTATGCTGAGTTCACAGTGGAGATTCAGGAGTCAGTTGAGATACAAGCACACAAGGGACTGCATTTTGTGCTTAATGTCAGATTATAACCGCTTTGTAATGTGTAAATGTAGTTTCATTACATTTCATCACTTAAGATTTCTGGGGAGTTTTTTTTGTTTAATCAATGTGGAAATAACTGTAAGTATGTACAACATTGAAAACACTAACATCAGGGAACAGTGACAGATTCTCAAAGTAACGTCACCTAGGATTTTCTGTCATGTTCAGTACTATGAACTATATATTGTATATGAAAGACTGAAAGAGAACGTTCAAGACTTTTAATTTTTGAGTGAGGGTATACAGGATCTAGAAAAATAAAAACATTTGACTTAACTTTTTGGGGGGATGGATGGTTGCAAGGAATTGAGTGTCTGTTGACACTCAAAAAATCCGCTTAACCTTTTTTTCTTTAGGTGAAAGACCATTTAAATGTAGTGAATGTGGAAAAGCCTTTAACCAGAAGGGGGCGTTGCAGACCCATATGATCAAGCACACTGGTGAAAAACCCCATGCTTGTGCCTTTTGTCCTGCTGCCTTTTCTCAGAAAGGCAATCTTCAATCACACATACAGAGAGTTCATTCAGAGGTAAATACAATTATTCATAAAGTGGTCGGTGCTAATATACTGCTTATTGGTGTTTAACCTTTTGTTTTCAGTGTTTAAAATGTCCTGTTTGCTATTCCTGTGCACACCAGTGCTTTCTGCAGCCAGTGTAGATTTTCTGTTGTAGTATAGCTAACTAGTTTGTTGGTTTTACCTGCAAATTCAGCTTTCCTAGAATAGCTTAATCTGCATAAACAGATAAACTTAGCATAAGAAGCAAAGCCTTCATTTTTACCATTGCTTTTTCAGTACATTCAAAGATTAAAACAAGACTGTGAATTTTTTTTAGTAGCTGAAAATGTCATTTGTGGCAGTCTCGGGTCGGGAGATGGAGGGCTAGAATCAGATCAAAGTAAGCCATAAACAGCTAAGTAGAAAATGTTGAGAAATTTCAAGCCCAGCAGCAACCCACTAACTCCATCAGAAAGCACAGTTGATATTTGTCTTTGAAGAGTATATCTTACGGCCCTCTTCAGAAGCTTTTTCCTTTACAGTCAGAAGAAAGTTGCAAAATAAGATGTATTTTAAACCACAAAAGTCGTAGACCTCTTTATACTATTTTTTTTTCTCTGTGACAAACAAATTTTAAGATACCAAAGGCACTGCTGCAGTATTATAGTGTAGTCTTCTGAGCAGTGTTGACTGTGCAACCATTTTCAGTAATTATCTTTCTGATTTCAGTGTTTTGTAGATGGCAGTACTCATAAAAAGAGACCTAGCTTTGATTTTGGAGGTATAAATAAGTAGAGGCAGCTGTTTTTCTTCTTGCTGCATTTAGCGTATCATCTCAGTTATCTTTCTCCTTACACTGTATGACATATACAATCACATTTTCAGATTTTCATTGGTGATAGATGTTATTTGCTGGATATTTTTTTTTTTTACTAACGGTATTTGAGTGTGATAGTTTCTTATTTTCAGAATGCAGTCCTTCATATAACGTCTTAGTATTTTGTATTATGCTTAATTATATTAAATCATATTTTTACACTTGATATGGTCTCTGTGGCTAAGCTGCATTATTGAAAACTGTGTATTTGATAGTTGTTGATGTGTGAGAAAACTGCATCAGTATTTCATGATTTGCATAGATTTTTTCTACTTATTACAGAGTTGTTAGGGACCCAATCTTACATATTTTTCACTTTTATCTCTATTGTGTCATAAATGCTGCCTCTGCACCACATCTCATTCTTAGCCTACATTGTAATTACTGCTTTGGATTGTTGGCTGATTGTTTAAAAAATGTACTTTATTCTTCTTTCTTGCTGTCACTGTATTTCCTTCAAGATTGCACGCAGAACTTTATTAATTATTTTCTTGATCCTGAAACAGTCACAGAAATTGTTTCAGGTGAATAATGAAGCAGCTTGATTCCCACTTGGTCTATTACTGTTTGGTCTTATCTGTATTTTAATCGTTGGACCTCTTCTTGAAATGTTGAGTTATTAGTTAAAGCTTAATGTCTGAAAATACAGAGTTCTGTACTGTATAACAAACCACACAGCATATTTTCATTTGAAGACTTTTTTGTCGTACAATACTGAAGGTACTGCACTATACCTTCCTGCTATGTTTCAAACTGAAGAGGGGCGGGAAGTGAGGATGGTTAGGAACTGCAAGTTTAATTACCTTAACTACCTGATCTCTCTCTTCAACCCCTTTCTTGGGAGGTCCCAACCAAGTTCCTCCTGATGGCGTTCTCAGTTCCAACTGTACATTGCACTTCCCTGTTCATCACCACTTCTTTTCCGTTTAGCCATTTGGCCCAGTCTGTCTTCTTTTTACTATAACATGGAAAACAGATTTTAGTCTTGAAAATTTATCAGATGCTTTTACGAAGGGAAAAATCAAAGAGAAGGTAAATTATTACTTGCATTTTTTTTCCTTTGTTTTCCCCAACTTCAGTTTGTATTTTGAATGTTGTTACATTTTCAAGTACATCTTATTTGATAAAGTTGTGTTTTGATTTTGTTTCTAAGTGTGTAATAGTAGCAAAGAGTAAGGACAGAGAAATCTTAAGGCCTTACATGCCAGGTGTCATTTGTTTTCATCTTTGATTTTTTTAAACTTTGAATAGTTAAAGGAGGTGAGTAATGCATGCAGATTTCAGTTAACTTAGTAGCAGGGAGTTACCACACTGATTCCAGAACAGAATATCAGTAATTTGGAGTAATAAACTATTTTCTCTCTTACAGTGGCAGTGTATGTTTGTTAATTGGATAAATAATGATTTAAAAAATTAGGTAGATTTAGGGAAAACGTGCTTAAACTTCTTTCTTTTCCTGAAGGTGAAGAATGGCCCTACATACAACTGTACAGAATGTAGCTGTGTCTTCAAAAGCTTGGGTAGTTTAAATACACATATCAGCAAGATGCACATGGGTGGCCCACAGAATTCTGCAAGCTCTTCAACAGATGTATCTCATGTTACAGTGGTAAGCTTCGCTTGATACATCACAAAAATCCCCTTAAACAGTTAAGTAGGTCTGTGTTTTAACTAGTAGTTCTTCATATGCTTACAGTTCTTTTTGGTTTTGACCTCTGTTATGTCTTTTGTTCTTTTAAAGTTGCGCCATTTAAAAAAAATAAGTTGATTTGCATATTGACACACCGGGATTTATAGTTTGAGGGTTTAGATGAAAAAGTAACAATTTTATTCTAGATTTAATTAAAGCATAGCTCTGGTACTAGCAGATTGTGTGGAAGGAAAGGTTTCTTCTTTATGTAATGAATCTAATTGGAAGATTCTTCTAGAACAATGAGAGCTAGGCTTTCCAAATGATATATAGAAGTTAACTCATTTCCAGAAGTTAGTTGCTGATACAGTTCTAAAGTTAGATCAGTTTTTTTGGAGAAACTGAATGCTTTTCTTTCCTTACTGGGATAAAAGAAAACACTAAAATCTGGAAAATACTTCTGCTGTCATTTGACTATTTTTTCTAAGTCAGTGGATATCCAGTACATTGGAGTACTTCTGTGTGTGTGCGAAGAAAACTTTTACCTTTTGTGCCTTTCTTCCTCTCTGTTTCTTATTTCAGACTTTTGTGCTCTGCAGTTCAATTTTAAAAGCAATAGACTTTCAGAGAAGAGGATTATAGTTGTAGATAAGTCTCAGCTTTATTGTGCAACTGCATCTTCTTGACAGCAAGATGCTTAGCAATATTGTTTGGAGAGCTATTTTTTTTTTGCTTTTAATTTCATAAAACCATCTTTTTTGTGTCACAGAATTTGTCTCTTCACATTAATTAAAGGAAGTCTGTCCTATCTACTTGCATGTACATTTCATTTCTGCATCTTTTTGTAGATGTCTACACTTGCAAGTCTGATCTTAAGAACAGAATGGAGAAGGATTCCTTCATGCTACCTAATGTTTCCTTTTCCTGGCCAGCTGTGGTTTTCTTGCTTTGTTTAGCTTGATGGATTATTTTGCTTTTGAATTGCATATTGATATCACAGAAGTATGTTGCCATTGTTTTTGCCTAATTCACCATCTCTACTAGCATAAGGACAATGAAAAGGAATGCTTCTACACAATAGCATAAGCACAAAGTAGAAGAAAAAACTTGTTTTAAAAATAGGTGCCAATAAGCTTAGCAAGTAGAACAGAATTGACTGACATACTGCGTCTTGCTAGAGTATTACACTCTTTGTATTTAATCTTGTATCTGAAGATGCAGAAATTTAATGTGTTTTTTTATTATTATTATTTCTTTAGAAGGATGGTAGCACTAGTGTTCTGAGATAAGAACCGACTTCCTTATTCTGCTCACAACTTGCAGAACTTCTCTAGTAACTAATATCTCCACTGTACTTGTTCTGTTCTGAAGTCTGTGGTATGTCTCTGCCATGCCTTGATATGGGTGTGAGGTTGAGCAGTGATTGTCCTTAGTACATGCATTCCAGAAGTTCAAGTCACCTGAATTGCTGTACTAACAAAGAATTCATATTATTCTCATAAAATATACTTTTTGTAAGGCTGTTAATGTCTTCTGCAGCATCAGTGCTTATTACTCAAGTGAAACTGTTACCAATTCCTGTAATTTGTGTTTATGTAATGTATACGGACTATGAAGCCACACTGGTGATTCTATGTGCAATTGTATTTTTCCCATAGTCTCCTTTATTTTCAGTCCCTAGCCCATATTGTGGAGAAAATGAACTGTGGAACTGTGATACTTCAGCTGCTTTTATTGTTGTTTTTTTTTTTCTGGTGTTAAGTCTTAAAATACTTTTTTAATTTATTTGTAGGACTCTGTCTCCCAGCCTTTAACTTCTCCTGCTAATCTTTTGCAACCTGTTGATAATAAATGGAAGAATGTAAGTATAGAGTTTTAGTGTCGAGACTAAAAATTGATGGAACTTTCACAGACTTTTGTGAACTTCTTGGTGAAAAAAGATTTGCAGTTGTGCTCTGTGATAGGTTCATTAGCTAATAGATGAAGGCTAGACTTCCTGATCAATGCAGATGAGTATTTAGGGATTGAACAGGTCTTACATGGATTGTAATCTCTAGCTTGTTATGCAGTTTTAAGCTTATAATTCTGATCAAAGCACTTCAGTTCTTCAGAATTGGTGGCAAATGCTGTTGTGTATGAAGAGTCTAGAGGAGGCTTAGGTCTTCTAGAAATACTGTTTAATGCTGCCCCTTTGATGTCATAGGGATAGCATTTGGTTTTTTAACTCCCTGAAGGAGTCTGAATGTTGAAATGAGGCTCCCTCGTTAGTCTGTCCCATTGTATGGCTCCCTCTTCGTGGAGTTCCTCTTAGGAAAGTAGTTGACTCAGTGCAGTGTGCTCTGTTATGCAGCAGGTTAGGCAGCCCAAGTGTGATCACGGGGTTCATTATTGTAACTGAAGAAATGTGGAATTACGAAGTAATAATATGACACTTTATTCTTTGTACTGCTTGATACTCAGATATTTAAATATTCTGAGTGGACCTAGAAAGTGACCACTGAAACTCTTCGTAATGAAGGTACTAACTTAATAGAATTGGTAACAAACTTTGTATGTGTGCCTATTATTTTTCAAAAATGAGACTGTATACAAAGTGCTGTATAATATGTGAACAAACTGACTAAGCATATGTAATGCTGTAATTTTCAAGATGACTTTGAGCAGTTCCTTATTTTAACAAGAGAAACAAAAATATTAAAGCCCTGGAAGATTTTACAGATCTTTTAGTCTCAACTTCCCGTTGTATCAGAGCTTTCCCGTTTTGAGGAGAAGAGTGGTTTCTATAAAGAGTTGTTTCACTCTGTAGCAAAATGATTTGTTTTGGTGTTGTTTCAGTGAAAATTTCACATGGTGTATTTCATTTCTGTAAAATGGATACCAAAATATTGACTGGACTTTTGCTGAATTGGAATCTGAAAAGATGGAGTGTTTTCATCCCTCTTGCTAGTGAGGTGAAAAAGAGAAACGGTACAAACAATAAAATCACAAGGGCTGTTCTGCTGTGTGCATGC
Source organism: Odontophorus gujanensis (assembly GCA_013399175.1). Taxonomy (NCBI): domain Eukaryota; kingdom Metazoa; phylum Chordata; class Aves; order Galliformes; family Odontophoridae; genus Odontophorus; species Odontophorus gujanensis. The sequence goes on along the minus strand of VXAB01009100.1, from coordinate 162,844 downwards.
AACAGTAATGAGATAAGGGCGTGCTTTATATTCTCTTCTGCAAAAACATTAAACATACTTCATGTCATAGTCAGAAGGTAACAGGAATAAAGCTAATTTTTCTTCATTCATCCTCAAATATGGTTACAGTGTGATTTTAACTGCCCAGTGTATCATGTCAATATAAAGAAAATCTCTGGGGAGTTTTCTTACTGAAAGAAATACTTAAGCGCAGAAAACCTGAGATTCATTTCTTGTCAGAAATGATCTGGAAGAATATAGTGTTTTATATGTATGTTTGTGCCTGGAAGTGATTATTTTGCAGGAAGAGAAGTAAATGTTAGGGGCAAATATCTGCTGTGTTCTGGGAAAAAGGATTACGGTGCTTACTGATATATTGAAACATCTTTTTTGCACTAAAACAATTAAAAGCAGTTGTTTCAATATCAGTATAGTTCTACAGTGTATTTCTTATAGGAAAGAGAAATACATGAATGAGAGGGAACAGAAAGTCTTTATTTGTGATTTTTAAAATAAATACCGATTTCTTGTTTCTCTTTCCCTCATGTTTGTTACTAAGGTGGCTTAAGATGCAGTGATCTAATCAGAGCTGAATACATTTGATTTTAAGACTACATTTTTTTGTTGTTGTTTTGACATGGCTCTGTGTATGTTTGGACTTGCAAAGTACAAACAGATTCACTTAAAGCTAAGGTATTTAAAAGGTTGAAAGCTGAAGGAATACAAGTTTGCATTTCGGTTGGTCTGAAATGTACTAATGATATCATAACAAAAAATATCAGCTAACAGAAGGTTATCTACTGAAATGACTTGTTTTGGTAAAATGTGAATTATGAAAAGACATCCATGGCAGTGTTGTGTACCTGCTTTATAATTGTATTTCTTGTGACGTATACATGTGGAATTCGGTAGCTGATCTCTTGAGTTCTGCAGACTGGTTGAAGGTTCAGTTGTTATTACATACATAGATAAATTTCAGTTTCTTGCTTGAATATGCATGCTGATAAGAACTCCAGAAAGGAACCTAAAAGGTACATTGATGTATATTTTCATCTTCCTTTAAAAATGTACTACTGTATGTTTCAGGCTACACATTTCCGGTCTCCACTTCTTCAGCAGACAGAAAACCAGGTGTCTTCAGCTACTGCTAATCAGGGACAACAAGCTGTAACTGATGTCATCCAGCAGCTCCTTGAGTTATCAGAACCAGGTGCTGTAGAAAATAACCAGTCTCAGCAGCCTGGTCAGCAACTCAACATTGCTGTGGGACTCAACAGAGACATTTTGCAGGTAAGAGCTGTGTGTGATAACAGCTTTACAATTCAATGGTTTAACTCATCATTTTTATTTTAGTGAAGTTTGTTGTGTTTTGTTTAACTCATTGTGTGTCCTTGATATTGGTAGTAAGAAATGCTATATAGTGGAAGAGCTATAGGGTGATAGTTCAACTGTCTATGCTTGTTTTGCAGCCTCCATTGCATGAAAATGTAAACAGTGTGGAACAGAGCAGAGTATTCACCTTCAGCATTGCTGATATCCTGCAGACCTTTAATCTGTGTTTATCTAGCCTGTTAAACACCCCTTGCATTTCTTTTTTGGAAGAGCTGAATGTTTTATGTTGTTCTATGCAGGTTCACCATGTTACCTGTACCAAGTCTGTAATGTGTGGATAATTGTATGTAGGTGCAAGAAATTCCCATACAAAATTATAACTGTAGTCTTGATAGCTATATTGAAAAAGAGAAAAAAAGTGACATTTGAGGTCTGAACATTTAGTGCACTGGACATATTGTAGAAATTAAAATGGTTTGTTGCAAGTGATTAAATATTTGTACCATTCTATTGAAATGAATTCTTGAGATCTCTGATCCAGGATATTCTCAGGCACAGTAGCATCCATGGATGTGTCCTCTCTTCGTTCCTTCTGATGTACATCAAGCAGGTGCATTGCTCTTGCCTCAGTCAGATAGTTATCTGTGGTTTGTGAACAGAGGCGCTTTAGCTTTTCCAGATCTCTTTTGTCTAGAATCACAGAATCACCCAGGTTGGAAAAGATCTTTTAATATCATCCGGTCCAACTGTCCCACCTATCACCAATATTTCCCACTAAACAGTGTCCCTCAGTACAGCATCTAAATGTTTCTTGAATACCTGTGCGGATAGTGACTCCCTAGCTGACTTCCTCTTTTGTTATAGCAGTCTTCCTTATTCATTGTACTAATTATGGCTTCTCTCCAAGCTGATGGGCTTCAAATTTGAAACTGTTACCTCATGTAATGACTTTAAGACATAGCTATATATTCCTGGTAAATGCTTGATTCCATAGAGACTACTGGCATATTTTTGAAAGGCAAGGCCTTTTATTATATTTGCATTATATCTTCTAACTAGTCATATGAGAAAAGTTGGTGCAACTGAAGAATACTTCTTTCCTAGTCTGAAGATTTTATTTTCCCTCATCTAGCAAGCTTTAGAGAACAGTGGGTTGTCTTCAATTCCTGTTTCTGCACATTCTACTGACTGCAACCAAACTAAGACTCCTGGGACCCAGGATCAGAACACAGATGTCCAGACTCTCTCAAATCATCAGGCTGACTCTAATAATGTGGAACAAGATAAGGAACAAGAGAGTACAGACAAACTGGATAAAAAAGAAAAGAAGGTTATTAAGAAAAAATCGCCGTTTTTACCTGGTAATGTTGCTACTGTTTGCTACTTTTTTGTGCAGTAAGGACTACAGTATTTCTGGGGATATTGATGACTTTGTAAAGGGATTTCTCAAAAAAATAATGTGGATCATCTACTTTTATCTAAAATATAGTGTTTGTGTAAGTTGTGATTTTACAACTGTAAGTGTCAATTTATGAGTTTCAATTACTTGACAGAGTATCAGTAGGTGAAGTTATACTATTAAATCTTCTGGAAGTTCTTAGAATAGGACAGAAAATAGAAGGAAAACTGTAAAATATAAATCTTCCATTCCTTTTTCCTCCATTGTTCTTGGAGGATAATTGGGATTTCACAGTGTCTCCTGGAGCAGAGAGTTGTTGCAAGCTTTCCTTTTTCTCTTTGCAAGTGAGGCCTCATAGAGGCAGAAGTACAATGCCATTGCCTCATACAGATAATTGCCACTGATACAGCCTTTATAGGGAAGAGTGAATATTGGCATTGTGGATAATACTTTAGATGAAACCTATGTTTGGGGTCATGGTACTTATGTGGTTATGTCATTGTAGATACAGGTTAATATCCTACCTTCACACTTCATTTTGTACATACAAGTCTGTATTATCTCACTGTGTGCTTCAGTGCAGCTTTGGCGTTACAGTTGCTTGGACCTTAAGGTTGCTATAAGTTCTTGTTCCAAGTATGGCTATCATACTTCAGTGGCTGGCCTGTTGGAGATGGCTGTGTAATAGCCAATCATTTGTCTCTCTTCATAGTAACTTCATAGATACATTCATGGTGCATTTTTTTTATTTGCAAGGGATGCAGAAGTTGATCCAAAGTAGAAAGCTCACCTTGTACTGCATAAATGCTAAAAATCAACAGTAAATTTTCCCCCTGCCTGTAAGAACTGTACTATTCTGTGTGTAATGATAACAAAAACTGCAAACAAAAACAATAAGTCCATGCTGTAAAATCAAACAGAAGTCTTTTTTTAATTAAAAACAAATCACCTCATTGTGCTGATATAGTTCACATGGTATGCCTACAAACTCATTTAAATGAGTATCTCCTATACTAAACAGCATACTTAAATTAAAAAAAATAAAAAAAAAACAGAATTTAGAAGCTTCCATTATCATTTTTTGTTGTTTGTCAACTGCAGAGATATGTTGTTGCATTATAATAGAGCTTGGGCTTCTTGGCCTGAGAAACAGCATTTGTGAAGAATAGCCTTAAATTGCATGTCCTTCAGAAGAATTCTTTACAGAATTTTGTTCCTTTAAAAATTATAAAATTAAAATGTAAGTCTGTAACCTGAAAATAGTGACTTATTTGTAAATTTATGTTCTCCAAAGCTGTACAGGCTTAACTGGGCTAAAGTGAAATCCTACCCTACCCACTGAACTCCTGTAAGTTCTCTCATCCACATAATGCCTTCAATATTAGTAAATACACAACATGAACTGAATTAGAAATGGAGGTAAAACAGAACATGGTAATGATAGATGAGAACTGTGAGGGATTCACAGCTTTGCTGAATACTGAGAAGATCCATATAAAATATCCAGTGAGTTACATTAAGTGATTAGTAATTTAAATAGTTGGTAAGTGTGTCTATGATTGAAGAGTTATATTCACTGCTAGTTAAATTTGTGTTAGATCTTTTTTAGATTAGCTGTTACATTGTATTGCACTGCCTTACGTTCAAAGTGGCCTGTGAGCTGTCTTCCTGTTCTGTGAACTTACATTTCTTAGCTCTGTTTTTCTTCTGCCCTTCATTTTTCAGTAGCATAAAGATGTTTCAATTTCAACAGGAATTTTCTGGATCTTGATTTTTCTCATTCCAACTCATTTTTATTGAATGAATCTGATAAAGAAGTTAATTGTCTGCAGAGGTTTTTTTTTTAGTTGCATCTGCAAAATGCTTTTGCGTTTGGTTATTCAGTATGATAGTGACAGTACAGTGGAATTTAGAAACAAAAAATGGGTAAAATTCTTCAAACACATAAATGTTCTGATTTTTTTTTCCCAGGTTCTATACGTGAAGAAAATGGAATAAGGTGGCATGTTTGTCCATACTGCTCTAAAGAATTTAAAAAGCCAAGCGATTTAGTGCGCCACATTCGCATTCATACCCATGAGAAGCCATTCAAGTGTCCCCAGTGTTTTCGTGCATTTGCCGTTAAGAGTACTCTCACAGCACACATAAAAACACATACTGGCATTAAAGCTTTCAAGTGCCATTTTTGTATGAAATGCTTTTCCACCTCAGGGAGTTTAAAAGTTCATATACGTCTACATACAGGTAAGGTCTCACAGCTGCTTTTGTGTTTTCTGTAATGTGAGTAAGACCTCAAAAGAAAACAGTTGCTTAAATACAGATGTCTGTCATATCATTGATAAATACAAAGAACTTTTTTTTTCTATTTAGCTTTCTAGTGTTTAGCTTTCTAATGAATCTGCAGTTCTCTTTCAATGTTGATATTGTGCATGTATTAGATTTCTATGGAATATGTAATCAACTAACAGAATTTGGGTTCTCATTTTGCTGAGTTTGTTATCTTAGTCTGCATCTTTTCTCTACAGTCTTCCGTAATTTCACTGTATCACTCAGGACCGTTTTTTTACTTCCTATTTTATCTTCTGCCATAAGGCATTACATGGTGGTTTCACTGACTTTTAAGTATTTTAACAGCCTTGAAAGTTGAAATTTCTAAATTACTCCAATATGAAGAATAGTACATTCTTGTGCATTTTTTTCCATTTATGATTTTCTTCATGGTATACCCAGTCATTTTCTATCCTTGTAAATCCGAGATTGTTTCTTGGGCGTCATTTTTGCCTGTCTTTGTAATTTACCAAGTTCTCCATTGTGCATTCCAAGGAAAGCAAGTTCCCAAATCTTAATATTCTGTTCAAATGCTTCTGGATTTTGTAGTGAGGAAGTCTTACCTTAAAAATTCTTGTTGAAAAAATTCTGTTAAAAATTCTTATTTGACTGCCATCTAACACTGTTGACTTTGCCAGAGACCAATAGAGAATTTCTTTAAACTATTACATTGCTACTCATGTATTTTGTTCTATAATGCTTCATTTGCCTTTGTGTTTGCTGATTCTTTTTTCTCACAGTTTTTTAACAGATTGTTTTGGAAGGATGTTTGACCAAAGAAGTTCTTTGATAGCTTCTGGCAGCTTCTGAAAATTGTGATTGCTTCTTTTTCCCTGATAATAAGCTTGCCTGAAGTGTTATAGCTAGTTAGTAGTTTGGCAGTTTTATACTTTCGATTGCACTTTATTGATCTTCTCTGAAAACATATTTAACAATGAACACCCAGACAGAAAACAGAACAGAAAATACAGAGAAGAGAATCTGTATTCCTGAACTGCATTTCTAGGAAGGTGGAAATAAAATTTGAAAGTAATATTTTTTTAATCTCTTGCAGGTGTTAGGCCTTTTGCTTGTCCTCACTGTGACAAGAAGTTTAGAACATCAGGCCACAGGAAGACTCATGTTGCTTCGCATTTTAAACATAGTGAACTAAGAAAGATGCGGCATCAGCGTAAACCTGCAAAAGTTCGAGTAGGAAAGACAAGTGTTCCTGTACCAGATATCCCTTTGCAAGAGCCCATACTCATCACTGATTTAGGTAAAGAGTTGGTAAACCCATGCTTGCTAGTAAACATGAAATTTGAGTTTCGCTGAAAAATAGAGGTCACAGTTTAATCAAACAAACACAGGCCTTAGTGAGAAGGATGTACTTTGAAGTAAGTAATCAGAAATCAGGCTTCAACTAAGTGCCATATTTCATAGTTTGCTTACATTAGAACTCTTCTGTCCTTTTAGAAGTCACTAAGTCTTTTTTATTTATGCAGCAATTGTATAAGCCTTACCAATAAAAAGTGTATTAATTTTTACTTATAGTTAATATACCAGATGCTTCTTTATCTGATCACATTTATTATAAGTATGTATATTAAATGAGTCAATGTTGCATGATTTAGTATGTTTAGTATAATTGTGACCTCAGCTGAATTAGTGGTAACATTTCAATAAAGGGCAGATTAATTATTGAACATGCTATAGATAATCAATATAGTTATTTTAATTCTGTTGTAGAGTAGCTGTTACATTATGTAAAACTGTTTTTTGGAACAAGATGTCACACATCTCAATCAAGATAATATATCATGTTATCTTGTAGAGGTCAATGTAGTGGGCAAGTTCTTTACTCTTCATTGGTTTTTGACTGAGCGGTCTTTTAACCCCTGCTTAGTCTACTGTGTAGTTGTCTTTATATGGTAGCATAAAGATATCATCAATATAATGTTCTGAAATCTCTGTAAAAACCCTTTTGCTTACATTGCAAGAATTACTGTATGCAGGAGTAATTACTTGAAAACTTTACTAAGCGCTAATGTAGGAACATCCACTAACAGTTGATTTGTTGCTAGTAAAGAGAGAATCCCATGGACGAAGTGATTGTGCAGTAGTTGAGTTTCAAATTTTTTGTGATAGGAGAAGAACTACCAGTAAAACTTGGAAACCTGGAAAACAAAGTTCAGTCATCACAAGGAACTAGTGAGGTGCACTTAGAGTCTGCTATTGAAGGTACTGGGATTCAGATATGGTGGTTGTGCTTGAAGAGCCATCTCTTAAGAGGGTAGGAGGCAGATAGTACCTCAGAGGTTGAAGTAAGCTAAATGTGGCTTAGCTGAGCAGGGTTCTTCTAGAGCTCAGATGGAAAGTGTGTGGACGCTGGAAGCAAGGGTTGGGGTGTGTGGGGAGAACTACTGAGATGCTGTTTGTCATTTTAGGAAGAAAATGCATGCAGCCAAAACTCATGCATTGTCTACGAGTGCATAATACAGTGAGTGAACAATTGGTTTGAAGGACCAAAGTAAACATTAAGTCAGGCTGGTGGGCAGTCACTAGTGGGGTTCCCAGGGTTCTATTTTAGGACCAGTTCTCCGTAGGGTTTTCATAAATGTTCTGGACACAGGAGTCAGATCTACCCTAAATAAGTCTGCAGGTGATAATAAATTAGAAGGAGCTGATGACTTCTTAAGGTAGACAGGCCTTTAGAGAGACCTTGATAGATTAGAGCTGGGTCAGGTAAGCCATGTATTAACCTTATGAAATTTAATGAGCAGATGCCAAATGTTGCACCTGGCACTGAATAATCCAGCAGATTGAGAGACAAGGGACTGGTGATCATCTCTGTGGAAAGGAATCTGGGAGTTCTGGTTGATGGCAAGTTGAATATGAGCCAGCCTTGTCCCCTGGCATCCATAAAGGCCAGCTGTACCCTGGGGTGCATCAGGCCCAGCACTACCCAGCCAGATGAAGGAAGGGATTGTCCTGCTCTGCACTGGTGCAGTCTCACCTTGAACATGAGTGCAGATTTGGGTGCCACAATATAAAAGGGCCATAAAACTATTGGAGACTGTCCAAAAAAGGGTTATGATGATGGTGAAGAGTCTGGAGGGCAAGAGGCATGAGGAATAGCTGAGGTCACATGGTTGATGCGACCTAGAGAAGAAGAGATGGAGATCTTATGTCAGACTACAACTTCCTCACGAGGGAAGCAGAGTGGCAGGCTCTGACTTCTGATCACTGGTTACAGTGATAGGGCCTGAGGGAACAAGTCATTCTGGTTGTGATGCTGTCATTTCTCATTTTCTCATTATCTTTTTGATTATATTTGAAAGTCAACAGAAACTGGACTTTTGTTTCTGTATATGAAGCGGTTTGAAGAAGGTTAACATAAAAGGCTTGTTTTTGTTTTGTTTTTTTTTTGCTGATTATTTGGTATCATAAAGGGGTCTTTTGCTATTTTGTTGAAACTGTTCATTAGTCTTTCATATTGGTGTTGTAATGTGTACTTTTGTGTTCAGGTGCATAAATGCTTCTAAGTTCATGAGAGAGCTCTGCTGCTGTCCACATTTTGTCACATCCTTTGGAATGATGGTCTTCTGTTTTCTGAGACAGAATACTCTAGTGTTAGTGGTTGGACATTTAATAGCAGAAACTCTTAACTGGTTTTCAGAATTGTTCTTTTAACTGACTTCAGAGTACAGCTCATAACAAGTTATAAAAATCATGGCAAACTGTAGTAGACAAAATGCTTATTAAGTAGTTGAAAAGTTATATATGTTGAGTACTTGATTAAATGTAAAACATCTATTGGGCAGTGAATTCTTAACTGTTGGCTTTCTTTAAAGTCGGTGTGTTGGATATACCTGAGGCTCAGTGTAATGCGGTTGACCTATAGATACAAATTATTGCTAAGATGGTACACATGGTACAGTATATATAAAATGCTATGTAGATGCATGCAGAATTTTTAAGTAGGTGATGAAAATGTGCTACTTTTACCATATTCTAGCATACCGAAAGTCTAGCCACTATTTGTTATTTTTCAGATACTACCTTTTCAGATAACTGCAAATATCTTTAACAATTATTTGTTCCTTTTTGTGTGTGTGTTTTTATGTGCAGGTCTTATCCAACCAATTCCAAGGAATAGCCAGTTCTTCCAAAATTATTTTAATAATAATTTTGTGAATGATGCAGACAGACCGTATAAATGTTTTTATTGCCATCGAGCCTATAAAAAATCTTGTCATCTTAAACAACATATCAGGTAAAAGAAATACGTAGGAGAAAGGAAATGTACAAACAAGTTATTAATGAAAAGCATGAATTTTGAAGTGTGTTCTGAAGAAGAGAAGCCTGAAGAGGCTGTTTTTATTGTCTTTTAAGGAGTGGACCTGTGATAAGTGATTTTTCTGGTAGTGTTGAAGGAGATTTTGGAATAACTTGTGTCATTGTGTAATCCTGGCAGTACGCCTAGTTGTGTTTGCTGTGCAACTCGTTAACAATTGAAGTTCTTTTTTTACTGAACAGTTTGTAGAAAATTGCAGGCATTACATGCAAATTTCTCATAATAGTTTGTAATAGCATACTTCCAGATCATCTGCTTTGTATGTAACTGCTGTTATTTAGGAAGGAAACCAGCTTTTCATTCTGTGTCCATTTTTTAATGTATTAAATCTTACAGAATGTAAGGTTACAGTGCAATTGAGCATACTTTCTTGAGGTCATTTTGCTGCTTGAAGCTCTGTGTAAGTTCATAGTGTGGATATAACATAAAATCACAAAGTCATAGAAAATCTACAGTTGAAGGAGAACCAGTGGTGGTAACTAGTCCAACTCTGTTTTCAAAAGAATGGCTAGCTTCAAAGTTTGATGACATTGTTTCAAGCCATGACAAAGTTTTACAGGCCATAGCCTTTGCCATTTAATCATGTTATCAGGCATTGCTTCTTATTGTATAATCTATTAATAACTGAAGAAGAAAATATAGTAAAAAAAAGTATGATTTAAGGAAATAATATTTTAATCTAAATCCTGTGGACAGGGTTTTAGCTGAAATGAGCAAATAACGTGAAGGATAATATCTTAATCTGAAGAGTATAATCATTTCAACCCAAATGTTTTATTTCAAGCAACTATGATGAGAAAGTGCTACTTCTAGCTCTCAATTGATGACATGCAGGACGTGTAAATTATTAAAGCTTTAATATCCATATTTTGTTAACTGAGGCTGCTTCCGTCCATGGAGCTACCTTAGTGTCTTTATTTTACTCTGTTTAAAATGTAGTATCTTAATATCTCTTAGAATCAAATTAACTTTTACTGTCTCTTATTAAGGTCGCATACTGGTGAAAAGCCCTTTAAGTGCTCTCAGTGTGGAAGAGGATTTGTGTCAGCGGGAGTTCTGAAAGCACATATTAGAACACACACTGGACTGAAAGCTTTTAAGTGTCTTATATGCAACGGGGCCTTCACTACTGGTGGTAGCCTGAGGCGACACATGGGGATCCATAACGACCTTCGCCCATATATGTGTCCGTATTGTCAAAAAACATTCAAAACCTCATTAAACTGTAAAAAACATATGAAGACTCACAGGTACGTTTACAATTTATGTAAGTATTCTTCAACATATTTTGTCAGTCCTTTCTTAAAAATACTTTGAAAGACAACTTTACACAGTCAATGCTAATAATCAAGTAAGGATACTCACGGGTAGCAAATACTCAACTAACTCTGTTGTAGATTATTGTGTATAATAAAAATTCTGACAATAATAGTGTTTTAGCCATAAAAAGACTTTCTTGCCTTTCATTCCAGATATGAACTTGCACAACAACTTCAGCAACATCAGCAGTCTTCTTCAATAGATGATTCTACAGTAGATCAGCAAAGCATTCATGTTTCTGCACAGATGCAAGTAGAGATTGAAAGTGATGAGCTGCACCAGTCAGAAGCTGTTGCAACAGATCAGCAGGCAATTTTAGAATTGGATCAGCAGCCAGTAGGAGGCACAGAAGAGACAGCACTTGAACAGCAATTGGCTGATCAGCCGTTGGAGCAAGATGAGGGTGAGTATATAAAATATGGTAAAGTTTATGATGAAGGAAGTTTCAGTGATGTTGGTTTCAAGACAATGGAAGAAAATAACCAGAGCAGTAAAGGGAATAAAAGCTCACTAGTTACTTTTTTGTACTTAAAAAAGTCTAGGGGAGGGCTACGAAGATGATAAAGGGTGTGGAACACCTCCCTTATGAGGAAAGGCTGAGAGACCTGGATCTGTTCAGCCTTGAAAAGAGAAGACTCAGAGGGGATCTGATCCACGTCTATAAACATCTAAGGAGTGGGTGGCAAAGAGACGAGGCTGGACTTTTCTCAACGGTGTGTGGCAATAGGGCGAGGGGGATATGACCACAAACTGAAGCATTGGAAGTTCTGCACAAACGTGTGTGGGAACTTCTTCACAGTGGGGGTGACAGAGCACTGGCACAGGCTGCCCTGAGAGGTTGCAGAGTCTCCTTCTCTGGAGATGCTCAAGACTCGCCTGGATGCCTACCTGTGCAACCTGGGCTAGGGAGCCTGTTTTGGCAGGGGGATTGGACTAGATGATATCTAGATGTCCCTTCCAACACCTACAATTCTGTGATATTGTATAGTTTAGGTATAGTGTGAAAAAGGAAGTATATATTAAAGTCTGCACTATTTATCTGTATCAAGTAGAAGTGATGAATACAGAAGAAAAAAATATTGGCAGAAAATTTGTGCCTATCAAGTTTTATTTTTATTTGGTGTTTTTCATTGTGTAATCTGTTAGTAATTACTATAACCTGTAATAAACAAAGGTTTATATATGTATTCAGCTAATTTGGTAGTTTGGATTGCTATAAACTGTAATTTCTTAGGACCAGCTGAATTATCCTGTTCATCATTTTTTTTTTCTATTTTCATTTTCTCTCCACTTCCTTTCTCTCCCCCATTTCAGATAGATTTGTGACATCCCAGCATGCTTTACAGGAAAATATCACTCAATTTGAGCAACAATCTATAACACAGCAGTCATTTGATCAACAGGGCTTATCACAAGGTTAGTAATAAATAAAAATGTTAAAAAGATTTTGAAAGTAATCTTTATAAATTTGGTTTTGCATCATAGCTATCATAAGGAATTTTGAAACTGAGCATCCGCAGTTGAAGTAACTGCAGTATAAGAAAACTTGCAGAAACAATTTCTTAAATACTATTTTGAAGCTATACATGATAGGATATTTTGCATACTAAAATATAATTAGGTTTTCCTTTTATGATTTGATATTTAGTCATAAAATTATGAAGTTTATAGTCAGCCATTTTATATTCCTCCCTTGATTGTGTTTGTTATGACTGTGAAAGCTCTAGCTGTACTCCCTCAGAACCTGAGATGATCAGAAACACAGACTGAGATTTGATTAAGTAGCTGCTGAGATAAATTATTGAAAAAGTGGAAAATATGTAGTCACATAAAAAAAAAAATAGTTTCCTCTAATGATGGCAGTTTCCTTAGTATTTTTATAAGGTTGCATACATGACAAATGAAGAGAACATAAACACTTGGAAGCTTCTTTATTTTAGCTATAAAATCCTCAGAAATGTGCATAAGGGTTGCTTACGTAGATTGGAGAGAATGAAGAAATTACTGTGGTCCTTCAATTTTTGCTGTTCGCTTTCTTGAGCTAGTGCTTGGTATGAAAGTAATGTATTTTTAGTATTTTTGGGGGGTGTGATGTGTTAAGTTCATGGGGTTTTATTTGTTTCTAACTCCAGCAAAGAACTTCACATAACTGGTAATAAACAGTTGATATCCCTGCTGACTTAACTTCTCTATTCTTCATTTCATTCCCTCTTCAACTGTATGAAGCCTTTTATAAAAGCATGATCTGCTAAATTGTGTGAAACTGTGAAGAAGTACTGTAATTTGTTGCAGAGTTTAATTCTCTAGGTTGTGCTACTTTGTGAGTAACTTAGAAAACAGATTATACTCTGCCTTTATTAAGCAGGACTGAAACAGGTCCTGTTAAAACCCTATAGATTATTTTTATTAGTTACTTTTTACAGTTATCCAAATGAGCAAAAAGAGTCTACAGAATAAAGGTGAAAACTTTCACCCTCAGTGTTACTTTCAGTGTGGTGGTGGTTTTTCTGTTCTGTTTATTTCTGTTGTGTTTTTACAGCTTTTTTGAATTACAAAAAAAAGCACAAAGAAAAACAATATTTAAGACTTGATTTGTTATTTTTGTTAGACTTCAGTTTCTAGTGTGTGTTCATCTTCTCCTTTAAGTAAGTGTTGAATACCTAGTGTTTTTTTCAGGGATGGTAAAAAAAAAAAGTATCCTAGATCCTACAAAACAATTCTTTCACCAGTGATCTAGGCTGATCATCAGCACATTATAACATTGGTACAGGAGAATCAAAACGTGTTGTTTTTTTTTTTTTTATAAAGCTCATTTGTATAAGATGTTTCCTGTTCTACTTGGAATCTCATCCACAGATTCTCAACTCTTTGAAGTTTCCTTGAAGATCCTGGAGCCCTACAAAATTTTTGAATTTCAGGTAGGTAAGCATTTGCGCGGATGCATGCGTTAAATTGGTCGACCCTCTCCCTATGTCTGCATCTGTGCTTCATGCTCCTACTTTCTTTTTCCTATCAGCTAGACAGAACGTTCAAGTTCAAGACATTCTTTTTATTTTCTCGATGTTTTTAGGCTGTATTCTTGTTAAAATATTTTGGCTCAGTATTTATTAATAGAACTACATCAGAGTTCCTAGAAAGTCTTCAGTAGGTTTTATTTTTATTGTTTGTTTATTTTAAGGAAAAGGGGAATACATGGATTTCATGCACATGGCTGATGTCTGGGTCTTCATAGACCTGTCAGAACCTGTTCTTTCTTTCAGGTTTGTTTGCAATACTTCTACAGAATTTCTGGTTTGTTCAGATAGATTTTCTTCTTGACGTGTTCAGACTTATTTAGAAGTGCATATATTTTGAGTCTGCTTCTGTGTTCATCTGGTATTCATTTTAGCTAGTTTTGAAGACAATAAAAGCACTTCAGTTTTCTTTCTAATCTTAACGTATTCAGGTATCCTCATTTTTAGTGAGGTCAGAGCAACCAAATAGATCTTTGTGTCAGAACATGTCTTTGGGTTGTGGAACATCCATCTGTCACCAAACATGTTTTCATATAGATTGTCATCCTTTCTTCCTTTAAAATCTCCCTGTAAGCATGGCTGAATGTTAATAATTCAATTAGTGGTAACACAGGGAGTGTTTCTGAAATACTACAAGAATTTCAAATACTATTATTCTGTAGCCCATATGATTATGCCCCTGCCACCAGACTGATTTTTTTTGCTTTCTTAAGAAGTTGATTTACAGTCTTAGGATTTGATATTCCTGCTCTTTGAGTAACTGTTTACACATAGATTCCAGTGAATATTGTTCAGTTGGTTCTAAAAGTTGCATAAGAAGCAAACTGGCAGAACATTTGATTGCTAGTCACTTATCTCCACAGGGATCAACAGGTGCGTGTAGATGCATTCATAATGTTAGAATTTGAATGATCTGTCAATTTGGAAAAATAAAACTTCAAGTTGTTAGTACAAACCAAGATAGTGTATTTTCTGTGAACCATTACACAAGTTGATTACTGATTCTCCTGTCTGCTCATAAACTGATTTACGGAATATTCTGTTTTTTCAGTAGATTCTGTCAGTGTAAAAGAGAACAGGCTGGGTGATGTTATGAAAACAAGAAAAAATGAACATTGCAATTGATTACTTACAGCAAATGTAAAAGGTCTTTCTGAGTTTAGAAGACTGTTGTAAGAGGCTCCCTTTATAATATAGAGCCTAAATTGTTTTCTGTTCTGCACTTGGTTAAAAAAAAAAAAAAGTTAGGCAAAAGATGCAGGGAAATGATAGGATAATAGGTAGTGATGGAAAATAAGAGCAGAAATTTAAGGCTCCGAATTGTACTTCTGTCTCCTCAGCCTTGAAAAATTTTTCTGTGAAAGTAGCCTGGTGGTGGCAATTGTCCATCCACAAATTCAGAGTTGTCAGATCCTTTCAGATTTGAGTGGACATTGATCTTCAGCGTAGATGTTGAGCAACATCATGAAAGTGGCTTATGGTTTTTTTTTTTCCCCAGTTTCTTCAGACCTTTTTTGTGTATGTATTCTTGCCTAATGTAGCAAGAATACTGTTCTTCCATAACAGTGCTTCTAACATTTTGTTTGAAAACAGCAGTTAGTGGCCCTTTAATAACCATAAAGCTTTTCATGGCTGTTCTTCATACTATTCCTAGCTTGTCATTTCACTAAGAGTAGTTCAGCTACAAGATTCAGTTTGTAGAATCTTTTTGTTTTCTATAATCTTGTTAGTTCCAAGAAAGAATCTAATACACAAGTTGCAGCATTAGGTTTTGTGCTGAGTTGCTGCTTAACTAATGATGCTTTCAAAATTCATTTACATTTGTGGCTTTAATTCTGTGATATAAGCAGTAGCACATAATAGTGCTGCTATGTAGGTAACAGTGTTCTTTTGCTGTGAAAAATATCTTTTGGGACAACTTCTGTTTTATACTTAACACATCCCAGTGTTTGATATTCTGTATTTGAAAACATTCTCTAAGCATTGCTTTTTTGCCTCCGATGATCTGATATGGGTTTGTTTCTACCCTGTTTTCATAATCTTCACCCTTTTGTCCATTGAAGGCAAACTGCACAGAAATAATAAAATTGCTACCCTTATTGATTGTAAATACTTGTGGTTTCTCTTTTTTTTCTTCCCTGCATAACATTTACTTATTTATTTTTAATTATATACATTAAAAGTATTAGAACTTGAAAGGACTGGTAAAAGAGCATGCCAAGTAGCATTAAAAAAAAAAAATTGCCATCTGAGCTGTATTTTCCTGGCTTTGAATCAGTTATACAATCCATTCATTCATTCATTTAGAAAACAAGGTGGTTAAGATCTGATGTTCTAGAAGAACAAAACCAAATAAATGTCAGATCTTTGTACTGGAAATGTGAATGAAAATGTTTATTTTTACTTTGCAGTTTGCCTTTGAGAGGCCATACTTTACTATTATCTAAAGAGTGGGAATATGTGGAGGAGATCCAAAGTAGGAGACAATGGGGTTACTTTATCAGAAACTGGAGTTCTCCTATTGGGTCATCTCCTCCACTCACCCGCCATCCTCCCCACTGAGCTTTGCATCCTTGTGATCGGCTTCCAGTGTAGTTAAGGGAGCGTGGTACCAACGTGGATAAAGGGAGATGGGTCAACCTGTTTGACACATGCATGCTTACATACAAGAAATTCAAAATTTCAATGGCTCTAAGGTAATTGTGGCACTCTGAAGAAACTTCAAACAGTGTTTTTCTGTGGAGGAGATTGTCCAATAGAGTTCCAGCTAATGGTAAGTAACCCACTTATGCAATTATGCCAGAAGCATTTCTGTATTTTGCCACTCAGCAGTGAAGAATATAAAATGAGTATTACTATATGGTAATACTATTTTACCTCTTTTGAAGGTAGTCTTCAAGAAATGTGGTGTTATTCAGAGTTCAATTCAGTGTATTTTCTGGTTTTGTGACTTTATATTTCTGGCAGGGTTTGCAGTTAATGAGAGCTACAATCAACAGACTCAGTTTCCAGCTGTACAGCAGCTGCAGGATTCAAGCACACTTGAATCTCAGGCTCTTTCAACAAGTTACCATCCACCATCCCTTCTTCAAGTTCCTAATACAGATGCTATTAATGTAGTAAGTACTGCTTAACGATAGAATCTACTGCGTTGTGTTCAGTGACCATTTTCTTGGGATAAATGTTAATGTGAACTGAGAAATCAGGAAGGTTTCACAGTCTCTTTCCTAGGTTGCTTTTGTTCAACAGCTGGGAAAAAGGGGGGTGACATGTAAGTGATATCAGTTCTTGCTTCGTAAGGAGTTGTGCATTTGGATGCTTCTAAAAGATTATAATACTATGAAGTAAAATCGTAAACCTGGTAGTAAGGAACCCCTATGAGTCTTCTCATGTGACTTAAAGTTACAGTGCAGTAATGCAAGATATTATTTTATATTATTTCCTAATTCTTAAATTATTGAGGATATGATTAAGCAATAAAAACAGCGTTACAAATATACAGGTCATCATTAATTGAGGTTCTGTAGTACGTTGTTCTTTCGTGGTTCTCATCTGGTTAAGTTTGTGAAGCAGTTCAGTTGCTCAAAAAGAAACTCCACAGTTTAAATGTCACATCTTATTATATTAACAGCAGATAGCATGAAGACCATCTCTAGTAATGGAGACTGTCTTTACCGTACTGAACTGCTTGAGCTAAAGCCCTTTTTTGCTTTTCGGTAAAAGATAAAATCCAGTCAGGGAAGTGAGGTGGGTTTTAGGATCTGAAAAAGTTGGAGTAATTTCAGTCTTTTCAAGTTTTCTACAAGCGTTACAACATATTGTTCTGGAGGTTTTTTTCTGTAGTTGCTTCTCAGAGGAAAAAATTCACAAAAAGTACTGAAGGCTGTCAGCACCAGTGGGTATTTTGCTGCTCAGTGTGAGTCTCATGCTGCTTAAAAATTTTGCTTTAGGATTAAATTTAGCCCTTCAAACATCAGAAAATGTAGGAAGATTTGAGACTTTTTTTCTAGACTTGTAAAATGGTGTGAGTGCCCCTTGTCAGTTTTTTCTGATTCAGTAGATGCACGTTTTCTGCTTTCCTTCTCCCCATGAAAGAGCTGAGGTATTGTATTGCACTCAATTTCTTGTCATGGAACTGTGAAAGAGTAGATCTCTGGCTTTGGTTTGTTTACTTGTGTAAATGCTTTAATTATCCTTGCCTACTTGCATGGCTTATGGTAGTATTTTGTTACTGAAATTTACTTGAGGCTTTGACTTCTAGACTACTCGCTTGATACAAGATCAGTCATCACAAGAAGAGCTTGAATTGCATACCCAAAGGCCTCATTTTCTTGAGGACAGTGAAGATCAAAGCAGGCGTTCATATAGGTTTGTTATACTTTACTTTTAGGTTCAGCCATAGAATTTCCCGGATGTCTTATGGCTACTAACTGTATGCAACTAATAATTTTGTTTTAATAGATGTGAATATTGCAACAAAGGTTTTAAGAAATCCAGCCATTTGAAACAACATGTACGATCGCATACTGGTGAGAAGCCTTATAAATGCCAACTATGTGGCCGTGGCTTTGTTTCCTCAGGAGTTCTTAAGTCACATGAAAAGACTCATACAGGTAACAGAGTATGCCAGCTCTACATTTCCTTAAGTCAGAGTGTTTGCTGTATCCAGCCTTTTGTAAGTAAATGGAACAACTGCATGCTACTTACTTGTTTCTGTTACTTTAAGGAGTTAAAGCATTCAGCTGTAGCATTTGCAGTACATCCTTCACAACTAATGGCAGCCTTACAAGGCACATGGCAACTCACATGAGCATGAAGCCTTACAAGTGCCCATTCTGTGATGAAAGCTTTCGAACAACTGTTCACTGCAAAAAGCATATGAAAAAACATCAAGCGGTCTCCTCAGCTGTAGCAGCAGCTACAGAAACAGGAGGGGGAGGTAATTTCATTTTTACTCTTATAGTCCTTACTGCATAACAAGTACAAATGTTTCAGTAGGTTACATGAATGCTATAACAATAATGCTATAAATCAGCCTTCAAGCATTGGTAACACCTAATGTCCGGGGCTGCTGGAACTGCTTATTGTCTGAATTGTATAAAGAAGTCAGTCTGCCAGGAGTCTATCCAGTGTACTAAAGCTATTGTATGTAACATAACAACTTTTTGTGCCACTAAGGTAGAAATCTTTTGTTATAAATAACTTACACCTGTTTAATGGTTGTAAAAATCTAGCGTTATTTAAAAGAAATATGCATAGCTAGATCTCCTAAAGAGAGGTTAAGTGAAAGCCCATGCTGCACAGTGGCCTCTACTTAATAATGTCATGTATTTAGTAATGAACATTTCATTTTTGTAATTACAGCTGACAGATTAAACTGACCATGTGTATGCATATATATATTTTTTATAGTTGCATGTGTTGAAGAAGATGATGAAAACTCTGAAAGAACTTCCAGAAAATCTCGTCCTGGTGTCATAACTTTTACGGAAGAAGAAACAGCAGAACTGGCAAAAATTAGGCCTCAAGAAAGTGCCACTGTCTCAGAAAAAGTTCTCGTTCAGTCTGCTGCTGAGAAAGACAGAATTAGTGAGATCAAAGATAAGCAGGCAGAATTGGAAGCAGAACCTAAATATGCCAACTGTTGTAGTTACTGCCCCAAAAGCTTTAAAAAGCCCAGTGATTTAGTCAGGTAAGAAATGGAAAACTTCTTTATCTTTGGAATTTTCTTAATTCTTCACCAGGCACTTGGTAGTAACAGATTGTTTTAACTTTTTGTGCCTAAGCTAAAGCTTGACTGGTGTTTATGTAAATGTGTCTTTTTCAGAATGGTTTAAAAATACGTATCAAATTGTTGCATGCTCTGTATCTTCATGAAACAGCCTTTTCATATTTCTGATTTCCTGTGCTATTGAAACCTTTTTTCTTAAGTTTTAGAATAAATTACTTTTTCTTACACTAGGACGTGCATATAAAAACAAAAATATTTCTTTCAGTTTGACAAGTAGTCTACGTTTGAATTGTCTTCCTTACTCATTCTACTTACTGTAATGCTGATATTAATAGGTTTGAGGATTTCTAAAATTAGTAATTCTGAAAATATCCCTAAAAGCTGACATAAAGATAGAAATTCTTATGTATGTGTATTTTGGAATTATTAGGCACGTTCGTATCCATACTGGAGAGAAGCCGTATAAGTGTGAAGAATGTGGGAAGAGTTTCACTGTAAAATCCACTCTAGATTGTCATGTTAAAACACACACAGGTCAGTAGAATTTTGAATGTCTTTGCTGAGAAACCAGTTTCTTTCATATCTGTTTTGGGTGAAAGGTTTTGCAGGGAATTGTACATTTCACTATGATATGGGAAAACGACGAGTGCCATTGCAAAGTGACATTTAATGCTTACAGCATCACTGAGTTAATCATATGGTTTATTCAAAGTACTTTAATATTATTTCACTGGCCCATGCTAGTAGGCTTATAAAGCAGTCACAGTCCTTGCTCATGGAAAAAGTATATGTATTTCTACAGTAATTTAATTGTAAATCAATGGTAATATCTCAGTGCTGAATGATTTTCCTGAGCAAGAAGGTGGAGTTCAAAAATTGTATAACATTTAATTTAAAAAATAGTAGAAGTTTGAGTTTGTGGTGGTATAGTGCCTTTAAAATTGCTGCATTGTTTGCAGGAACTTAAAATTTAAGGGGATTGTTTTAAATTTCTTCAAGCAAATCTTTCAATTATCCTTTCTTTTAGTTATGTTATTAGAATGACTTGGGTTGGAAGGGACCTTTAAGTTCATCCAGTTCCAACCCACCTGCTGTAGGCAGGAATACTTCCCTCTAGGCCAGTCCCATCCATCCTGACCTTGAATGCTTCTAGGGAGGGAGCATTCTAATGGGTCTTCTGGCCTTTGTACTGTTGTTACTATACAGAGACCATTCATTGTAATAAATAAGACCAGGTCTTACATAGGGTTAAAGGTTCTTTGGTGAAATATTTACTTCCTGCATCTCATTTTGATAGAGCATGTGCAGCATAGAGGAATAATGCACATTATTGTACTTCTTCATTCCTTGTTAATCTCTTGTGTATGTAAGAGTTCCTTTTAACATTTTAATTGGGTAGCAAGCAATGCGATATAATCTTGTAGATGCAATAAAGTACTTTGATGATACTTCAGCGTTTGGCATTCCTGTACAACTTTTCATGCAACTTTGTAAGTCTTCCCTCTAAGTTTCTGTTTTGACCCTCAGTCCTTGCTCATTGTTGGAGTATTCTAGTCCATCCATCCGTCCTTCTTTTTACTCTCCAGATTTCTGGTATTTTTTACAAAACTCACGTCAGGTCTTAACTTGAATGTTTAACCTTCTGTTTAAACAAGACTTCACATGTTGAGTTTACTCATCACTCTTTAGAATAGAATAGTTCATTTGGAAGGGACCTACAAACATCAAGTCCATCTGCTTCAGGGCTAAGCAGAAGTTAAATCATATTATTAAGAACATTAACCAAATACCAGTTGAACTGTTTTGATGTTGTTAATTCATTCACTGTCCCATTGTCTCTCTTCCACCCTGCCCTTTCTTTCCAAAGTTTGTTTTGGTCTTGGTTTGGTTTTAGTGGGAGAGATTGTAAAATGTTTTTTTTCCATGATACTCTTAATGTGGGAGATGGCAGGCATGCTTGCAATCCATGTCTCCGTTGTCTTCATGAACTACATTGGTTAATGTTATTCTTAGGTTATCTCTGCTGAACTTGAACATCGCTAGAGATTTTGTTTTTGCTGAACAAGAAGTGACATCAGTGTTAGGATTTTGTAACCTGAGTCTATAATCTGCAGTCATTTGAACTATAATTCAGGAATTTAATGAGAAATTCTTCTGCATAAATGAAACATAGAACTTGATAGGAGAAACTGCATGCACAGATTCTTTTTGTGATCTCATTGTTGGCTGTAAATAACGAACATCACCAGATTATAGTAGTGCAGTTCTGATCTGAAAGTGGGCTTTTCTTGCTTTTTTTTCCAAATTGAGTTTTTTTCAAACAACTTGGTTAGTGAGGAATCCGAGGGGTGTTAATAAAGGTAGAGGCATCAAGGTGACCTTATTTTTTTCTTCAGAATCTTAACCGAGTTTCAGAAATTAAGAAAAAGTAAAGATAGACTTAATTGAGATGATTAGTTCATTTGAAAAACAGATGAAGTTTATCATTTATCTTTTTTACTTGGTGGTTTTTTTTCCAGGTCAGAAGCTCTTCAGTTGTCATGTGTGCAGTAATTCTTTTTCTACAAAGGGAAGTCTAAAAGTCCACATGCGTCTGCATACAGGAGCAAAGCCATTTAAATGTCCACACTGTGATTTACGGTTTCGTACTTCTGGGCGCAGAAAAACCCACATACAGTGTCATTATAAACCAGAAGCAAAGAAGGTTAGGAAACCTGTTGCCCGTACTTCAGCTGAGGGACTACAGCCAGTCAGTCTTCTTAATTCATCTTCAACAGATCCTAATGTTTTCATCATGAATAACTCTGTTTTGACAAGTCAGTTTGATCAAAATTTACTTCAACAAGGACTTGTGGGCCAGGCTATCCTGCCTGCTTCTGTGTCAGGTAAAGATGGATGACTTTTTGATGGTGGTATTTAAATTAAGTACTGAACTCTGCTTTCTATTAGAGTTCAGAAACATATACCAAACAGGTAAGCATTGTACTGAGTTTATCTCTTGATGCATAGAGATGACATAAATACATTTATTTTAGAATGAAAGTGAAAATGTTATGGTAGTCACACTTCTCTTCAGGTCTGCTGTGATGTTGGACTGTAGAAAGGAAGAAAATGCTGATAATAAGTAGGTAGACTACTTGTATTCTTTTTGGTAATATTCTTGCCTTCTCCTAAGAAGGAGAGAAGCAAAACAGTTTTTGATACCAAATTTACCACAAATCAAGCTTTTTAAGTAACATTTACCAGTGTCTTCCAAACTCGTTTTGTTGGATTTAGACAACTGTGTGTACAAGTGCTGCTTGTTTTTAGGGGTGGCATACACTTCAAGAGAAATTATAGAGAATTTGTCCATGTTTGTCTTCATAGTTGCTCTGGAGTGGTTCTTGTTTTGAAAGATGACAGCTACTGCTTAAATAGTAACTTATCTGTAAATGACATGGAATTTATACAATTTTAAACTAGCCAGTCAGAATGTTGAAATGACACATAGAAGTGTGTATGTGTAGTTTCTGGATTGGTTGTATTTATAAAAATAAGCAAGCTAAAATTGATATTCACTAATGATAAAGAAAAACATAATACAACTGTTTTCTTTGGTAGCTGGAGGTGACTTAACTGTGTCCTTGACAGATGGTAGCTTGGCCACACTTGAAGGAATACAGTTACAACTTGCTGCTAATCTGGTTGGACAAAATGTTCAAATCTCTGGAATAGATGCTGCTAGTATTAACAACATAACGTTACAGGTAGGTTGCTCTCAGTGTATTAGCTTTGGTTTTGTAAGGTCAGTTTGAAGACTGAAGGAAGTTTAATGAGTGTACCTACTTCTGGAATAGTTAATTTGAGTGAGACATCTGACAGTTCAATGCTATTTCAGTTGTATCGTGTTAAAACTTAGGGTGCACGATGGGATATTTCTGTTTTAGCTTTTTTCTCTTTCAGTTTTTCAGATTTTACCTCCCTGGGATTTTGCAAGATTTCTTTAAAATCCATAAATATTTTTTTCTTTAAATAGCTTTTCGTCTTTTCACTTAAAAAATAAAAATAAAAAAAACAACCAGCAACATTTTAGGCAAAATTTCCCCTCCCAGTCACCCTCCTTCTCAAAGTAAAATAACCCAAATGATTACTGAGAATCTTCTTTACCATGACACCTGTGTTATTTATCTAGTTTAAAATATTTAGATTCGCAATTTAAATTCCATTTGAATTTGTAAAAAGAACAATAGAAATTCTTTATGTAAAGAAGATGAGATAATTAAATTCGAAAATTCAAAATGACATGAACGGCTTTGATGAACTCAGTTGGGTTTGATCAGTTTCAGAGAATTGTTTTGAGACTGGAAAAGACCTATGGAGGTTGCCAGGTCCAACTCCTATTTTCTGTTGAACTGGGACTTTTAAGAAGCATAGTGGCTGAAAAACAGATCATTTCTGATAGTGTTTCTCCCTTTTGCTCCTTGCCTTTTCACTTTCAAGGATTTGAAAGCAGTAAGACTTGCATGCAACAAGGCAATACAAAATGCCAATGCAGTAGGTACCCAGTATGCCTATTTGTAGCTGTGATCATGAATTCCCAAACGTGAAAGTTGAATAGACTTCCTATATATAGATGCATCAAAAGTTTTGTTATTTTTTTTATTAGTAAGTTTAAATATTATATATTCTAAATGTACTTTTTTGAATTCTGGGTTTGTTATAAATATTCATGTAACCCATATTTATTAAGTTGGACTGATCAGATTGAAAATTTGTTTTTCAGATTGATCCAAGTATTCTACAGCAAACATTACAGCAGAGTAACATACTTGCCCAGCAGCTAACTGGGGATCCCAGTATGGCTCCACAGAATCCCTCCCTTCAGACAGCGGAAAATGCAGTGCCAGCTAATGTGGTTATTCAGCCTATATCAGGCCTGTCTTTACAGCCTACAGTAACATCTTCAGCTAACATGACAATTGGATCCCTATCTGAGCAAGAGTCTGTGCTGACAACCAGTGCTAGTGGTAAGTAGTGCTTTCAATTCCTTGGCATTAATTTTATTACACATTTTTTTTAATACCTCATTTAGTAATTTAGATATAGACTTCTTGTAACAGTATATTTGGCAAATTGTACAACTTTGTTATCACTTTTGAATACAAACTTTTTATAATGTAGGCTATAAAGTAGAATATTTATAGCTTTTAGTAGCATAAAAGCCTTATTCTGAAAATCCTAAGTTGTAGAGGAATAAATCAGACTGTGGAAATAATTTCTTTTTTAGATTACAGGCTCTAGCATCTTACCTTGGCTGAGTCCTTTATAGTAGTTCAAAAAATAATGTAGTAATTGCAGTTTTACAGAATATATATTGTAAAGGAAGAATATTCATAGAATTTTTTGTTCTACCTTTTTGTGTTAAGGGACACAGGACATCTCTCCAGTCATGACTTCACAGGGTATGGTGTCATCTTCAAATGGACAACATGAAATAACATTGACCATAAATAATTCCAGTTTAAGTCAAGTACTAGCTCATGCTACAGGTTCTACTACTGCAAGCTCATCAGGAAGTCCTCAAGAAATCACTCTCACAATATCTGGTTGGTATTTCTAATGATTTTTAGTGATACCAAATCTCTGTTTCATAGGCTAGCTGTGCAGTATTTGAGCATGTTTCTGCTGTCAGCTGCACTCCTGTGGTGTATTTTTATATTCATTGACTTTAAAAGGTACTCCCTAAATCTACCTTTGAAAACCAGATGTAATTGCAGTGAGTATGAATGTTGGATCCATTCCCTGTTTTATTCATAGTCTTATTTCATCAGGCATTTCTCGAGGAGGAAGTGCCTATAAGCAGTTCTTACTTCCTTGCTGTGTCTCATTTAGCTTAGTGCAACTTCTGGGTAATATTGGGTGGTATAGAAACACACAGCTCAAGGCAGGCATTGGGGTTGTATTTATTAAATCTAAACTTAACTTACATATCTGTTCCAATAGATGTTCTGACCATTCTTGGATGTGTACTGCTCAGTTTTTATAGTAAATAGTACTCTGTGTCTCTAAACACATTTAGACTAACTTTCTTCACTGCCTTTAAGGAACTGATTTTATATACAATATAATTAGCTGTCCGCTTCCCCCAAAGACACTTGTGTAACTACATTTCTTAAATAGATCCAGTATTTTAACTATTAGCCTTTAGTTTGCTAGCTTGTGTAGTTCCATGAAGGTCATGCCTTGAATCTAAGGTCGATCAATATTTGTCTAAATATTGATAAGTACAGATATCTCTGTATGTTGCTATCTAAGTCTGTATTAAGAACAGTTCTGTGTAAAAACGTGCCATGTGTAGAAGTGAATTTTGTTTTGGTTTTATCTTCTGCTTTTAATTTATGATCGCTTTATTCTACTAGTGTACTCTGTAAACTATAAAAAAAATGTTAAGATGTTTGCAGCTGTAATGGGACTAATTTCTATTTAGGTCAAGATCTTATTCAGCATAATTCTGGGAGCAGTGATCTGAATGGTAGCTTAAGGCTGACAGCACCAACCATCAACAGTCAGAGTACAGGTGCAACACTAACTATCAGCAATGACCACCTTCTTTCTCAGGGCACTTCACTAAATGCTCCAGGTATGCTTACAGTGATTTTCTAAGAAAAAATATTTGTTAAAAAATAAATGTTAGGCAGGAATAATACAATGTTGCACATTACAGTTAGTTAACAACAAGATTTAGATGTTTTCTCACTAGTTTTAAATTGCTGTACCAATTTAAATTATCCACTCCACAGAACCAAAAGGAAATGCCTACCCTTATGGTGTTCTATAAAATTTTTTTGAGCAAAAACTAAAAATAAACTTGCAGTTAGAGCTTACGTAACTGTTTTTTTTTATTTTCATTTATTTTGCTTTTCTGCATATTCAGAGCTTAATACAACAAGTGGAACAAACCTTCCTTCAGCAGCACCCATATCTCAGTCTACAGTTTCTGCCCAGAATTTGGTCATGTCTTCATCGGGTGTTGGAGGAGATGGCAGTGTCACTTTGACTCTTGCTGATACTCAGGGAATGTTGTCAGGTGGTCTTGATGCAGTTACGCTTAATATCACATCACAGGTAAGAAGTGCTTTTCTGAACTGACAGATAAACTAATGTTGTCTTAGAGGGCAGGAATTTAGGATTTTTCTTAGAAAATAATTCAGATACATTTTTTGTGAGAAATGATTTTATATATGGTACTGTAAGTAATTCTTTAGAAAGCAAAAGCTGTAAAAACCTGCTAAAATATGAAAAACTAAATTCCTTCTAATTGTAGATTTTTGTTTTTTCACATTAAATGAAAAAGGGGACAAGTAAAGAATATCTGCTGTGGATGCTCTTGGATTAGTTTTTACCAGTTATTTTCTCAAGGACTGACATATTTTTACTGTAACATTTGTTTCAGACATGTTAGTAGTAAATCTAAGTTAAGGTACATACAGGATAAATAATGAAAAAGATTGTCTTTTTGCTGTATTTTTTTTCTTCTGGTTAAACTTTGGCTGTTTCTTTGTTCTTTATTGTCATGAGTGAAACTGTTTTTGTTGTCATACTTAGTGAATTGTTTGTTCTGCTTGGCAAAGTAGCAAATGCTGTTTTTTATCCTCACCCTTCAAAAGATAGAACAATATGATCAAAACCAGAAGCTGTGTTGAAGGGGATTGAAAAACAATTTTAAATTTATCTGAGGGAGAATAGTTATTCTTTGATAACAGGGCACGTTAATGAAGACTGTGATGTAGTAGTACCTTCCTTGAGGTCCTGCATCCTGGAAACCTAAATAAGATCATTCTTTTACCTCAAAGATGCTAATATGTACTTCGTTATCAGTAATATAGTTTAGTGATCCCAAGCTTATTACTTAATCTGGTAAATTTTTCTTTCTCCTTGTGAACATACAAACTGAAGAGTAGTTGGGACAGATCTCACAGCAACATGAAAGTGTTTTAAATTAATTATAGTGTCTGGAAGCGGATCCAGAACAGGGCCATGAAGATGATTAGGGAGCTGGAACACCTTTACTACAAAGAGAGGCTAGGAGTTGGGGTTGTTAAGCCCAGAGAAGAGAAGGCTTTGGGAAGATCATATTGTGTTCTTTCAGTACTTAAAGGGGGCTTATGAAAAAGATGGAGACTATTTACATGGCCCAGTAGTGATAGAACAAGGGGAAACAGTTTTAAATTTTGAAGTTAAATAAGGGAGATTTAGATTAGACATTAGGAGAAAGTTGTTTACTCAGAGGGTTGTGAGGCATTGAAATGTGCTGCCCAGAGAAACTGTGGGTGCCTCATCCCTGGAAGTACTCAAAGCCAGATAGGATGGGGCTTTGATCTAGAAAAATGTGTTCTTGTCCATGGCAGGTGGGTTGAAAGTAGAAGGCCCCTTCCTACCCAGGTCATTTGATGATTAAAGAGGTAGAGTTACAAAAAGTTACACAAGAATAAGGCCGTGTGACTATCATCTCCCAAGCAGCCTCAGTATTAATTTCGTTTTTATCATAATGTAAGATTTTTATAGTGTCATCAAGAACCGAAGTCAAGGAAAGGTCACA
This sequence comes from Odontophorus gujanensis, assembly GCA_013399175.1. NCBI lineage: Eukaryota > Metazoa > Chordata > Aves > Galliformes > Odontophoridae > Odontophorus > Odontophorus gujanensis. The sequence goes on along the minus strand of VXAB01009100.1, from coordinate 134,806 downwards.
GGAGGGCTACTCATATGATTCTTGTGAACTATTGGGGATTATTGACATTGCAGAGTAAAGAAGCAACATATAGTTTTATTTCAGAATTTGTAATAATTTAAACAATGTAAACTTAGCGATGTTGATGTTTATTAATAAGACACACTATTCTTAATACTAAGTCAAGTGAAAAATTGAGCACTGTGCAAGCGCAGTGTAAGTGGAATGCATCTTGATTAATGGACTCGTAGTAAGTGAAGTATATTTACTTGGGAGATGTGGTAGTCTTTAAGGATAATGTAGAAATCAGAGTAGTAGTGTGATATTAAAAATTGTGAAGCTTAATTTGTTATTTTTAATCTTGACTTCCTGTAATTTGGAAGTAGGTTTAATAAATAAACTTCAAAAAGGAAAAATCGGTGGGAAGACAGTATAGAAAAGCAAAAGATAGCATTGTGAAAGGTGTCATATAAAGAGACAAAAGATGAAGGAAGGCTGAAATATGCAGCAATTGATGCAAGACTGAGAAAAGTTAGAATTTCTGCTTTTACAGACTTCCAATTAAATTGATATATTTAAAATGGGAGGAGAAAAGAAGAGAAAACCATAGCATTTGTTCTAATAAATGGTCATGGTCTTTTTCAAGACAAAAAAGTTTTATGTTATACCTCAAAACTACCTTGTGTGACTGAAAATAGTTGTTTAAATGTAGTTACTCTTCCTTTTTTCTTTTTCCTTCCCCTCTTTGACAGGGTCAGCAGTTCCCTGCGATACTCACAGACTCCAGTCTCGCTAGCCAAAGTGGGTCAGGCTCACAGCAAGTCATACTGGTGAGCCATACACCCCATTCAGCAACTGCAAACTCCGATGAAATAACATATCAGGTAAATACAATATATTTCCGTATCTCTTGTGGGTAACGAATGTTATTAATAAAAATAAATATTAGAGTAATTTCTTTGTATATTGAAGCAGGAAGGGTGCTATCGTTCCCAAGTAAGAGCATTGGGAAAAGGTTCACTGTGACTTCCTAGTCACTCAGATGGTCTTTAAGTTCTGAGCTGAAAAAGCTTTCTCATACAGAAAAGAGAAATACATTTAATAATGTATTTCTTCCTACAGACTGTTGCATCATGTACTCAGCAGTTTTCTCCAGGAAAAAAAAAAAAAAATTCTAAGTTAAATTTTTGGACTCCACTTNAACTCCGATGAAATAACATATCAGGTAAATACAATATATTTCCGTATCTCTTGTGGGTAACGAATGTTATTAATAAAAATAAATATTAGAGTAATTTCTTTGTATATTGAAGCAGGAAGGGTGCTATCGTTCCCAAGTAAGAGCATTGGGAAAAGGTTCACTGTGACTTCCTAGTCACTCAGATGGTCTTTAAGTTCTGAGCTGAAAAAGCTTTCTCATACAGAAAAGAGAAATACATTTAATAATGTATTTCTTCCTACAGACTGTTGCATCATGTACTCAGCAGTTTTCTCCAGGAAAAAAAAAAAAAAATCTAAGTTAAATTTGTTGACTTCACTTATTTTTATTATTTAAGAGACGTGGGGAAAAACAGCACCTATTGTTACACCTTTTCTTTCCATGTTTTTTTGTTTGTTTGTTTTTCAACCAAATTGATTTAATAATGGGGTCTTAACTCTTCAATTTCTTATGTGTTTTGAGTTTCCACAGTCTCTTATGCATATGTAATATTGGTACTTATGTCAGAAGGGGTTGCTTAGACTTGTCTTGTTGAAGGTAGAATAAATATTTTTCTCTAGCCTGGTAATGTGTTTTCTAAACTGGGAAACATGTTAGAGGCAGAGGATGACTAGCAGTCAGGAGAAGTGGGGCAGTGGATCGACAAGCAGAGGTCAGTATGCAGGCATGTTGCGACTGATGTGAGTGATAGAAGCTTTGAACATAAAAAAGGCTTGAAAAGTGGGGGCCTCTTCAAAGTTTATGCTCATAAAAATATTGAGATGGCAATGTAGTTGAGGAAACTCCCTCACACTTCTTGGAAACTGTCACTTCTCTGATGTGTCCGTACGCTGATGGATGCAACTGGAGGTATGCATACAGTCTGCAGTCTGATGGGAGTCACAGAAGGAAGGTAGAGCATACACAAATGAAGCACAGTTATGATAGGATTATGACTTTTTAGTACAGGACAGCAAAACCATAGTTGACCAAACTACTGGACTCAGTGGTGGTGTTACCTGTATAATAAAGTCAATGCCAAGGCCAATTGCTGGTGGTGTACCTCAGAGCTGAAATACTGGGACCAGTACCATTTAATGACCTGCATGATAGAACAGGGTGTGTACTCCATTGATTTGCAGCTAATAGAAAACGGTGAGGAATGTCTGATGGACTGGATGGTTGTGCTACTATTCAGAGGGGCATCACTAGGCTGGAGGACTGAGTCAACAGGAACCTCATGAAATTCCACTAAGGGAAATGTGGAGTTCCTTCCCTGAGGAAGAATAACCCCATGCACTGGTACGTGCTGGAAGGCAGCTTAGTAGAACAGGACTCTTGAGTGAGTAGAACAGCAGAGGTGGCCGACATTCTTGGATGCATTTAAGAGGAGGATTGCCAGCAGGTCAAGAGGGGATGGTTCTTCCCCTTTACTTGGCACCAATGAAAGACATAATCTGGAGTGCTATGTCAAGCTGCGGGCTTCCCAGTAAAAGAGGGACATGGACATACAGGAGGAAGTGCAGTGAAGGGCTGCAGAGATGATTGTGTAAGCGTCTGTTATAGGAGGAAAGGCTGAGAGTGTGGGGATTGTTCAGCCTGAAAAAAGCTATCGTGATGGTTGTTGGTGGTTGCATTGTTCTTAACAGTGTGTGTAATATCTGATGCGATGGAGTAAAGCACCAACTTGAACTATATTAACATCTTATGCATGTTATTTTTACATTTGCATATGATTGAGTGCAAATTCTGAGTAATTTTGTGGGGATCATATCCTCTGTGAAAATGGATGATCTAAAATTTTACTTGACTGTATTGTCTCCCTTTTCTAAATATAAGATTGGATTTTGTCTATCTATATATATATATGCTTTCATAATCAGAGTAGCATTTCATAAGGCTTACTGGAATGTCACCTGCAAACTGTTGACAATACCTGAGTAGCCACACTGTAACAGTCAAAATGCAGCAATAATGAAGATTACTTTTCTGTCTTTGTGGTGGCTGTTGATTGACTAGTCAATGTGTCACTCTTTTCCTGAGAGGTTCCAATGAGTTGGAAATGTACAAATAAGTGTATGTGATAAAGGGTTTTTTAAATCACTTTTGTTTTATATTACATCATTACTAATTTTATTACTATTCCTGTTTTCTACTATGGATAACGTTCTGCAGTGCTCTGTACCTTTCTCAAGTTTAACTCATCCTGAGTAAGTCGTTTAGGGTAGCACTTCATTTCTTCTCTGTATTTTCATATATTTCTTTTTAAAAGGTTTAATTTAAGATTCTACCAATAAAGTTGAACAAGTTTCTTATCACGTTTGATGAAAGTGAAACACAGCAAAACCCCACCCACACCCTCTCAGCTTTTCATTGTAGTTTCAGTTAATCTGAGATTGTGTTAGTAGCTCAAAACTGCTTACTTAAGGTAGTTGAATCCCTGGTAAATAAATTAACCATATGGAAAAACATTCTTCTCTTTTGTAAAAGTCAGAGATCCTTTCTCTTTTGCTTTTTGTTTTGTTTTTTTTTTCTCTGAAACTTTTTTGGCTTTGAATTTTGTTCGGTGAGAATCATCTGAGATCTCCAGGAATATAAAACTGGGTATAAAAAAAATTTATGTACTCAAACACATCAGATTTTTACAACGTAAATGAATTTGAGCATAGTTACTCTAATCGTTTTGTTTCCTTAAAACAAATGTATTTGGTCATTCTTAAGAGCGGTGAAATATGTTTATATTTACATACAATTTGTCTTTCTTTTGTGGTGATAAGGTGCTTGCAAGCACTCTCCAAAAACTGGTCACATGAAAGCTACATCCAAAAAACCCACCCACTCTGCTGTGAGTATACTTCAGTAATTATTTGACCGTGTTTTATAAATTGTTACAGGTGACAGAGGTTTCTCCTAATGTGACTAAAAGCAGTCAAGCAGAAAAAGAAGGTCGTGTGCATCAGTGTTTTGAGTGTAGTCAGACCTTTTCTTCAGCCACCATGTTGATGCATCACAGTAAAGAGGTTCATGGCAAGGAAAGAATACATGTTTGTCATGTCTGCAATAAAGCCTTTAAGCGGGCAACACATCTCAAGGTATTTGGTAATAACAGTGGATTGTCCTGTTAACTCATTCTTTTGTTTTGGAATTTCTGTCATGTTAATGAAAGATACCTGTTAGCCCTTTACTTTTTCTGTCCATGTATAGTTTGTGAAGTGTGTATCTGAGGGGGAATAATTTAAATCACAACATATACCTAGATATCTAAATGACAGCATATGCCTAGCTACCTCTTTCCTGGAGCATAGGGAAGTTTTTAATGCATACGTTGTCCACAAAAAGGAAAAAATGGGTGTCTGTCATATAAATAGTGGTGTCAGGAAGAGGTGTTTATTCTGCTCACTTATGTATATCATTGTTACTTATCTTGTTCTGCAGATACACTTTTTGTGATTGTAAAATGCAAAGCAAAATCCTTGATATTATTTGATTTCTTGGTATTCTGTTTTGCGAGTACAAGTGACAACTCGAGAGCAAGCATTTGTTTTAAAATAAAATCCCCTTACATTGTTGCTGTGGAGGGGTAGTAATGACCTTTAAGGTCCTTTCCAACCCAGACTGTCTCATAATTCTGTGCTATTTTTGTCGTTTTCTCTAGCTTATGAAAAACCTTGATAATTCTGAGTTTTTGCAGAAATGTTAGTGATGCTTTAAATTACAGTTGCAGAATATTCATGTTAGGAATAGCAGATTGTAGTAGGTAAGAAGTCTTTCCAGGTCTGTATCCCATCTCTGGGGGGACTGTAAAAGGCAGTAAAGAAGTGTGTTAAGAAAAAAACAAGTGTATAACCTGCCCTGAATTTATAGCAGGAAACTTCCAGAGACAGAAGCAATGTCTTTATGTTCAGTAGCTCTTACGAGAGCTTTTCAAGAGATTTCTTTTCACTGTGGTATGCTATTTGGTGGTGAATTTTATGCTGTTGGAATGAGCACATGTGACAGGATTATTGGTCCTTGGGAAAACACAAAACACCTTGAAACTCAGTTACTGATACTTTAGGAGAGAGCTTTTCAGGGAAAAAAAACCAACTGAATACAATATTGCTAATTTTAAAGATAAAGAAAGCAGATACTGAGCCCTTAAACTTGTTCATGAGGAAGTATACTTTATCTGGGCCCAGCAGTAATGAATGAAGTTCACTGAAGATAAATTAATAGTATTTCATATTCTTATTCTGCTGTCTTACCTTTCAAAACTTTTCGTATGTTTTTTTTTAAGGAACTTAGTGTGTTTTTTAAAGTAATTCAGCAGTTGGTTGTGAAGTGGTTCCATTTCCATGCTGACACTGCAGCTGTTATGTGTTGCAACAGTCCTCTCCTTCTGAGGGCTTTACTGTTTTAGAATGGTCCTCATTTGGGTCTTGGGTACAAATGCCTATGTATCAGGCAAGTGAGAGGAAGGTGGGTACTACAGAGAAGAGGGGAAAAATAACCAGTGCTAGCTTGTGATGCATAGTTGACCAAAATCTATGTGTATAAGTGACCAGAACATTCAAAGAGCACTGGTTTTCATAAGTAACATTATATTATTTTACTTCAGATAATTTGTGAAGATACTAATGTATGCTTAATAAATAGTTCTTGACAGAGGCTTTCAGAAATGAGAAGCTACTCATGCCTCAGTCCTACTAAGATTATGTACAAAAGAAGTGTTGCTTTTTAGGGGAAAAAAAAAATGCAGGCTTCCGTCTTCTTTGTGTTTTCTGTTGATGACTAAGATCATCTGCTTTTGTCTTCAGAATGTGAATATATTTCTATGCTCCATACTGAAGATTTTTGAAACGGTTCTAAAATCCTCTTTTTCTGTGCTGCCTTAGGAACACATGCAAACCCATCAGGCTGGACCTTCACTGAGTTCCCAGAAGCCTCGGGTGTTTAAGTGTGATACCTGTGAAAAAGCTTTTGCAAAGCCAAGTCAGCTGGAGAGACACTGTCGTATTCACACAGGTAACATCAGAAACGATCTTTATCTCATAAAATTTTCTCATGCATATGTGACGGTTATATTTTGGAGTGCTTGCTCTTGGATTCAGGTAACTGCATTTAAATGGTGACCTTAAAACAGAAAGGGAAAGAAAAAAGTTAAAGTGAGAGCAAAGTTGAAATCTCAACGTTCTGTTTGAATGCATGCTTAGTAGTGAGTCTGAGAATCTCCATATATTGGTACTTGCTGTACTGCAGCAGTGATGTGAATACATGTTGAAAATTTGTCATTGAAATAGATTAATAAAAGATATTTTAAAGCAGTGCTTAAAAACACTGGATATCTTCAAGACTATAGGAAAATGTGCAAATTTCTTGCTGCGTTCAGAAATGCTAATTTAACTGCTGATGCTGACTGCTGTATGTGATGCTAGTTAGTTAGTTCAAGGACTAGTCAGTTCATCTGTCTACTGCCAGAGCACAGTGTTGTGTTCTTTACTGCTGAGTTATTTTCTTCAACTGTTATTCTATAATTATACTACACTATCGTGTCCTACGGAATACGTATTTCTCTTGATAAAGTGCTCTTCATGCTGCAGTTTGTGGCCTGCTACAAGGAGAAAGCTATATGTAATAGAGCCCATCTGCCTTCCCATTTACCTTGTGTGCATTAACAACGTGAGTTCTAAACATCAGAGTCACTTCTGTGGAACAACTACTCTTCCGTACCACTGCTACCAATTAATGTATGTCATGTCTGCTAAAATTAAAAAGGAATGGATACAGTTATTCATATTGCTTCTAAGCTTCAGAAGACTAAGGAATATAACTGTGCTGTGGAGTAGGAGGGCTCCCAACAAGTGAAACTCGCAGTTTCCTTCAGTGAGCCAACCAGAGCTTTTTCTTTCTGTGTATTGCCTTTTGGCTAGTCTTTGTGGATTTAAAGCAAAATTTCTAATCTCTTCATTGAAGCTATCTTCTTAACCTTGTCATTTTCCTTAGTTGGCATCACTTGCTTGTCTCATGAAGTATAATCTGAGTTTCATCTTTTGGTTGGATCTTCTCATTAAATTGAGGGCAGGAAGAGAAAGGCAGAAGTTGCAATCAAAGATGATTAACTGCCTTCAGAATTCTATAATAGCTTGCTTTCTGTTTAACTGGCTTAAATAATTCAGATGTTAATGGAAGGCAGTACTGTAAGAGTCCCACAGACAGTCTGATAGCAGGGAAGAAGACAGGTTCCTTCCTGCTTTGGCTCATGCTGTCCATTATAATATATAACAGCACTTCAGGAAGGCTGTGAAGAGACCAGAGTCTCTTCATGCATCTGTTCCTAATAAATCTGCACCATCATAGAAGAAATATTTTCTGTTTTGGAATCACTTGTAATTTACTCAGAAAGTCTTCAGATATTTTGGAGCTTCTTGTACTTAGGAGCTGGGAGTGTCCACAAGCTGAAAAATCCTTGCTGTATTATTTTCTGTGTTGTTTGAAGTCGTGGGCTCACTTGCTGCTGAAACATGGTAATTATTTCTTCAGAAGTTGTTCTAAAAATCCCTGATGACCAAACGAGTGAAAATGTTCTGCAAAGTAGTCTTTGGATTGATTGAAAAGCCTATTACATATAAGAACATGTAGGTTTAAGTCTAAACCAATTGGCTTTCCTAAAAGAGTGATCTTTGTGAGAAACTGTGATTCCTGTCTTGATTAAGCAGTTGATAATACCTACTGAATACATGGCCCAAAGGAAAACACATTGTTTTCTCTGAGTAAAATCATAGAATCGTCTAAGTTGGGAGAGACCTTGAACATCGTCAAGTCCATACATCAGCTTGATCTACTGAATCTCATCACTAAACCATATCCCTTAGAACCTTCCAGACTTAAATATCTGCAGGGGTGGAAACTTCCCTTCTTCCAGAGCAGCTTCTCCCAGTGCCCCTTCTGTGAAGGAATTCTTCCTGATATCCAATCTAAGTCTTCCCTGCTGCAACTTGAGCCTCTTTACTTGCATCCCTTAATTATCTTACACATTCAGGTCTTATCAGTGAAGAGCAGTTTGGATAAACATTGCTGAAATTAGAGGGAAACAAATGGTTCCACTTCTACGTGAAAAAGCCATAGGGTGTAATCCCTTACAAAGCACTGAAATGGCTCCTTATTTTAGGACAGAAAACTGAAACTATCTGAGGAAATTTTAAATTCAAACTAGCGAAATCATTCTTAACAAAAATGCAAAGAATGCTTTTGTGCCACAGTTCATGTTTCTAGACCAAGAGTCCCTCTTCTTGTCTGTGCTATAATCTTGAGGAAAAAAATAATCGCAGGCTGCATGCATGCCTGCAGAAAACACATCAGCATATTGTCTGCTAAAGCAGAACTTTGAGTGGAGCAAGGAACTGGGGTTTTAAGGTAGTGAGTTCCTTCTGACTGCAGTATTGAAGTGAGTGTACCTTTGGCTGCAGTTTTGTGCTGCGCTGGAGGTTTTGAAGTGCTGTGAAACTTAATTTCCTGACGAGTTTTTCTTGAAAGTGATCCTTTGCATGTGGATCTTCTCAGCAGCCTTATTGGAAAGACTGTGTAGTGATCACAGTCTGGAATGGATTTATCAGAACAGTCTTTCTTACAGACCACTTCTGAGAGTTGCTTTAGTAGACAGCTGAGTGCAAACAATATTTTGAAGACCTGACCAATTTTCCCTCAAAATTCAAAGCAGAAATATATTTCTAAGCTTTTTTTTCAAGATGTAAGAATGCATTCCTGTACTTAGCAGCTGAATTAGTTTGTAGTCTGAACAGTAATCTTCCCTCTTCAACTTGTGTGCACCCAGGTTTATCTTCCTTCTGCCTAACTTAAGTAGCAGAGTATTATTTGCTTCTCTGTGACGTGAGCATCTGAGGTCCTCTTGGAGTGGTATCCTAATAGAAAAATGTTTCTGTTAGGTCCATATACTTCTATTAGGATGTCTTCTATCTCTCCAAGAGTGCTTTGAACTGAAGTAGTCGTTTCATCCCTTCAGAAATCAGGGATAAAAATGTTCCCAGAGTGAGAGAGATAGTATTCTAGCCCAGGAAGAGTATTATGCTCTACCACTGGTTTCATATTAAAGATGCAAGAAAGAGAAAGAAGAAAAAGCTGAAGTCACTGTACTGATCTCTTGCTGTTACTTCTGAAATACTCTTGCGTTTCAGTTTGCCAAGTTTTGATTTCTATTACAAATGTTGAGTTTTGATCAAGTCTGAGGCAGCTCAAGATTGTTCTTAGATCTTTTGCTTGCCGTGTTTCCATTCAGGCAAACAGATCTTTTGAGGCTATCTGGTAGGAAATGAATTATTGAATGAATTTACACAGAAATCCTTTATTTATGAGTAGAGGAACTTCTGATTACTTTCTGCTGCAATTGTACTCACTGGTAAGAATGAAGACAAGCAAGACGAAATAAAAAGTCATTAGGGACTTAAAGAGTCCCTAGGGAGTCTTAGGAAGCTTTCTTTGTGCTCAGAGAGCTTTCTCCTACTCCTGGTGTTGTTTGGCTGGTGTTCACAACAGTAGGAGCTCTTTCTGTTACTGTTTGACCCATAGCTTCGGTTAGTAAATACTTTCAAGTTTACTTAATCATTTACTAGTGTTTTATTGATTGCCTGAGAAGTTGGATTTAGCCTGAGAAGCTGCAGTACCTGTGAAAAGATGAGCACGGGGTAATGAGAGAAGAGAGAATTTGTTTCATTTGGGATAGTTGTTGAAATACTGTTATGGTAATGCTGCTATGGAGGTTTTGCTTAGAAGTTACTAATACTGTGAGTCTCATGCAAAATTACCTGCATTATTTTAACACATTCAGCATTCTAGCTTCTTACAGACGTCAGCTTTGTTAATTTTAGAATACTGCTGTATCTCTGTTACTTGTAAATGATATAAAAAGGTGATGGTCTCCTCAAGTACCGAGAAGTCATACTGGTAAATTTATTTCTTTACATCTCCAGCAAATAGTTTGCTTTGATATAATTTACATATGAAATTTGACAGTATCAATGGCTTAGGATTCATGTCAATATTCTGATGTTTCATTTAAGATGTTTTGTCGATTATATGGAGTCACAGCACCATCTGAGAGAGACTCAAGGAAACAAATTGTGTTTGTGTCTACTTAATTTCTAGATCATCTTTTTTTTAATTGAATTTGGAGCTGTTTATGTTTAAGTGAACATTAATTAAATGCATTTTTCTCTTTTAGGGGAACGGCCGTTTCAGTGTACGCTGTGTGAAAAGGCTTTTAACCAGAAAAGTGCTCTTCAAGTTCATATGAAAAAGCACACAGGAGAAAGGCCTTATAAATGTGATTACTGTTCAATGGGATTTACACAGAAAAGCAATATGAAACTTCATATGAAACGGGCTCATGGTTATACTGGTATGTAGCACAGTGACGGCAGTGGAAAGTGCAGAAAACTGCATGGTTTACTAGGAAATCACAAAATGCTTACCCTAAAGTCACTGAAGAATTAGACATCAATAAGCTGAAGATGAGAGTTGGTGAGCTAATCGTTGGATTGTGTTCACATAACACTTTGAAACACGTGGGTTACTGCTTATGGCTCTGTGGTCATGGTGGAGCCCTGTATTGCTAAAATAGAAAGTTAAAAGCCTAGTCTAGGAGAACAATTGATTAGATTGGTTTTTGTGGGTATCTTTTTCCAAAATGTTTTTTTTTTAAATGGTGTCTGTAGAGGCTGAGGTGTTTGTATGATGCCTCTTCATGACGTGGTTGCATAATAGGTTTCCAAGTGTGATTCTTTTGTTCCTAAGTAATAGTTCTCAGGATATTTCCATTTTTCTTATGCTACCCATCCAATCTTACTCATTTTCTTTTTTTCTTGTGCTTTGGTAGGTCCTGTTCAAGAACCTGCTAGCAATCAAGAACAAGAAGGGGAAGATATTAGTCGTGCTCTGAATTTAGAAGAAGTGGTACAAGAATCTTCAAATGAATGGCAGAATATAGGCAGTGTTTTTCGATGACACCTTGATGTCTGAAAGCTGACTTTGTTTTGTTTTGGTTTTTTTTGAAACTTTAGTTTCTCTAACAAGTTTTCAGAGAAGGAAAAAGATGGATTTTACAGTTGAAGCTTCAAGCATTGGAAATATTAACGATAAGATAATATATTATAGGATTTTTTTTAATTATTTGCAAAAATTACCTAAAAGAATCAATGTCTTTTTTTAAGCTTGTTGAAAAATATTGTGAAATCATCACTTAATCTGTGCTAAGTTGTCTGTGAATGAATGAACTCAGGTAATAATGTATACAGTTTCATCTTCTAATTCACAGCCAGTATATCTATTTGAAAAATGAACTGGAACTTCATACCAGAGTAGAATTTTTAAAGGAGGGCAAGAATAGCTTCATGGGAAAACCATGAAGCTGTTAGCTTTTTCTTTTTTTTTTTTTTAAAACCTATTTAAAGAAATAATTGAGTTTGGAAACAAAATGTTACAAGTGTAAATGCATGCAGTAAAATGTAGGGTTTTTTTTTTTTCTTTCCTTTTATGAGGTGCAGGAAAAGGCTGTATTTTTGTTTCAAGTTAGTGAATTTTCAGATTATGTTGAAATAAATTGCCATGAATGTATGGCTTTTCTTGAGTTAAGCTCTTGAGAAGGGAGCGTGTTCATTTCCATTCCAACCACAGAGGCAGGTGGTTGTTTCTACCTGAAAACGCTTGAGGTTTTAAACTCAGCAGTAATTACTACCAGGACGGGTTACAATGAAGTCCTCTTTTATGTTTGCTGTATCAAATTAGCAGGTACATATCCCAGTGCCTGTGGAAGGCACAACCATATGCTAAATTTGGGAAGTCAACATACGGTTTTACATTAGCAGTCAGAAAGTGAGATGCGTACTAGGTCACCTGTATTGTACAAAATTCCCCAGTGCTGTAAGCAGTTACTTCAAAGCTGTAAATTACTCATTGTTTTCTTTGTGGATTTTGGAAATATGTTACTTCTATTTGTTGTTTAAGTCATTGTTTCATCAAAGCTACCTAGATGACTAAGCAATGCTTTGAAAGGTGCCACTGAAGTAATTCATAGCAAAGAAACACTGGAGTAAAGACGTCATCATCTTTTAGACATTCCAAAGACGAGCTCTTTTCTTATTTTTACCTTGTTCTTCTGAATTTTATTTATACGTTACATATATATATAGATATATATGTGTGCTTGTGTGTATATATATATGTATATTTAAAGTTATATGAGCCTCTGTGTGGCTGATCAGTATATTTTGTAAATACTAATCCTGGTTGCAGGAAGTTCATCTTTCCGGTTTGCTGCAAGTACTCCTAGGTCAGTGGTGGTTTCATTGTACTATAATAAAGAGCTGAAATTTTAATTCACTTCCTGAAAGATGGTTGCTCTCAGATCCAAAAAGCCCTCTTTTGTAAATACTGTCTATACTTTGTCTATGATACAAACTAGTTATTTCAGATTGCTGAAGCAAGAAATTACTGTTTTCGATAGAGCATCTCTTAATTCTTTTGTTAACTCTTTTGGCATATGTATATAAGTAATAGAGTTGTTGACATGAAAATAACACTTTTGTTATGTGGAATATTTAATTCAAAAACATGTTAAATAATATTACTCTTTTCCTAATCCCGTTTTGTGTATTTTTTCAGTAAGTGTTTCATCCTGGATTCTAGGAAACTAAAAACAGCTTAACAGAAGCACGCTTCTATGTCATTTAAAGAGCAAATGTGGAGATCTCCCAGCAGTACCTTTCCTTCCAGGCAGTGTTAGTGTTTCAGCTGTTTAGGAAAGATACCTTTTACAGTTGATCTCTGGAAGCTGACCCTCTTGCATAGCACACTCTTTATACATAATAACATAAAATTCAAAGCTGTGTCATCCTGAATCAGTTCAGGTGGGCTCTATGGTATGTAACATGTAGAAAACCATTTTGCTACTCTTTCAGAGAATAGTTTATTAAGTGCACAGCGCAGTTGACAGAAGGTGATTTGTTGCACAGGTGATGGTAGAAGATGATTTATAGCTGGTTGCATCCAAATGCAGTTCCATACTTCCTAAAGGCAATGTGATTGCTGAGGGCTGGAGGGGGGGGGGGCGGTACTTGGTCTGCTCTGGCTGTGATTGCTTTGCCAGCAAGTGATGAGTGGTGGTGACCACCATTAAGAGAACATGCACTAAAAGCAGATGTCATGTGTGAAGGGATACAGTTTTAAAATAGTCACTTCTCAGAGTGTTTTGTCCTGATTAAAGGTTGTGTGTGTGTGTGTGTGTGCCATCCTGCGCAAGTGAGACAGTGTGTGCTGT
>VXAB01009100.1:67161-117777 GCA_013399175.1 Odontophorus gujanensis | reverse complement strand
AAAAAAAAAAAAACAACAAACAAAATCTCTGGGCTATGTTCTGCTGAGATGCCCTGGCCTTGCACCAGGTGGACTCCTGCATGGTGAGAAATTTTCTTTTGGGGATTTACACAGGTGAGAGTCAGACTCAACTCTGAGTGGCTGTTTTGATTTTTAGAGCAAGCAATGTGTTGGAGCCATTTTGAACTATTCGGAGTGATTTGTAAGTGTACATTTTAGGATAACTGAAGCCTTTCCCTTCTATTTCTAAAGATTCCATTTGTACAACTGAAACATTCTGCATTTTCAGTGGCCTTTTTTTGTTGTTTCTGTCAAAAGCAAACGGAAGAAGCATTTATCTGAAGCCTAACATCTTGCCAAATGGTCTACCTATTTATGAGGTGATTTTATATGACGAATTTCTATGAGAATGCCTGCTTCCCTCCAAAGCTTTATGGAAACATGGTTGTTCCGAAGACGGCAGCTCCTGACGAGGTTGGGCTGCACTCAGCTTTTCCCTGGACTCAACCGTTAGCACTTACAGTAAGTTCAATTGTACTTTACCAGCTTAAAGATTTTGGAAAGAGTGCCCTGGCCCTCGTGATAGGATCCCTTATGTCCCTTGTGAGCAGATTTATGCTCATAGAATTTTCCACTTCCTCCATATCCTGGCTTGTGTCCTTCACCACCCTGCAAAGAAAGAGTTTGGTGTACATTGTGAATTAGCGTATTCACATTAGTGTACGTTCACGGGGCTATATTCCTTTGTCAGTGCTGAAATACAGAGAACCTTCAAGGAGTTGGAATAAATAATCTTTTAAGGAATAAGCCAGGGTGAAGGCAAGCGTTAGGAGGCTTTTCTCAGTATGTTGATACCTGAGGGAAACAACCAATCTGTAAAAGAAGAACTAATAATCAGAAGTGGATGCTCAGAGTGTTAACCTGCATGACAAAACTTAAATAAAAAACAAATTCAGTGTATGACTTCTGAGGTGATTATGCAAATTGGTGTTCTGTTGGCACTGAAAGAAATGGGTGACAGCTTGAAAGCTGTAGTATATATTTTTTTAGCTTAGAATATACATGTTCCTCTTGTTATAGGACCAAACCTGCAGCAGCAGAGAAGTAGGATTTGATTAGCTGCGATAACTAGAGGAAGAACTCGCCTAATAACTAGCTAGGCAGATCTCTTCTCACTGGAGTTGGTGGCAAGGAAAGGTGAGACCAAATATTTGGATCAGTGGCGGTGTTAGTTCTGTAGGGCTTACTGGGGATGGGTCCCCACCTGGTCACCACACACCCTCCCATCCTTGTCCTTCCCATGAGAGGAAAACTGCAGCAGTGAGTGTCCCAGGAGGTTAAAGGAAGAGAGCTTTGTCATGCAGTGGATTTTGTTCCCTTCATGCTGAAGCAAAAGAAACTTGTTGCGAAGCTGTCAGTATGCTGGCTAAGAGTGAGCGACTCCATTACCATCTTTAAGTGCTGTGGGAGGAGGGAAGAAAGGAGAACAGGAAAAGCAAAATAGCAAAACTGAGACAGAACAAAATTATTGTGTTGCTGCAGCAGCTTGAGGCAGTGGAGCAAGGTATGCTTTGGCCTGGTAAATAAAATGGCTGTTACTGAAAGCACATTCATTACCTACCCAGCTGAATCTGGTGAGGGACAGTCCTCTTCCCTGCA
This sequence comes from Odontophorus gujanensis, assembly GCA_013399175.1. NCBI lineage: Eukaryota > Metazoa > Chordata > Aves > Galliformes > Odontophoridae > Odontophorus > Odontophorus gujanensis. Next base: position 116,118 of record VXAB01009100.1, on the reverse strand, counting down.
CATGGGAGAAACAGAAACAATGACAGAATGGTCACTACAGAACGTTGGATCATAAAGTGTTGAAAATGCAGTGAAAAACAATGACAAATCGGCCAGATGATGAAGCGTCAGTTGGAAACAGCAGACTGTACAGTCATTCCATAAAATGAAAAAGGCAAAGTTCTCAGTCAGAATCACAAGAGCTTCCATCACTACCCATAGTTCATTAGTCACAGGCTATGGGAGCTTATCAGTGTGAGAACGGTTCCCAAAGGCAACTCCTGATTTCTGTTTAGCATGATGAAAGAAAACAAATAGACTGGTAGTTGGAAGTGTTATGAATGAGCCCCCAAAGACCCATGGGCACTGCCTAATCCCCAGCCAGCTCTTACCTTCGCTTGCATTGGTGGAGGAGTACGGGGTGAGACCTAAAAACCAACATAGAAGTTATAAATCCAAAGCAGCAATAAACTGAGATAATCTTCAAACAAATTCATAGGATCATACAGTGGTTTGACTTGGAAGGGATCCTTAAAGGTCACTTAGTGCAGCCCCCCAGCAACGAACAGGTATGCCTACAGCTCTATCAGCTGTTCAGAGCCCCATCCAGCCTAACCTTGAGCGTCCCTAGGAAACTTCAAGTGTCTCCAGGAGTTATTAGAACTTACGTGTTAGTTATTAATTTCATTTTTCTCTTTATTGCCATGTGAACATTTTTTAATCTCTTTTTTTAAGCTAATACACTGGTTGCCAAAGACAGCAGCACAAACCTTGCAAATGACAAAACTGCTTAACTACAACTGCTCTCGAAATGTGACTGTGCTGACCAAGGGTTCACCCACTTTGGCGTAACATTTTGGCATAGTTCTTGTTTCTGGCTAAAATTACACTGAATTGCATGGTTAGCTGAAAGGCACAGAAGAATTCATCAGCAAAGAGTAATGACTGTGGATTATTTGATTATAGGAGGCTCCAAAAGAAAGTCGTAGTAGTGCATAACAAGAAGAGATGGAACTTACAATATTCTTGAAGAAGTGCACTACAGGGTTGTCATCACCAGGTCGGCCGTGCTGAGACCTCTGGGGGATGGAGCCTACGTGGCTGACCCTGGCTGCATGTATATCCTGCAACAACAGCAGAGTCCAGTCATCAGGGAGGAAAGAGACCGGCGGCTGTTGGGAAGAGCTCACTTCATTGGAGGGAAGGGAGAAGGGAGCACCTCGGAAATCTGCAGTGCTTGAGGCTGAAAGTTATCAGTGCTGCAAAGGAACGATTTTTTGATACAATGGGTAATATGCCATTGTATCAAATGTATACATATGTTGTGCATATGACGGTGTGCATGTTTTTTTTAACAACATTACAGCCCAGCGTGGAACTAAATCTGGGACAATTCTGATAGCAGAAACATTACAATTCTCACTTCCTTCGAGGTTGCATCACAGGACGCAGTTTTAGAGATAAAGCCTGAGAAAAGCTGCATCATCCTCCATAGGAGAGGAGGAATGGATTGTATCTGATTTTCTTCACTGTGAGAGACTGCGTAGCACCAATGAGCTGCAAGAGCAACTGTTCTGGAGTGAAGGAATCAAATGAGACTGACGATATTTCTATTTTCAGTGGTGTTCCTGTAGCAATGCAGAAAAGTCTACCCACTGAGGACAAAAGGACATGAATAATGACATTGTGACGAGAACTTCTAAGATGCAGTTGCAGCAGTAAAAATGGTGTCAAAAAAAATTGCGTAACTATTTCTCCAGGGACACAGCAGGGCTGAGTTTAAAAGAAGAACCGGCACTTATAACTGACCCAAATGATGAATGTCTGTCTGTCCTTGCCAGTGTTGAGGTACAGTGCTGCTCTCCCAGCACATCAGATCCCAGCTGTGTGGAATGAAAATAATAGTGGCATCTCTTACAAGATTTCATTGGCCTCTAAACAGAAATAGAAATCTGTGGTGAGAGAACATAAGCACTTCCAGACAGAATGAACATTTGACTAAGGAACAGTACGAGCAGTTACTTAGAATACACTTTGCTTTTGTCACATACAGTTCATGGTTCATCTTTCTGGGGGAAGGACTCATTCGTGTTGCTGGGGTGGGACTCCTGGCTCATGAGTTATGTTGCAATGAGGAAGAGAGAGGCAGTGAGGCACCAAGATGCGCTCAGAAAAAGTTACCTCTGCTATGTTGCCTTTTAAGTCTATATTTAAAGAAAACTTTGAAATGTATTTATGATAAACATCCTAATCTGTGTTCTGATACTTCAGCAGTGTTGCAGATCACAATGCCTTAGCAGGAGGTTGCTGTCTGTCTACGTGAAGCCTGACAGAATGTGTAGTGAGTGGATGTAGCCTGCAGTTCTTCAACAAGCCACAGATTGCCAGCAGGCACAAAAAGGTGGGAATAATTCTGTTTTACAGTGTAGTGGAGCCTGAGTTTCTTGGTTTTAGTATTCTGGTTGATCATTAGGCACTAATAATTCAGCTCATTGAAAAATGTTGCCATACGGTGAATACAAACTTTATTGGATCTGCGGTGCCAAGATTTGGAATAGCCTTTTGATGGATCCCTTTCGTAGACCATCAGCAGTCACAAATCTGAACTCATTTTTAAGGATAAGGGTGGTTCTGTATGAATTTAAGACAGTGCTCCCCAGTGTTATAACTCATAGACTTTTCTTTCATATGATCAGAAGTTTTATCTGTGGGCAGAATATTGAAGTATTCTGAATCTAAATTACGTGTTTCCATGTCATGTGTAAGCTGTTGGACTCTTTCTTCCATCTGTAGTGTGTTCTTTCAATTTTTGGAGTCCTAAAGGGGAGAAGGAAAAGCTCCATGGTTTTTTTTCCTGAGATTGCACACATCCACGATCTACAGAACTCACGTCCCCCAGAAGAGCAATAATTGGTACCTGTAGGTGTTAAAAATTAGAGTGTGTTCAGGCAATTGAAGCATATTCCTGACTTTCAGCCCTTAGAGTGTTGCCAATAGAAAGCGAACTTGGCTGTAGATTATGAAACATACTTCTAAAGAATAGTCCTGAGTTTAGTATCATAGAATCCTTGGAGTTCGAAGGGACCTCTGAAGGCCTCTTAGTCCAACTCCCCTGCAGTGAACAGGCACACCACAGTTAGATCAGTTTGCCCAGGGCCTTATCCAGCCTCGCCTTGAAAGTCTCCAGGGTTGGATTATCAACTACATCACTGGGCAACCTGTTTCAGTGCCTACCTACCCTCAATGTAAAAGACTTTTTCCTTATATCCAACCTAAATTGATCCTCCCTGAGCTTGAAACCATTTCCCCTTGTTCTATTGCCACAGACCTTGCTAAAGAGTCTGTCCCCTTCTTTCCTGTAGAAAAAGATTTAGACCTCTTGGGCAGTGTTTACAAACACTAAAACTGTAGTAACACTGCGCCAGTGCAACTGCTGGGGGCAGTTGAATGGTTTGTAGTGTACAGCAGTCACTCATGGCAGAAACCAGACAGGACAGAGAGGAACGCTCATCTTTCCACCACTCCCTGTTATCTTCGTGCTTGACAGCTAAACCAGCTTGGCAATACACATGCCAAAAAAAAAATAAATAAAACAACACAAAAACATGGGGGAAAGATCTCTCAATCTAAATAATTTTAATGGGCGATATTGGCTGGTGCTGGGTATCTGCTTAGAGTGTCTGTGGGAGATGCGATGACAAAGACAGTTTGCAACTTCACTGTGAAATTAAGTTTAAAGATTATTAATGTAAATACGAACATGTGTACATCTGTCAAATACCCCCCGTTACTCTGCATTTGGGGCTGATGCAGTAGAAGAGCACTTTGCAGCTCTTCCTTGTAGTATACTGTGAAGCTGTGTTATTTCCCTGTGCCAATGTATTATGTGAGTTCGCCACTAAGGCACAACAGAAGCTCTCAGTACAGCGCAAAGAAAAGCAGCAGGTATTTTAACAGTAGCTGTATGCGGGCATTCCATTCCCTGTGTCACCCTGGGCATTTTCACATCAAGTTATTCAAATTTATTGGCATAGTCTGTATTGAAAACCTTGACAGAGCTGTCAGAGCGTGTGTGCCAATTGCCATCTCATTCACACAGTAACAAGAATCTACGTGCAGTTCAGCACACGTTCCACTTTGGCTTTTTCTGCGAGAGTATCTCTGATTGTGGTGAAGGTCCCCATAGTAAATGCTCTTCATTGTTCTCATGCAGTAGATCTGACCAGTTCTCCTGGTGTTCTCTGTGGCACTTTGTGTTTGATGAGGGGTGTTTCTGCCTGCACTCTGACTGTGCAGGAGATGAGAGAGAGAGAGGTCTTGGGGTTTTTTGGTAAATGGAGTAGGGGCCTTTTGCTTCGAACATTTGGATGCTGGGTTTGATAATCCTGTTTTGTGATGCATTTTTCTAACGTGAGAGCAGTGGGATTTGGAAGATTAGATTCAGTTTGATTTAAAGCAATCGCAGTTAAGTACTCTGTGTCCCACTTGATTTTGCCTTCAGATACAATGATGAGTGTGAAAACATGGCTGAGCACTAGCTGCATCTAGTGACATCAAGATCCCATGAAGTGCATCTATGCTGTTGCTTGGTGTAAGCATGGTATATTTGATCTTGCAATTCTTATTCATTAAGGGAGAGTTTACAGTGTGTATTACAAGCTCTAAAGGCTCTTGTTCATTAATATGTAACTTTGTTGCCTGGCAAAATCAAGATGCATATGAAACTGGAAAACAGCTGATTTAAAATAAAACCTCATGTGCATTTTTTATGTGAGTAACAATGAAAAGTAGTGGACATTCTTCATGGATTCAGTGGGTTTCATGGTCTTCAATGGGTTATCTTCACAAAAGTCACTGTGCATGGATTGTAAAAATCTGCACATTTCAAATGACAGAGATATAACAAGTGCATTAAATTGCCATATAAACCCAACTGTTCCTCTGCAGGAAGTGATGCTTAACCCTATTAAGAAATTTGCAGCAGAAATGCTGCAGAAATTTGCAGCAAAAATTTATTATGGCATAATAAATTAGCCTTTAAACATTGTGCTTCAAAACAGACTTCCAAGTGGGAATGGAGAGACGTGTCTTTGCAATGGTTATATACACTTTTTTCTTTTGCGCAAGAGGAAATTTATAGTTTGAATAGAACAGTCATGGGAAGATTGACAAATGTTTTCATATGAAGTTTGTTTCATTTCAGAATTCAGAGGTGTTTTGTATGTAGTGTTTCCTCACCAGGCTGTCCACAACTTACTGATCTGTTGAGATAAATGAAGGAAAAGTAGACCTGTTCCCCTCATGCTGTTCCAAAGGTGTCATTATAAATGTTTTATAAATGTTTATCTAACTTAGTCAACCTTTCTAATCACTTCAGAAAGGACGAGCCACATATCCTTTTGGATACCTTTTGGATAATGGTACCGTAAACTTCTCACAGAAATTAAGACAGAACCAAAATGAGTTGCTCAAAGAAACGGAGCAAATTGGTGGGAAGAAAGATTGAGAGTCTTGGAGATTGTGGGTTCCAGTCCTGTGTGGAATTACAGAATCATTATGGTTGGAAAAGACCTCAAAGATCATCTAGTCCAACTTTTTACCTACCACCAATATTGCCCACTGACCACATCCGTCAGTGCCACATCTGCACGGTTCTTGAACACCTCCAGGGACGGTGACCCCACCACTCCCTGTGCAACCTGTGCCACTGCCTCACTGATCTTTCTGAGAAGCTTTTCCTAATACCCAACCCGAACCTCTCATGGTGTAACTTGAGCTCAGGAATGCACTCTTTTGCCTTGAAACAGGTAGCGAACAGAAAGAGGAGGAACCACAGCCAAGATGAGAACAAAACACGCTGGAGGAAAGAACAGAGATGATTGAAAAGAAACACAAAAATAACACAGAGACAGCCTGAAGAAGGAAGCAATGGAGAGCACTCCATCAGGAGAGGTAAGTGAGTATTGATAATCCAGAACCATACCTCTCCAAAACCCTCTTTTACTCCTTAATGCCTTGATTGTGGTTCACAAATTAGTAGGTGACAGTAAAGAATTATTGGGGAAAAATGAAGAATCTTGACAGTGCTTTGACCTGTTTTACAGCAGCTTTGAGTGAGAATGGTGCTGTTGTACCTCTGGGCTTTTCCTCATGTTAATTTCTTTCCACTTCACTTTTCTGCAGCATTTCTATGCTTAGCATTAGTCATTTCATTCCAGTGTTTTACATTATGGGGAGGGTCTTCATCTGCTTGGGTATAGTATCTGCTGCTTTTATCAAGGTGGTATCATTCAGGCTTTGTGAGTGGAACCCCATGGAAACTAACCCCATAGAAACCCAGTGTTAGGTCTTCTTTGAGAAGGGTCACTCCAACAGAAGAGGTTGTGGATAGAGATTCTCAGGTTCCAGGTCGCTTCTGCCACCAACAAACCTCTTAGCCACAAGGACTTAGATGTGCATGGCCACAACGTGGCTGGCATCACAGATAAGATGTTTATCACTGAGTATTGCTGACAGCCTACATGTTCAGGCAAGGTGTGGAAGAGCTGCTACATCAAAAGAATGTAACATTGTGGTCATGGTTATTAGCAAGGAAAGTAGAAATACATGAAAAGACTGAAGAGGCCCAATGCCTAGTATTTGCACATAGTCAAGAAGCAAAGGCAATAAAAGATGATAATTATTTGGAAAACTGAACTACATAAATACTAAGTGTATGCTATCACCATACGGCTGCTGACCAGAAAAAATAAAGGGTTACAGCCCTGAGCAGAGGTGAAAGTGATGCTGGTTTCATTTCATGAAACATTTTCTCTCTGAGGTTGCAAACACCAGCACAGCACCCACCCCTCAAACCTTATGCTGCTTTATCTGTGCTCTTATTTGAAGGCATTGGCCACTTGCTGATTCTTTTTTGCCTATAATAGGTTAAAAATAAACGACAACAAAAAAAAGACATGCCTAACTCATGTACAGGTTGTTTATATGTATTATTGCTGATAGTCATCTACTACAAAATCAATTATACATGGCATGGTTAACAGCTTACTATTTCTTTGAAACAAATACTCTCAGAGGTAAAAGCACCAGCGATGCAGCCCCTGTAAAATGAGAAGGGAAAAAAAGCAGCCCCCAAACCCTGAAACTTCTACAGTTCCCATGAAGGCATGTTAATTGTAAGAAATGTCAAAAATGAAAAGTGTTATGAATGAAGGATGGATAAGGTCTAATAAGAGCATCTTAAAGCAGTTGAAGGATTCTGTGTAGCTTGAATGAAACCTTTATTGTGCAGTGGGTAACTGCACACATCTAACTTGACAGCATCTCAAGCTCCATTAGGTATTTTACATCAGTACAAGAAATGAAAGCTACCAACTGTTGCTAATAACATGTGATGATGGTGGTACAAAATAAGGTCAGCAAAATGGACTATCAATTTTTTTTTTTCCGGTTTTCTATTAGAGAGCATCTACTTAGTCGCAATCTCAAAGCAGCTATAAAGTTCAAAACATCACTGATTTGTGCACTCCAGGATGGCAAGTGCTAAGGACAATGGCTCATTTTTTTGTGAGGAATTAAGCTTACCTGATCAACAGAAGAAAAACAATGTAATGGGTTTAAATATAAAGCTATTTATTTACACATAAGTTGGCTCAGTTGCAGCAAGGAAAGTAGACACAGTGAGAAACATGTAACACTGGGTAACGCAAAGCCTCATGCTAAACTTTGAATGTGTTCATTGGATCTGTGTGTGAGCTCTGGGTTCCCTCCCCACCCTTTTGACTCACTTAAGCCCAAATAAGGCATTGGTGGGCTTCTGGGGAGCACCACTATCTCTCTTTTAAACAGAGTATTACATGAGCTAATAGGTAGAAGTCTGCAGAAACAAGCCATCAGAAACCAAGGCAGGATGTTCTGTTAGCAATGTAATAAAAAGGGGAAGTCTCTTGCTGTAGAATGACCAGAAACAAAGATTATTAAAATGATTTGGTTGATTTCCTGGTATTTTAGCCTGAACATGGTATTAATGCATATCAGAATTTGACTGGATAAAATATTCTAAAAGCAGTTAAATGCATAAGCTTTTCGTGCCCATCCAGTGGTGAGTTCCCCTTCGAAGTCTCATTGAAATCTGCAATTCTGATGCTTTGTCCCATTTCCAATGGTGCTTTGCAGTATCCTGCAGTCAGGATACAGAACCAATACTTTGTCAAGAATTCATACTCACTCTTCTATTTCCCCTACATAATTTGATTTCCAAACTCATAGGAATGATTGTTTCAAGCAGTAATTTCCTTAAAATGCAATAGGTAATTGGCTCCAGTGCATTAAATCATGTGTTAAATGTTAAGCATGTGTAACAAATATAGGTTATGTGTGTTAAATGAAGATGTTAAAACACGTCAGGTGGTATTGCAGTACTTACCTGTTGTTACTCGCTTCTGTTGTGCAGGTTACTTGGTTTTTCTTCAAGCTGACAAATCTAAAGTGCTCAGAAGCCATACAGACTGAACGAACTTCAATGAAACTGAAAATTCTGACGCTAATTCACTGTTAGGTGCTGCATCATCCCTCACTACATGCGTGCTGGAACAGCAGGAAGCCAGATTCAGTTCAGCCCATACTGATATGCCAACACTGGAGGGAGCAGCCTTGGCTATTGAAAACCTATCACCTGCATCTAAAAGGTAAGTTTTATTCCTTTGTCAAATGCACTTCACACAAATTTAGTTACTTTTAATCACGTTGCCTCCCCTCCCACACTATGAAGTGGTTTGCCGTGATTTCTGTTAATATATTAAAAGTATTTAAAAGAAATTAAATCATTAGTACGCCAGTTTTGTCATGTAAACAGTTTAATGAGTACATAAACAAAGCACATATAAAGCAAAAGATTAAAACCAAATTGTTACAATCAATCACCATGAGCTATATCCAAAATATTTACACGCACGTTGCTTGTGCGGCGCGGTGGGTTTACAAAGCCAGAGTCTGGTGAGCAATGCCACTCCCTGAAAACCAAGACTTGGAAGTAAAGGATCACAGTATTGACTGACAGCACATCGTGCACGGGGCAAACTAGCATTGCTGCAGCTAACTTTTCAACGTTTTCACAGTGCTGTAAGATACATCAAAGCTTGCGCACAAGATTAGATTAAGTTCATGTGCTAAGAGAAAAAAGGTAAGAGGGTGCTCCAACAATCACGCAGGCCCATGTCGTTCTTTGAAATCTTATACACTTGAATCATTATCTGCAACCCTTTCTTCAGATCCCCATTACAGCCATCCCCGCTTCTGCTACCTCCTAGCTCTAGGGCAGGAAATCCCGTGCTCACCTTCCACACCCCTTGCACTCAAACACGTAGAGTGGGAAGGAAACACAGGCACAAGGCTTCATACAGGCAACAGGAGAACTTCACAAGATTACAAAGGAAACTGAAGCAATATACAGAAGGTGATGGAATCCATGTTTCCCTCACCAAGCCTCTCTCATTCACTGCCATTCACCATGTTTTGCTCTGCTGCATTTGTCACAAACGTAGTTTAAAGTTTAGTATGTTAATACATAATGTTAAATCGGGACCGAAGTTTTTGTTTTAGAATCCAAACTCTAGCAGAACAACAACAACAAAAAAAAATCATAAAGAAAAGAATTACAAAAGCATAACCAACTGATTCAGTCACAGGTGTTCCCATAAAGAAACAAAACAGCACTCAGCACATACTGAAGCTGACTACAGGCTAAGAGGCAGGGAGAGGTTTGATCACTGTAACATAAACCTGCCCATACACTTTACAGATGTTTAGATAAATATTCCATAAAGAATAAAAAGAATGTAATTCACAGTTACACTGCTGTGTTGTGTGCTTCTGAAAATGTCTGCACTGCAGTTTCTTTCTGTCACCCTTTTAACGTCTGCCATTATACGACTAAAATTAGGCTGTGGGTAACAGTAGCTGTGCTTTTGTTTGAAGTTTCTTATCAAAATCTCAATGGGGCAGGGGTGGAGAAAACAACAGCAAATGCACTGCTGCCCCATAGAGGATAAAATATTTCTGTACATTCCAGTACTTCTGTTTTTATTTACTCCCAAAGGACACCCATAGATTCTTAATTTAACTTCAGAATTCCATGATAAGGGAGAATCCTGCTCCAAGGGAGAAAAGGCAGCCACACAACAGTTGCTTCTTTGTTCCTACTCCACCTTCCCTTACACAATAGTGAATATTATTCATTTATGTGCTTTTGAGCTACGGCTAGAAGATGAAAATGCCTCCACAAAGAATTTATACTGTGTTTTCCTTGAATGTCAGCCCTAAAATTGTACAAAGAGTGAGTGTTGTTTTTGCATTCCAGTTCTTGCTGGTGTGGGCAGTTCAGATGCACACTCCTACTAGGGTACAGCTCGCTTGAAGAAGGATGGGCACAAGGAAGGTGGCTGCAGAAATGCTTTTAAAAAGCTTCAGAACTTGACCAGGAACGACTGCAAGCAAATAAACAGAGTACAGCCCTCGGAACTTCTCTATTTTAAGGTGCTTTTGGTGGTAGTATTGTATTCAGCAAAGCCCTGTTTACTTAGCAAAGTTTGGAAAACTGCCAGAAGACATCGTCCCTGTTCAGCTGTTCCATGACCACCTTGGGTGTGTATCACTACTACTCCGCCTCTCCACAGGATTCAGCAAGTTGTCTGTACTCAAAACCTAAATAGTTACATGATTATTTAGCCATCTCGATGTCCTCTGTATACACACGTATAAATAAATGACACTACAAGCCTTCCTTGATACAAGAAACCAAAAGGCATTGATTCAAAGCCTAAATAAATAATAGTTGAAAAAAACTGTTTGTGGCACTGAAACTCTCCTACAGAATAGATTCCCAAGATATGTTTTCATGCATCAATATTATCATTGTGACAAATGGGGATGGAGATGCTTTGGCACTGAAGTCAGTGCTGATGTGAGTGGCTTTTGCCAAGATGACAAAGCCTCTCTGTGCTTCCAGCTGAACTGTGTGAAGCCAGGCCTCCAACATTAAATGCAGTCATTTTTTAAAGAAATTCCTTCTACCAAGTTAACAAAAAGTGTTAACCATCCATAATTCTGTACTGGTTGCGCAGACATCAAGTGCCTCAAATTAAATTCACTGAACAACAACAGAGTTAAGACAGATGGTACTCCATCCTCTTGCATGATGGGTTATGCAGAGATCTGCACAGAACCATAGCAATCATGTTCACCTGAAAGGATACGATACAGAAATCTGTACAACTTGCAGCCATGGTTTGCTACTAAAAAGTGGGTTGGTTGGTGTGTTTTATTGCTAAGCCAGGGCGTACACACCTCTGTATAGCCTAAGTTTTTGGTAATGTTTTCTTGGCATTAAAAGCATTTCATATACGACTGGTCATAGATAATGCAGTATATGGATAAACAACAACGAGTTGAGCTAGCCAACAAGGCTGCAGAACATAGCAGTACTGGGAATAATTTGTGATAGTTGCAGTTTAGAAAAGTGAGAATTAATCACAGCAACTGCTTGCTGCACACTCTAGTGACTGCATGAACATCTCAGTCTCTAGTAGATGAATCTTGCATTATTGTCATAAGCATGATTGATTGGCCCCAGATTATAAATATGAGAAACAAGATGACTGAAACACCTGGCTTGCTTAGTCCTAGTGACAAAGTGCAAGAAGCTGCTGTAGCTCTGATCTTGAGGTTCTAGAGCATTTTTCATCCAGTGAACTCCACAGTGCAACAGCTCTCTAGGGGAGCACAAATACAAGCTGTGCTTCCAAGTGCACAGCTGAGCAGCACACTGACAGCCTGCAGGTGTCACACAATCACAAATCCCCATTAAGGCACTGTGCCCTAATGCAATGACATCATGATATAACTGGTCTGGGAAAGCTGCATGTACTGACTCATCCCAGCAAGCATCATGGGGGAACAAACAGCACAGGTTGTCAAAGGTTACTGACCCATTTGTGGCCAGTCAGCAAGGAGCACTGCATTTTGCAACATATACAGTGTGAGCAACTGCATCAAACAATCCATTTAGCTAAAATGAAGGTTTTAGGAGCAGTTCAAACAGTTATGTAGTGTGTAAACACACAAACACAAGACTGCTCGTTTTCATTGTACCCTTCACCATGTAAAAGATATCATGAGTTTTGGCACTCCAACAGTGAACAACATATAGTATCTGCATACTTATCAAGGAACACTCGTGAATCCTAGGAGAGGAAGAAATTCAGCACCCTTTCATCTCTACCTTCATTTTCAACTCAGAATGAATAAATGATTTTATTAAACAATTTCTAATGTTAAGTGCTTAGAATACAAGTCATTACTTCTCATCAGAATAAAGCAGCTCGACTTTTTTGCACACCTGTCAGCCTCTCTCCTCAGCAACACTATCAACTGCCCTTAAAGTACACCCTTATGCAAGCAGGCTGAGAATCTGGCCACCATTCTTTATCCATCATCTATTTCCAAGTCTGTCCCACAGTAACTGCCAAACTGTCTAGCCATCATCTTGCATTTAGTGCTCTCCAGCTCAGTTTTGCAAATACTTAGGAACAACACAAAAGCAGGCTCGTGTCTCTCTCTAAACAGCACAGCATACAAAGGCACATAACGCACTGTATAAAATGCTCATAAAAATTCTGATAGGTGATGCTTCTAGAGCCACCTGGATTTCTAATACTTGTTACAACCCAGAAATAGCTTCTCATGTTTCTCAGACCTACGTATTTTTTTGATATTGTTCAGATCAAAGCCAATTTACACAACTGCAAGTACTGTCTTGCTGGCTAAGTCAACTCTTGCATTATAGCAGTTACACCTTCTTTTCAGTCCCACCCTTCCTCTTTAATTGTATATATATATATTTTTCTGTAGCTGTGCAGTTCTCTATTCCTCAGAGCTCACCTTGCCCGAGCCCCGCCGGGGAACGTGTCTGTCACCTCCAAAGAATCTGCCCAGCGAGTCAAGTAGACCCGAGTCTCTGTGCCTTGGAGATCCATGTCGAGCATGGTCTATAGTGCTCGCCGATGCCATTTTTGATCCGTGCCGGAAAGAGGAGCGTTTTTGTGAAGCCATCAAATCCGAATTCTCTGAAGCTGCTGCAGTGTCCTCTTGGATGGTCTGTAGCTCGTCTGACTCTGAGGGCCGATCTTTGAAGGTGTTGTCTTCTCTGCCTGGGGCATCTCGGGAAAAGAGGCGGATCAAGTGGGGGCGACCGGCCGTGTCAGCTGGGTGGGCCTGGGGCCAGGCATTCTTCGGGTCCGCTGTGCCTTTGGAGTCTGTCACCGCTGGGCTCTTCGTGGAGGTCCCATTGTTCTGGTTCACATCTGCCTCTCCTGCAAACAACAAGGATGAGATATGAATACAGGCCTGTGAAAAACAGCCCGGGAACAATGCTGCTTTCTTTCCACTGCCTTGAGATGACCATTTCATACAAAACCCGTAATATGTGCAGTTGCAGTGCAACTATGTTCTCTAGCAGCCTGCAAGAACATTAAGCTATCTTGGAACTGAAACTGTGGTGATGTTCTCACCCAAAATCTGCAGTGGTTCTAGGTGGTTTTGGGGTGGTTTTTTTTTTGGGTTTTTTTTTGGTTGGTTGGTTTTTAGTTAGAAGTATTTGTAAATAAATTAATAATTTGTTAGAAGCATAACTGATATAAATTAGCTTTGTTAATGTGGGAGGCTTATTGTCGCCGAGGCTTTTAGTTACATCATCTGGACAGTCGCATTTCCAGTATTTTCCATTGAGGACTGGAACTCTAAAGCATGCTTTCTGTCTCCTAAACAGGGGAAAGTAGTTCAAGCAATGTAGCAGGACTGAGCATTTCCCAGTGCATACTCCCCCTCTGTGCTGTCAGAGCTCCTCCACGTGAAAGTTCTGTCCCCATTTTGAATTCCTCACTTGGACTTCTTCATCAATGAAGCAATTCCATTAACTTCATGAACAAAAGCAAAATGAAATGTGAGAGATTTCTTTACTACTTAAATTATCATCTCAACAGGCAAGCAAAGAATACTCAGCTGTAACCTTTGTTTTGCCTCCCAGGACAGTTTTTCTCCATATGATGCCCTAGCTATCTGATACTGAAGTGCCTGGAGCAAAGCTGTCCCGTTTCCATTTATTATTTGTGGGAAGTGATAAAAAGGATAATCAGAACCCGGTGAGCACTGGCCCAGGAAAGGCTCCAGGAAAGACCTCCCTGATATGTGTCAAATGTGTGTTGCCTTCTGTACAGTTGGGTTGCAATGCATGCAATGAATTATCTGAAAAAAAAAAATTATTACAACAAATGTGCCCTATGTTGACAGAAAACTGAGCTTTTTGTTTTTTAGTCTATAACAGAAGCAAAAAAAAAAAAAAAAAAACAAAACCAAGAGCATGGATGCATACTGCATCTAATATGTCTTCTTAGGAATATGAAACCAAACCAAAACCCGTTGGTAGATTACTGCTTGCGAAGCAGCCTCAGAGTGAACACCTCTCACACACTCACCCCATTTCACAAAGACCAAGTTTTTTGGACTTAATGAAGTGTGACATTTCAGAGAGAAGTTCTAGTTAGTTGTGTTACTTTTAGGGTCTTCTCATCACCTCATTAAATCTCCCTTTGCTCTGGGCTTCTCTGCCAAGAGAGGGACATAGTCTGGCAAATAATGTTATGTTTCCTAAGTAGCCAGGTCTCCAGTTCTTCAGAGCAATTTTGGACTTGACTTAGTCACTTCATATCAGTTTTCCCACCCACAGGGCACTGAAGAAACCTATTCTCAGGCTGAGAACAATTCTGAAATAAATTTAAGGGTAATAGTACAAGACAGAAATTCTGATTTCTACAAATATATACCTGGTACTTACCAGGTGACAATTTGTTGTCATCAGTTAGTCTGCTGCAGTTCTACACAGCTTCTCAATGAAAACATATCATGCAATTCTGCTGTGCACCTTTAGAAAATACCCAGACTATGTTAGGGAAACTTAGACTTTCCTTTGGTTAAAACATTTGGAAGTATTTCTCAGGAATACACTTGCTTAATCACAGCTAATTGTAACTTAAGACCTTGGAGAAATGGAAGATATTTGCTGGAACCTTGTGATTTTAGTTTCCCTGAAAATATGCTTTTGGATTTCTTACCAGTTACTAAAACTCAACTGTTTTTCCTTAATAAAATGAAAGATGAAGTAGGACCACAAATATGTGACACTTTCTGAAACTGCAAAACATTTTAAATAGCAACCATAAGCCTAGATTCTATACCATAACACAAATCTATTCAAGGACAGAAAAAGAAAAATGAACAAAAGAGCTATTGTATTTAAATAAATGCATTAACAAGACACCAGAGCATCTGCATACTAATATTTTTTACAACAGTTGTGCTTTGTGTCACTGAATACGTGTATTGGTAAGCAACAAAGAAGGGCGTTTGTGACATAAAAGTTGCTTCTGTGAGCTGTGAAGTATAAATCTTTCTGTATGTTCTATTTCAGTAATGAAAGCATATATTTAAGTAAATTTTATTCTAGATTTTCTTCACATTTAAGTGTTCCTTAAGGTTTAAAAAATATATAAATAATAATATTTGAGCTAAGTAAAGTCTTCAAGTGTGTTTTGAGAGAGCAGTCACTTTTAGGAGGTCCAGAAATAATGGAACATTTGATTATAGGTTCAGTTAGAAACAAGTATTTAGACGACTTCTACAAAGGCCCATCACAAACTCAGGGCAAGTTCTATTGACATGTTTTTTGTTAGCTTATTCCTGCAATATGAAACTCTGCTTTGAAAAGGCAGTATAAGACTTAAAACAAGCAAGAATTCCCTTCCTATGACACATCATTTGTACGTGAGAAGGCTGTAAGGAAAGAAGAGGGTTTCAGGCATGTTTTTTTTTTTTTTTAAGTCTTGCAAAATAGGTTAATTTTAAGAGTAAACACAACACAACACATTGCCATAGGTATAACTGGAAGACTACTAAATTATACGTTGATGGTCTGAGTGGACAAGCCATCTGTTTCCAAAACAAAGTAATATAGATGAAGCAAAAAAGTCCAAACAGTCCGCTAATGAAATAAAACGAACAGAAATTCCAAGGGTGCTTTCAATGAGCCGATATTAAAACTAACCCCTGTTGTCTTTAATAGAAGTCAGGCCACACTTCACTATGCTCAAAACCACTGTGCCTTAAAGCTCAACTTGGCAACAGTGATTTATTCCATCTCTTGACAATCAAAATAATAGCCCTAAATAAGCCACAATTTAGTTGGGACCTCTCAGCCCTGTGGTTTGAACAATTGCTACTGTCAGAACCTGTTTTATACGAAGCAAAGATAACTAGCTAGCTAGCAACAGCGTAAGAAGGAATGGCCTCAAGTTGTGACAGGGGAGGTTCAGGTTGGATATTAGGAAGAATTTTATCTCAGAAAGAGTAGTGAGGCAGTGGCACAGGCTGCAAAGGAAGGCGGTGGAGTCACCATCCCCAGAAGTGTTCATGGAAAGGCTAGATGTAATATTCAGGGGAACGGTTTAGTTGGCAATATCGGTGGTAAGTAAATGGTTGGACTAGGTGACCCTAATGGTCTTTTTCCAACCTTAATGGTTCTATGATTCTATGAAAGAAAAGATAGGCCTATTAAACATTTAATTTCCTTGGAAACAGAATTCAACCTCGTGATGCTCAGCAGTATCAAGTATCAAAGGCAAGTGTGGCAAACACTGTTGAACCTGCTAAACATGGCTGAAGAAAGGAGTTATCCAGCCATAATTCCTGAGGAGGCTGTGCTGTTTCCTGTGGGTACTAATGAAAGATACGATCCAGCTTCTAGTTTGGACCCTCACTGCAGGGCAACTCACACCAGAACAGAGTGTTTTCAGCAATTAGGTTTCACTAAATAAGTATCTAGGGTGGGCAAGAAAACAATTATGCTAGCAGTCTTTGGCCTGAGCTGCAAAGAGTGATTTCTCCTCAGTTTGTATTTTGAGATACTGCAGACAAAAAATGGCTCCCAGCCTAACTTTAAGGATCTGTGTAGAAGGTAGTATGCCATCAGACATTTTACTTCAAGAGCTAATTACTGGGTTTGTGTGATGCTTGTCAAATTGTTGAAAGACAATTCTGAACAAATATTTCTGTCTGGAATAGACTGCACACAGTACATTAGTTTGAAAAACAGTTGGTCACAGCTCTGAACAAAACCAGATCTACTGCTGCATAAAGCCTTTCCACAAATAGTTTTCCTACTTGCTATGCTAGCAAAACCAATATGGAGAGAAATGACAATGTGTATCATAACACAAATTCACAGGAGTTCAACTATTGTGGTTGGCTAAGAGACCACTTCCATTACAGGTCATTCTCCTCCTCCCTTCCTTAGCGAATCTTATCACCTCTGGGGGGAAACAATCCACTCAAAGACAGACGTTCTCTGTAGCTTCAATACAAC
The DNA here is from genome assembly GCA_013399175.1 of Odontophorus gujanensis. Lineage (NCBI taxonomy): Eukaryota > Metazoa > Chordata > Aves > Galliformes > Odontophoridae > Odontophorus > Odontophorus gujanensis. The sequence continues at coordinate 98,669 of VXAB01009100.1, read as the reverse complement.
TAAACAGTGTAAGGTGAATATTTGTATACATCAGAAACACATCTTTTCCTATGAGCTTGTCAAACTAAACCAAACCTCCACAAAAATGAGAAACTAACTATAAGCAGACAACACGTTCCTTTGACTCTTCCCTCATTGCATACATTAGACATTACAGAGCATAAGGCTCCTACCAAAGAAGAAAAGTCATTTCCATTCCATTCGTTAGCAGAGCACACCTCTATCCACCCTACTTGTATGCATCAGTAGAGTAATAGGTATAATGGGGCACAATTTTCCTCGCAAAAAAAAACCTTATTACTAAATATAGAGTAAGAAATGAAAAGGAAGAAGCAGCATCCAACACCTGGCCCAGTACAGACTCATAACTAGCTATATTACCCGTAGTGTTCTGTTTACTTCTATTGAACTAGGCTGAATAAAAGACCAAGATTAATTCTGTACCACATCCTGGGTTAATAAAGATCACTGGCTAATTGTGTAGAAAAGGATTTTCCTGCTGTTAGTAGAGGCATGACAGAGTTTTAGAACTGACATTTAGATTGCATTCCTGTGGACAGATAAACGAAACTTTCACTTGCAACTTCACAAGCTAAGGAGCCTGACAAATGCTGCCTTCCATGAATCCCTGGTGACTTACAGAACAGCAGCTCCCCGCCAACCTATGCGGGCAGCATTATGCTATCTTGGATCTACTGCCAAACTAAAAACTGATAGATTAGCATTTCTGATGCTAGCTTAAAATGTATGACAATTCACAAGTGCCTGTTTTACTGAGCAATAAAATCTCCCTTTGAAACGACTAGCAGCCTTCTTCTGATGGGACCAATCAAGGAAAAGTTTACTGGATCTGAAAGGTGTCTGTAATGAGTGTTGCTCTTTTAACACTGAGAAAAATCCATGCTGACTTGACAGTTTCTTCTCAGCCCATTCATCACTGAAGGGAGAGCAGGCCTGACTGAAAACCTGAGCTGCACCATTCTGAGGACTTCTCTCAGCTGTAAGAAACATAACTCCCAGAGCTCATGCAGCAGAGTTGCAAAAATCTGTCTGTGAAGTAGTTTATCCAGAGAGTTATCGATAACAGAACACTGGTTACATGCACACAACTCTTTGCAAGTAAGCAGTATTGCCCAAATTTGTGTCAGTTCCTTTAAAAATACAAGACTGACTAGCTGGGGGGAAAGCAAAAGCCTCCAATATCTTCTAAAAACAGACAGTCTGCATGCAGCTGGATCTCATTTTGCTGCTCCTGGTCCACTAATATTAATTTCCAGTTTGACACGTTGCTGCTTGTGGCACAACAAATGACTTCTAGATTTTGAGTGCTTGGCCCTGTCACAACAGCATGTAAGCACGCAGCAGCAGTTTGCAGGGGTTCCAGAGAATCTGCTTAAAATAATGACATGTGGCAGCAACTGCTTCAAGGTCATGATTATAGGAAGGCACACTCTAAAACTGCAAGCAACACAAGTAGTAAATGCTGTTATTTAAGAGCAAGGATCACTTATCTTACCTGCTTTCCTAAGTTTGCCTCTCACATTTCAGGGGCCCGATGCTTTAAAATTAGATGATGAACACAGAGTAGGAGATATCTCTGTAGTAAGCAGGTGAAACTGATGCTGTGCTGTGTTGTTGCTGTGGTATCCCATTTGGTAGGGCAACTACACTGATTCTTTCAACTTACATGGGGCATCCAATATATAGCAAATGACCAGATGAAAACATGTAAGAAACACAGCATTTACCTGGAATGATGATACTAATAAAAATGCATAAGTCTTACCTTGTGATTTAGCCAACAGCACATAACTTTTACAGCCCTTGCTGTCAATTTTGTGATTTAAGAGGATTCTACGTAACAAGTAAAAATACACTGTGCATTCATTATAGCTGAGGTTCAGCATTATTGTTCCACTGAAGGTAACGAAGTTCTACAGCATCTCTGTGTAAAAACTAGCAATGCTGTGTTAGAGATTTTGGACATACCATCACAAGGGGCCCATTTGGGGAAAAATCTTGTCTATCATCAGGCTTTCCCCCAAGGGACACGTAACTCCCAGCATCTGCATGTCAGAGATGAGAAAACACTTACAGTCTGTGCAACGATATCCCAGCGTTGCAGTCAGTGCTCAGAATCTGGCTATTAACAGGAAGCACATGTGGTTGTTGTGGGCAGAAAACTGTTGATGTCCTGTTACCCACTGCAAGAGACTGCTTGGGGACCCAGGTTTTAGACTTGATGAAGGAAAAACATCATCATACCATCTTCAAACTGGTACACCCGGTGTTGTTTATATCTTAAGTATCCTCTTATGAAAGAAATTTAGCACTTCATCTCACAGATGCTCAATTAAAGCAGCAAAATGAGTTGTGGCAGCAGCTAAAATAGCTTTGTTCATTATGGACATGTCAAAGGAAATAGATTGCAGAAAGACAGCCCGCAATGTTTTTCAAACCATAGTAGCAGTAGTTGCATAGCAACTACGTCTTCTCCTATTACTGATGATGTCGAAGCTTAAAGCTAGAAATACAACAGGCCTTTCTTCTCAAAATTACTCTAAAAGTCAAACACTACCTCCAGATTCAACATGGAAGAAGTTAGCAAGGGGCAGGTTAGAAGTTAGAAGGGGGCAGGGAGGAAATTATTATCTGCAGCTGCACTGAGCTTCATTTCCTCCTCTTCCCCTGTTCTAGTTGTGTTTTATATTACAGGATATATATTTCTGCAATGCAGTGATGCATCACTGTATGAAATTACCAGTTACTCCCAACTTCTGAGGTCTTGCAGAAAAGTTTTCTATCTAGCCATCTTCTGCCTTTACTTTCAGTGCAGTGAGGTGAAGAAAGCTAATGGTGTGGGAGCACATGTGAAAAAAGAGAACCATTCTGGACCTCATTATCTCCCTCCTGGCTGCATGAAGGTGCGGTATGCTTATAAGCACACTGAAATGAACAAATTTCACAAGGAAAAAAAAAAGCAATTCCAAAAAGTTGAAAATAACCCCCACAGGAAAGTCATTTTTTGATCGAGACTGCGATTAACACACGAGAGCCCTGCTCTCTGCCTGTTTCCACCCTGCTGGTTCTCTCTGCCCCTGGCTCACAATGAGGAGCCGGAGCAAAGCCCACTCGGTGGCCTACCATTGCAGAGGAATGCAGCAGTGTAGGCCTGGCTTGCAGCCGCTCGCTCTTGTTTTCCAGCAACTCTGGTATTGCCTCCCTTTGCTGAGGGTTACAAAGGAGAGTACAGAAAACAAAAAAGCCTGTGGTTGAAACCAGTGGGATTTGCTATGGCAGAAATTTGGAATCTATGAGAAGCATGTGGCAGCTCTCCATACAACCCGCAGAAGGTTTATTTTTAAAAGAAGAAAAAACAAAACAAAACTTAAAAGAATTTTATCCACCCACCAGTTTCAAAGAAAAATGTCCCTTTGTTATTACTAGAACATACAGGTTTGGTTTAATCTTAAAAAGCTCACAAAGGATCATCCCACAGTGAAATGAGCTGGGGTATCATTTTGCGTACTCCGAGGAAAAATGAAATCACTTGTCTGATCCATCAACATTTGTTATCATAGAGTGGTTTGGGTTGGAAGGGACATTTAAGATCATCCAGTTCCAACCTGACATTATATCCTCACAATTCGTACAACCAAACAGTATTAAACAAAAGATTGCTTATTTATCTTTCTTACAGTTGCCTTCAGTATGAACAACAGTTATGTTGCAAAACCTGTACATATCACTCCCACAAAAGTAAGAACACAGCAAAATGACTAGCACTTCAATCAGACTGTGCAACAACTCATGCTATGGTTTGTATTTTTCACATCAGCCATATTGTTTTTTTTTCTTTTTTTTTCTCTGAGAAATAACATTCCTGTTAGTGAAACTGAATACACAGTATTAGAGTTCTTTCATAATACCAGAGTGAGTTCAGGGCCATGACTGAGGCAGTTGGTTCAAAGGCTTGGAGCATGATAAGTGGCATGCAAAGCCAGCTGTAGAACATAACTGTTAAAAATCATGGAGCTGCTTCAAAACAGCACCTGGTAATGCTACTGGGTTACTGTTTGTTGTTGTTGGTTTTGTTTGCTTGTCTGTTTTGATCAGGGTTAAGTGTATGTGAGATAAATTATATTTATGAAGTATAACTTGCAGAATAATATACACTTATAACCTGGTTAACCACGTACGGTTTAAGAAACATGCTGTGATCATGACCGCAGGAAAACTACCTATAGCGTAAGCCTATAAAGCCTTCTTCAGATGAACTGCTTCTCAATCTTAAGAAGTAGAACTGTTTATTGGTACTCAGTTTTCCCAACACCAATCAGCTAGACCTAACCCCAAGAAAACACTTCACAGTAGCAACTATAATGACAAGTACTGAACTGAAATTGTTTGTATGTTAAAGTGGAGAATGTTATTTTTGGGGGAGCTACAAGCATTAGGTTTTGTTTTTTTTATATCACTTTAAAGTTCAAATTACAAGATAGTTTTGTACAGAGCACACCCTGGGAAAAGGCACATGACAGCAATGTGACTGCTCATCCTAGGAAAGCACAGTACACAATGTCAAGTATGTGGTTACTGCGAATTACCAGCAAGATACTGCAATCAATATGCTTTAAATTTTCACGCACACTCCAGGTGTGCAAGGTGGTATTCCTCTCTTTTCACTATTAATGTACTCTGAAGCTTTCACTAAAAAGGACACAAATAAGCCTGCAGACCATTTTGCACTCTCTCTACTTGAGTTAATTGAAATACTCAGCACCTTCTAAATGCCAAAAAGGGGCCATAAAAACATTTAAAGCTGTGTGAACTGCAGTTCTCTATGGTCAGAACAATTACACTTCTGTCAGACACTGTATTAGTCTGACATTATCTTCACTTTGGAATTAATTTTTACCTGTAGTAAAAGGACAGAGGAGCAAAAGACAGCAGGAGTTCCTTCCAGTTGCATAGTTACACTGGACCAGCTGTGCCCAAAATGTAGGATGCAGAGGCCCAGAAGACCCACATCCTCCCTCTCTGTCCACAACAGGAAAAGAAGCTCAGACCTCCATGGGGACAAGATCCACATCACCAGCCACTTCCATGAGGTGCAAGACATAAGCATATCTGTGCCCTTTGGGGAAACAGAACCAAGTCATGAACTGCACCTCCAGTTCAAGATGGTTGGACTTCATGATCTTGAAGGTCTTTTCCAATCTAGATGATTCTGTAAGATGCTGACAATGACAGATGATCCCTGTCCAATGTGGAAACAGCACATGGTAGTCACTTGCAACTCCAGCTCCACATTTGCTATAGACAGTAAGAAAAGCATGGCTAGGAGACTGAAAACAGTGCTGGGGACTACAGCAGCCTTTGGTATGCTTATTTTAGACAAAACACAGTAATCATAAACTCACTTTTGGTGATATTACCTTGAGGGCCTGACCATAGGGAACACCCGAGGCCCATGGTCAAGGGCTTTGGCCAGGCAAGTACCCATAGTGTACAGGGCCAGTCACCAACAGAGCAGACTGACTGCTTTTGTTCCCCCCAGCATGTGAACTCATGGCTCACACAACAGCGAGCAGACAGGGTAGACTGGACAAGTCCCTTCAAACACCCTTATCCACAAAAACTCTCTTCTGCAACAGCAAACAAACATCTCTTCAGTCCTTGGGCTTGTGAAAAAGTGAGTCATGTCCCCAGCTCTGGATGATCAGTTAGTATAAAATTCAACACAGCTGCTTCCCCATCCCTAATCCCCTACACCCCTGTGCACAACCACAGCTCTGCTTTCTCTTATTTCTCTGTCCAGCTCTCTCAGCAAGGAAAAACTTCCTTCTTTACAGCCTGCTGCTCTCCTTCTTCACTTTCTCCCCTATAGGTGTGCACCTGATGATTTCAGATGAGGATGGGATGGAAAAAAGCAGTAGTTGGGGAGCTACTGAAGTGTAAACCATTATACCATATTACACGCAGTGAAGTCTGAGAAAGGAAAATACCCAATTTTTATGGCTAATATCTTTCAAGTATCTTATATATTCCCTGGAGAACAAGCCAATGCCTTTTTAAGTTAACAAGACCATTTGGCATCTGCAGGACACAAAACTGAAACAAAGACCAAATGAAAAAATAAGCATCTGGTGTTCCACTCACTTCTAACCATTAAATACCAATTCTGAAGGGATATAAATGAAACATTAAAAAGTTCTCCATCACATATTTAGTCAGACATCTTCCGCTTTCTTTGTTAGAGCTTTACAGATTTTGACTGCACCATTATTCCTGCAAATGCAATAAACTACGGAGTCATACCAGGCCAAACTCTTTGAATAAATATTTGAAACATTTTATCACCAGCATAGTCAAATCTCAGCAACCGACAAAATGGGAAAAAAAGTCATTCTGCTTAGAAGATCAGCACTTAGCCAATATATCACTTTAGGGATTTTTAGCATTTCAGACTTGGGGTTTTGGCTGCTGGACAACATTTCCTCTGTATGGCTTGTTTCAGTTTATTCATATTATGAAGATTCTAGAGGTGCACTATTGAAACTGTCACTCTGAACTAAAGAAGATAAGCTCAAATGCCATGTTACTCAGAGGACAAGTTTGCCATGCCACATCTGAAGTCGCAAGCCAAAATTCCCAACACCAAAGCACACTGTTGAGAACAATGCTCCTGAGGCATAGCATCCCAAGGCTGTACGAGGCTGGTCTCACAGTTTAAAAAGTTCCCTGGTGCAAGGAACTCAGCTCCAGGGGACTCTGCATCCTGCTGCAAAGGGAGGGAACAGATTTTTGCAATGATGCTTTCCCTTGCTTTTCAAAACAGCTTTGTTTGGAGGCTGCGTAATGGACAACGCCAGCACAGACCTACAAATTGCTGTGGTAGAAATGAGCAGGCTGTAAGAAAACATTCTACTAAGACATGCAGAAAACAGCGGGTAGCTTGCTAAAATATTAGCAAAAATAGTTTCAAGGGCTTCATATTTTTATAATACATACAAGAGAAAAGAAGCAATTTGGATCATAGCAGCGCTAAATTATTCAGAGCCTTCCCAGCATTTTTAATTGACTATAAAAATCTAAGATTTTCTCAGTAACAAAGTTTGGTGTCCAATGAAATATTTTCCAGGAGGAAACTCATATGTCTGACAAATTGCTATCTGATCTGATTAAAATGCCTGCCTGTCTGTCAAAAAGACACTAGAAAGAAATCTTATCTCTGGAATTCATCATAGGGTTTACAGCAGGCAATATCTTCTTCACAACAGCCTCAAGTGCAGTTCTAAAGCTAAAATAAAGAATACTTGAAACCAAGCAGGAAGTTCCAGCAAATGCAGCAATGAATAACAGGAACTAAAACAGTCTGCACTGACTGAATTGGCACAGGGTCTTACAGCAGAAAAAATACTCCACAGAAAATCTAAAATATCAGCAGAGACATCCAACTAAGATATTTGAAAAGAAAGAGATCAGAAAGAAAGAGATGAACATTTCTTCTTACAACTAACAAGTTAAAGAGAAGAATGAACTTAGACCTTTAAAGATGGATACAAGTCACAGAATGGTTTGGGAAGGAAGAGACCTCAAATTCCACCCAGTCCCACCCCGTGCTATGGGCAGGGCTGCCCCCAGCAGCTCAGCTGCCCAGGGCCCCATCCAACCTGGCCTTGAGTGCCTGTACGGATGGGGCACCACAGCTTCTCTGGGCAACTGTGCCAGCGCCTCACCGCTCTCTAAGTAAAGAATTGTGTTCCCTTGCCATACTGCTGGAGGCTTTAGTAGTCTTTTTCCAGATCAAATTCACTAATTTCACCTGTAAATTCACTTCTGAAACCTCTCCAGGTTGCAAAGCATACATCTCAATACCAGTTAGAGCTGTCAATAGCTAATACAGAAAGAAAATACATACTCACTCTAAAAACAAGACTCAAAAGATTAAAACGTCCCCTAACCTGCAGTGTTAAATGCTTACAAACCACATACATTCTAGATAGGAGGATTTATCACAACCGCTCTAAATTCAAGGGCTTCCCACTCAGAAAATGAATACTGCATGGGTTTGGGCAGTTTGTCAAATCAGGAACACTGATGTTTGTCTATGTTATCTAAGAACCATCAGTGTTGCTTCACAACACATTTCACAAATGCCTTTCCAGTGACATTCCACCACTTTGCTAAGGGGGCACTTCTAGATTGCGTTCTGACTACAGTTCTTACCTAACCTTAAGAGCTGCTGGTTTGGAACCACAGATTGCGACCTGGTGTAGGGAACCTGCTTGGGCAGGGGGGTTGGACTCGATGATCTCTAGACTTCTCTTCCAACCCCTATGATTCTGTGATCGAGCCATTCAAGAAACTTTGTCCGTTCTGCACTAGAAGAAGAAACAACTCACTTCTCATCCATCCCAAAGGAATGTAAGTGGTTGTGCTAATAGTGATCACACAGCAATGCCTTCACCATGTGCTAGTTAAAACAGGTTCCTCCCCATTTCATTTTACAACCTTTTCATCTAAGAAAAATTCATTTCTATACTAGCTAGCGGAGGGGACAAAATTAGAGGTACCATCCACACAGCATGAAATCTTCAGTTTCCAAAAGGTATGTTTACAGTGCCTTCTAGGCTGAGAGCAAATGTGCTCTCTCCGCCTACATCTCAGTTCAAAGTTATCTTGTTTACTTTACACCAACTGGAGGCTGTGCAGCTTTGCAAAGGCACAAGGCACAAGCAGCTCCACCTGAAGAGATCCTGGCAAAGAATTGAAGCTCAGCACAGTGCTAATGTGATTTTCTCCTGCTGGCAAAAAAAAACAGTGTAGTCCCATTACATGTGTAAAGCAGACAGGAGTGTAGCACATAAACCTACTGCAGGTTCCTTCTTTCTGTGGACCAATTTTCAGCACATACCATGGGCAGTAACTAAATCCTCAATATTATTTTCCTGGAAAATCAAGGGAAAACCAGGAGATGAGCTTAGCACAGAAGCAGTCAGCTTTTATTACTTTTAAACCCTTAAGAGCTGCTTGACACTCGTCCTTCAATAGAATCATTTATAAATTTGATGCATGACTAAAGCTTGCACAGTAAAGTCTATCAGTAAGGAGAGCATACTTTTATAACATACTTTTTATATGCACATTCTGAAAACAGAAAAATTAAAACTTTTCTAGACCTGTCAACTTTCCCTGGTAATTCTGCTTATTTCAGGGTCTGGATAGTTAACACTTTTTAAAGAAGCATTCTGCTACTGGAGAGGTTTGATTGCCAATCTCCAAGTTCTAGATGTTTCCAATTGTTAATGTTTTTGTGTTGCTTCACCTTTGAGAGAAGCATTTTTTAGGGTCTTAGTCCTATCTTTCTGTACCCCAGATGGCACATTATAGCAACAAATGCCCAGAGGTGCACTGTGGTTTATGTACACACACTGTAACAAATTGAGTCATATTTAATATGGAGAAAAGCAGCAATAGCAGTAAAGAGAACTGATGGCAGCGTCAATTACCATTCTCATTAGTGCAGCCAGAAAAATCTATCAAATGGAAACAAAATTCTGCACAGAATCACTGAACATATTCACAGAGAAACAGTTTGCTTATATCAGTACCATATTAGAAGAAAGAAATTAAGACTCCAGAAAAAAAGCAACCCACAACTGAACTTTAAAAACACATCCATCAACTCTGTAGCACTGTTAGATTACAAGCTCCAATAAAAAAACACCTAAATGGACACAACACATCTCTTATCTAAAGATACACATCTAGTGTTCTGTTGGATTTTAGCTAAGAGTCCTTAGATACGGTGTGTTCTCAGTCAGAAAAAAAAATATCCAGGAAATGATTAGGAAGTCCCACAGCTGTTAAAGTAAAAAGTCCAGAAAATCTAGAGATACAACAAAAGTTTATTTCTGCCCCTGAGCTAACCATCTGCTGGAACAGCATTTTACATTTCTTTAATATTTTCATATCTAACCTCAACTACTTGGGGTCTTTAGAGACTCCACCCTAATTCATCATTACAAACTTCATTACACACTTTTAAATATATTAACATAAAACATGTTATCTAGGCAGGAAGGCTGCATTAGAAATATTTTCTACATAGTAACAAATCCCTAATATTAGATTATAAATAACAAGGGTGTTGTTTTTTTTTATTATTATGAACAAAAAACAAGCACTTTTCTCCCTGCTGAACACTTGTAAGCTGTACCATAGTCCTAAATGTGACTCAATGCTATACGAAGAACAATGGTGACAAACTGTATAAAACCACAGCAGTGATCGATGGTACGTTGCACAATATCTGCTTTTCAGTAGCAGCATTCTAAGACTGAAAAACTGCTTGCACAGTACTGAGCCTTGTACCAGTTCGTGGGAGTTACTGCTATTAAAGAAAAAAAAGAAAGAAAGAAAGAAAGAAAGAAAAAGAGAATGCACTAACTTTACTAACACTCAAATTGCAAAATAAAGTAACTTCTTGTGCGCTGAATAAAACACTCCACAAAAAGCAGTATTAGCTCTGAGGACTAAAAGGACAATGTGGGAAAGCCACCCATCTGAAATATTGAAACAGGCAAGAAATGTTATGAACACATTTTTCCAAGTGTAAATTTGGTTTTCCTCTCAATGCACAACAGATGATCAATAAAGATGAAAACCATCCCTTCAGGAATAACATACAGAGCAATTCACTAGATCTCATCAGGAGGAACATAACGAGGCAGTGCACATAAAAAATATAGCACATCCCTGGTTACCTAAGCGTAGATGCAAGCTGGGGAATACCTTCCTTCCCCTTTTGCTCCACTCATGCCCCAGGCCAGCACAGGTCCTGACAAAGACCTCAGCACAGTGTTGATGTCTTGGTGCTGCACTGACTGGGCATTTACAACCAGCAGCTGAACTGCACCTTCCTGCAAACCACTGAGCAGACAGTACTTCCAAGCAATAGCCTGATTGCACCCATGTGATGATAAACACACACGTGTGCCTGTCTGTGCAAGTCACCGTGCCTTTCTTAAACTAAAAGACAAAAACTGTGCCTCAATTTTCGCAGCAGGAAGTTTTCATTTTTCTGTCTCATAGGAAGCTGTGCAGACAACTCATGAATGATATAAAATGTTCCATAAACAGAAAATAACTGTGTTATCTCTGAAAATAATAGGTCATCTACTTTCCACGTAAATGATTTAGGGACATTTCTGTACCCACAAGTTGTAGCTGTCTGGCAAAATAAGAAGTCTCTCCTATTCACAGCCTCCATCCTATCTCTGTGTGTCCTTCGGAAATACATAAATAATGCAATCTATTTTATAAAGCCCCTGCAATTTGGTACAATTCTCAGTTTTTGGATGCAATCAATTGTAGGGAATCACAGAATGGTTTGGGATGGAAGGGACCTTCAAGCCCACCCAGCCTCACCCCATGCCATGGGCAGGGGTGCCCCCAGCAGCTCAGCTGCCCAGGGCCCCGTCCAACCCACTCTTTTGAGCTCCAGGCTGTGCACCACAGCTGGCTCTGCAGGCCCATTCTCTCTCACATTGAGTTCATCCGTCAGTGCTTGAGGTCAGCTCTGCTATGGGGTGACTGTCTCCTGGGCTCAGACTGCTGGGAAACAGCTCAGAATGCTGCAGGGCTGCCTGGCCTCATGTTACTGTTTTGTGACACCCTCAGTTACGCTACAGCAAAATCTGTGCCTCATGTCTCATGTGGGACCTGAGTGTTGGCCACTGGATGGTGTCCAACCTTGACGTCAACCCTGGTCCTGCTCCGTTCTGCTTTAAGGGCACTGCTGGGCTGCCCCTGCTGCTACTCTTGGTGCCAGTACCTGCAGGCCACTCCTGTTGCTCCCTCACAGTCTGGAAGCAAGAAAATACAAAAAGAGAAGTGAAAACAGTGGTTTTGGAGTCCTCCTTCATTATCTTTGTCTTTCAAACACTTCTGAAAGAAAAGTTATCAGTGTCCAATCTGGTAAGTGCAAGAATAATGGAGGGCTCCATCTTGTTTCAAACTGCAATTCTGATTTACACAAAACTGCCTTCAGTAGACGAGTTACTTAGCTACATAAATGAGACCTTTAGCAGAGGGGTTGAACCTTACAGATATTTGTTCCAGCAGCAGCGATGAAGCTCACTAGAAATAGCACTGCTTGAGAATAGAAAGCAAAGAAAGAAAACAATCACATAGCAATTAATAAGCCAAGACATTTTCTTCATACAAAATGTAAGTAGTTCAGAATTAGGGCTAAAACTTGCAATATCAAAAGCCCAGAGTTCTGACTCCTTGCCTTTCAGAAACTGTAAGTGAAAGGCACTTAATGAAACAAACCACACCTCCTCTTGACAATTCTCTGTATGACATTAAGAACAACAGGCCTACCAAGCAACAAAGAAATCAGGAGAGACCAAATGTTTGGTCTCAAGAACATCCACTCCATTTCTGCATTTGGAATTTTCTATTTTGACAAAGAAAATATTTTCTTCATGCCTGAAAGGAATAAAATTAAGGCCTATATTCTCTGCAGGTGGCTGACAATTTGGTTGAAATCAGTAATTGTCAAATTATCCTGCCCTTCTACTGACAGTACAAACAGAGCGTTGCACTGCATATAGAAAATGAGAAGATGCAGGATAACGTGACTTGTATGTTATCCTGGCATTTGTTCTAATATAAACCTGATTTCTGACTTGTTACAGTTTGACAAGATGATTACAAGTTGATGTCATGCTGGTTACATCTTTTTCTCTTCAGTGACAGTGCCACACTGCCACGCTTCATAAAAGGCTCCAGACTTCCTGAACACAATAAAAGTGAACTGGAAGAGCGGCCCACATCTCACTGTGCATTGCTTGTGTTGTCCTTTGAAGGAGTACGGGGCAGGTTGAGTGCTAAGCATCTCCTCCATTACCACCAGCCAGAAGAAAGACCGCTCGACCCTTAGCCAGTGTCGTGCTTGTGCTGCAGTATAGATCTGCTAGTTTACCTGAAGATGATTTGCAGTGGTACCCAAGTCATTACAAGCTGCTTATCCTACATGGTAGAACCTGAGACATCCACCCCCATTCACAGGCACTTGAATAGAATTGGAGAGATATATAAATACTACCACAAATCTCAACTAATCTACAAAGAATAAAAAAAAGTACATCCACACAGCACTGACAGTATAGACAGAGAGACAACAGAGACACTGCGCACAACAGAACTACTCACTTTTTCACCCAGAAACCTTGTCAGCACTAATTTGCATGCATACATACACAGATTTGATGTAATTAGTAATTGCTAGCCTACCTGCTGCCTGAATAAAGGCAATTCCCTTATCAGACAAACTCTAAGCAAATGCAGAAAAATCAGCTAAAGGCAAGGGAGGATGGGTTCCAGCATAGCATGGTCCAGATCAGTGAATACACCAGGTTACCTTCTGCCAATGAAGCTTTTCTAACAGTAATAAAGCATGAGTATTAATAACTCAGGAATGCCAGCAGCAGAGGTTTAGCTAACTATATCAAATATGTCTTAAACAGTGTCAGAGAACGATTCAAAAAGAGAGTTAAAAGGTCAATGATTGGAAAAAAGGAAATTTTTTGAAGAGTCTGCTTTTCCATGTTTTATAACACCAGCTGAAAAAGAGCAAGAGGCTCTGCTTTTGAAAAAATGAATACCATTGCACTTGAATGCTGACTGGAGAGATGCCAGTGATGCCAGTGATGCCAGAGAAACAGCTAAAGCAATGTTTTTCCCTCCTCTACAGAAAGACTGTTTGCGTTACACAATCTGAAAAGTCTTAAAAAAACAAAAACCAAACAAAAAAAACAAAAACAAAAAAAAAAAACACAAAGTGAAACTTTTCTACCTCTGACCAAACATACACATGCCATACACATGATATGCTTCACCCACCTGACAGGAATCACACAGTACCATGCTTCAGAACAGAGTGGATCCATGCTTGGGAACGATCCACAGTTTGATGCACATACCACACAAACTGTAAACTGCTCAAGGCTAGTCACTGTTGCAAATCTCCAAAAAAATATAGGAACAGCCTTCTCCCCTAGCCCTCCCTTGCTGGGAGGCAAAGGGACAAGTCTGGACTCTTTTCAGTGGTATGTGGCAACAGGACAAGGGGAAACAGCCACAAACTGAAGCATGGGAAGTTCTGCACAAACGCGTGTAAGACCTTCTTCACAGTGTGGTGATGGAGCACTGGCACAGGCTGCACAGAGAGGTGGTGGAGTATCCTTCTTTTAGATGTTCAAAACCCACCTGGACACCAACCTGTGCAACCTGGGCTAGGGAGCTGCTTTGGCAGAGGGGTTGGACTCAATGATCTCTAGAGGTCCCTTCCAACCCCTATGATTCTGTGATTCTTGATTATCCCAACCCCCAGTATCCTCACTACAAAAAAACAGCATATCCTGTTTTTTTTTTTTTTGATGTAGCCAGATTGTATGGCTGTGTTGATACTGCACTGAGCAGGAGGCAAGCTCTTAAGTTGTGCCACCAGCCCGAACATTAGGGTTTCTGTAACACGGAAACAGGGATGTGCATACTGAAGTGAAGAAAGAAGGGGCTGCATGCGCACGAACACAAGGAGAAGCCAGCCAGAAGACTCAAGAAAAGCATCCTTGGGATCCTGCAGACTAGAGGGATCCTTTGCATCTGGTTATTCCTCCACTTCAGCAGAAGAGAAAAATGCGTCTTTGTTTTTAATGGTGCATATATAAAATAAATCACTCACTAAGACAGGATTTTCAAGTACAGAAATAAATCTTTAGATTCCAGGATCAGTTATGTGCTTGATCAGCCAACTTTCCTAACCCACTTCAGACGGGAACACTCTGGCATTGTGTCTGTCAGGAGCAAGCAGCCAGGCAGGACTGAGCCAAGTACTCAGAGCTTTGCACCCATAGTCACAGTCAATGTGAGAAACACATGCTGTGAACTTCAGACCAAGCTACAGTTGCAGGAGGAGACACCCCATTTACCTACCCATCAGAAATGCACCTTCCACAACTGCACCATTCTTTTGTTTCCCCTCTTTTCCATGCAGCTCTGTCTCTTCTTTCAGCATGCAATTCACCAGGAGCAATTTAAAAATAGCCTTCAAAAATGGAATTAAGTATTCTTCTAAAACTTGTGTGGCTATGGCATTAAAATACCTCTCTGTTTGGAGGGGACTTGTGCTTTTTAAGACAAATATTGGTAACTGTCAGCATGCAAAATTTCACCTTTGTCAGCAGTATTCCAAAGTCTAACAGCAATTAAAAGCAAACAAGCCAAACGTCTAATCACCCTACCCTGAAAATAGGCTTTTTGAAATGGCTTGCGTGGAGTTGGCAGTAAAGCAAACTGGTTGTTGAGTTCTGCCTTTGTCTACCCTTGCTAACTTAAGCAGTCTGGCCAAACAGACTATAATGTGTTCAAAAGAACAGTGGTAGCAGAACTGCAAATAAGAACTTGGCCAAGTGAAATTGGATGTTATGAGACTGCTGCTGCTAGGAGCACAGGTGCTTTTAGCCACTTGCTTGTCTGTCCCTAGAACTGTTCACACATAACACCACACACCTAGAGGCACTATTACAGTCATACTGAAAATGCTAGTGCAGTCAGTATTTTCACCTCTCAGGTTAAACAGCTATTCTGAACTTCAGCTCATCCAAAAAAGCCCTGTACTAGCACCCAAATATCAGTTATTCTGCATCTCTAAGCTCCAAGACTATTGGTACTGTGTTCATTACCAATACCTGCAGGATCCAGATTTTTGTAGCCCTTCCCCTCCATTTACAATTTTGTTTTTTCAGAATGTGGAAATGCCTTCCGATATTTCTGTAGAGCTCATTCTCTGCTTAGTGTTCATCATTGTTTACAACACATATGGTTTAGGTTTCTTTTTCAGACGCTTCAAGAACATTAAAAAAAAAAAATTCCTTTGGCTACTTCAGAAAATCCACCCACAACGTGGAAATTGCTTGCTTAACAATTTTGAATCTACTTTTTTTTTTTTTTTTGTACCAGTTTCATACTTGAACAGACAGGGTAGTATGTTGTCAATTTATCATGCATTTTCATCTGTGATATTTAAATTTCAAATCTGAAGCAAGATAATAGCACACAAGGCTCAAAATACGTTAAAAAAAAAAGGAAAAGAGGTCAGCAGGAGACTAGGCCACTTGTTTACACACTAAAGAAGTCTTGCAGCAGGACACTAAGAAGACTGGCTGTGCTAACTGCCCTCCATGAGACAAAATCTGCACAAATTTCTCCCTTGAGATAACGGTTATAGAGCATTTTGTTGTCACCTAAAGACTCATTATTGGAGGTGTTCTGCTCTACCAGGAGAAAATAACATTTAGATGAGACAAACCCATGCAGATTTTACTCTGCAAGGAGCATAAGGCACAGCTTGTGGCAGGGTTTGCAGCATGTGATTGCTAAACCCAGCAGCACCGATGCAAAATAACCCTCTCTGCCTCTAAGATGTTTCCAAGCTAAGAACTGATAACTCAGTGTCCAAGGCACCTCTGCATAGGCCTGCAAGGTGAAGAAACAGAGTTGATGGGGAAACAAACAAACAACCTATGAGAACATAAGACAGTGTATAAAGAATATCAAAAATCAAGTATCAAATTGATATTCACCCATTTCCAGGCTCTGCACTCCAAAAGTGCAAAATCTAACAAACTCATTTCCTTGTAGCAAATGGCTCATAGCCAACCATCAGTCTCTTTTATTACTAAACTATGCAAGACGCTGCTTTACTAAAACCTAGACTTCCATTTTCATTGGAAGGAAAATAAAACAACATGGGAAAGTCATAGCAATTTCTTTTCCATGGAGAGATGTTTAAACTCTGTACAACGGAACCAAGTTCTTGTTAAATCAACCACCTCATTAGGGTGCAGACTACAAACACCTCCATCTACAGAGAGCTCCATTTCAGGCCAAAGAAGCTGCAGGCATACATCAGCCCAATTTGGCTGGGTTAAATAGCACAGTGGGATTCTGAAGCGGAGGAAGACATAATGCTGGTCACACACAGACAATAGCTGAGAGTGGATTTTCCTGGACTAGTGAAAACACAAGGACTGAATATGAACAAGATACTTTAAACTACTAACAGAGTAAAAGTTTTTTTCTTAAAATAGCAACAACAAGACAACCTAATGAGGACATAATGACCTTTCTGTTCTGAAGATGGTACACTGGCAGCATCGGTTGAATGAGCAAGGAGAAACAGAAAGGAAAAAAAAAAAGTAAAAACTAACAAACATGAGGGATATCCACATTCACTTGAAGGCCACTCTTAATCCAGCTCACCTCTCTTTTCTCCTCATCTCCCAGCACTCACTGTCAAGAACCAATGGAACAGTCTATTACATGCTCACGAGACAGATGGCAAGCCTGCACTGCTTTAATTTTCAACTTTTCAGACATGTCATGAATTGCTAAAACCATTTAATAGAAGTTCTGTGGGTAATAATAAAACTGAAATACCTAATTCTCTATTAGTAGTGGCTACAATGGCTCAGTCATAATAGGTAAGAAGATCTGTGCACTGCAATGCACAAACGGTTTGTGGCTTCAGAAAGTGCACTTCAGAATGCAAATAGTTCAGCAATATTCTATTTTTGTCCTCACTGGCATAGTTTTACTGAAACAACTCATTCCCAAGCAGTTACAAATAAAAGCACCCTGTCTGACAAGCAGATTAAAGGCACTAGATTAGATTTCAATTTCACTTGAGATTTGGATTTCTTTTATTTGTAGTACAGTGATATTTGAAGTAGTAGGAAGTATGACCAACTTATAGCAGAACTTACCTACAGCTCTACTTAGCATTTGTTTTTAAAATTGGAAAGGAAATATGCTTGTTTTCATTCTCATTCTGTACATCTTAGGCTCAAAATCTGGTAAACAACTCACAAATTATGCAGACTTCTGTCAGAAAATAATACAATTTGTTGGGATTTTTTTTCACAGAATACTTAAAAGGATGCTTCATTCCAGAACAAGTCTCAGTTCTTGAACAGAATTACTTCTCCCAGCAGAATGTCAGAGCAGCCCTGAGCAGCACTGTTATCCCAAGTCATCTCAACAGCAATTAATCTGCCCAAGCACAGACCATTTGCTGGCATTTGGCTTGCAGGATCTGACAGGTGGGATATATCCTATCAGCTTGTTGAAAGTAAAAAAGGGCTTTTGCCTTTTTTAAAATTAAATACATATATATG
The DNA here is from genome assembly GCA_013399175.1 of Odontophorus gujanensis. NCBI lineage: Eukaryota > Metazoa > Chordata > Aves > Galliformes > Odontophoridae > Odontophorus > Odontophorus gujanensis. The sequence goes on along the minus strand of VXAB01009100.1, from coordinate 80,418 downwards.
TCTAAATAACTTCAAAACTGACTCTAAACACAGGGACTTAGGGTTGCTGTTGGGGAGAGGAGTTACTACAAGGCATCTGTGGTAGATCTGATCCCTGGAATTAAAAACAATCATACTGCAAAGACATGAAGAAAATAATGAATAAAAAAAATGCTGTAAAGGAAGATCTGACAGAGAGAAATGGAGCAGTAGGTGAGAAGAAAATACAGGGAGGAAGGTACAGGGAAAATACTGGATATGTGGAGAATGGGCAACAGCAGTAACACACCACAGCCACACACTGGGAGTAAGTCACAACAAACTGAAAGAACAACACGTTGGAGAAGTGTCCGAGAGCATAAGAGACACACTGCTAGTAGCACGGATTCTGTTTACACCTGGAGCATTTTTAAACTCCTGAAATGCAAAGCAGACAGGAAAAAAAATGATTGGAAAAAAAGAAGCAGCAGGCAGGTAATACATTTATATATATATATATAATCTGTCTTAATAGTAAAAAAATTTAAATGTCTATGCTGCAGCCTATTCCACTAATACTAGGGATGTGACGGCAGATGAGGTTGCGTTCTCATCTGTCAAACAAGTTGAATTTGAGATCAGAACAAGAAGGTAATATACAAACCCTGACTTTTCTCCTCTGAAAGAAATTATGGCAACCAACAATCTCATTGTGCTTTGTTGCTGCATAATTGTTAAAGAAATGCTTTCCAGTGCCCTGTGAGAGGGGGTACTATCTCGAAAGCTCAAAGGGATTGTTCATTTGATCACTAAACATAGTGTTATTCTAAGCACTCATGCACTCAGAGAATGCCTCTATTCTCATGTTCCCCTTGGAGTTGAGATCATCTGAGATATACCAGCTATCAAACATAAAGGCTGAGGTAGAACTGCAGGCAGAATGGCTTAAGGAAAGCCTTCTTGCAGATTTGGAATCCATACTCTGCATTTTCTGACGTCAGTTGCATTTGCAGACCACGGGGCTAACTTAGAAGGTGTAAATGTATGAGTGAGTTCTTAATTATGGATTTCAAGTTAGTCAGCCCATTGTTCAAGTCAGGACTAGTGATAGATTTTAATGATTTCTGAATTGTTTCAATAAAAACCACTGTTATTCGCTGGTAATTTCTTAAGTATTTGGCCATACAGTACTTAAAAAAAAAACAACAAAAAACAAAAAAAACCCCACATTAAAGAACAACCAACACCTCTGATTCCTACTGCTTCAACACAAGTAACAAATAGGCATGAACTCTAATCAGTACTACCACGTACTAAAATCTACACAGAACTGACAGTTTCTAGTTTATATCTGAGAGAGACAAAGATATTGTCTAAGTATTGTCACTGTGTGCATTTCTATTATCTGAATTACACTAAACAGAGCCCCCAGTAAATTAAATAGATGCATCTGCAGTGCATGAAATGGACATAAACATAGACAAATTCCCCCTAACGTTCCAAGTTCTCCTTTCTTTTTTTCCTTGCTCATATCTGGAAAACGTGGCTTTCTAACATTATGCTTAATTCTCCTGCAAAAATATTACATTAACAATAAATGCATTATTATAATCATGACATTTCAAGAAGATCTGAAGGACTCTGAAAAACTATATGCAAATACACTGCCATTTTCAGAAAGACACAACCTCATGAAAACTTCTGCAGCCAATAATTTTTGGGATATTTCACTCAAATGAAAATGTCTTCACTTTTCACAGCTTTTTTTTTCTTCTAACATTAGAGATCAAACAAAATCACACATTTCAGGACATGTCCAAAATCCTGATAGAGACTCTTCATATGAAAACCATTTTAAATCCTTAATTTGTAAAGCTAATTAAAAACAACAAATGAAACCATCATGAGGATCGAATTTTACTTTACTTCTTCAGAGAAAACTATTAAATTAATAGCATTGTATTTTTATTTAAAAAGAATAACAGAACTGGGAATCTTAAAATATTTAAGTCTTTACCTTGCAGTTGTACATCCCAACTATGTCAAAATAAGCAAACTAACATAGATAGTGGAAAAAATGTTTCCATTTTAATAGTCCCCTGTGTCCAAGCAGCTTATGTGCAGCCAGTGCACAAATGACAGCATGAGCCCTTTTCCCACACTTCATTTCTGATAATGCACACAACTATGCTATGCTTAAAAACAAGGGGAACTGATTATAAAAATCAGCTATCTGTATATGCCAACTGTTATTTATTACAAAGAGGATGGTAGTTATGATGATCGGTCGAAGCAGTGCTCAATTTTTAACAATGTGCTTATTTCAATGTACTTACATACATTTTCATGAGAGGACAAGCTCTGTATGCTGTCCTTAATTTATTTTTCCCAGAATCTCAAAAATAACTTGCCAGAACATTCAGAAGTCACATAATGGGCACCTAAACTTGAGGTAGAGCTAAAAAGAGTCCTTTTACAAGGGATGCAAGAACATCTATTAGAAAGGAACATGTATTTTCACTGCAGGAGACATTTGTAATGAACACATGTTAAAAAAAAAGAAAAAGAAAAAGATAACCACGTGGGTGGGAAAAATGAAACTAGTAAGGCATTTTTCAACCCTTATAATTATTTACAATTGAAAGAATAATTACAAATCAATTTTAAAAGACTGTTGATTAGATGTACGGGAAAGAGAAATAATTAAAATGTTTGCCTTCAGGGAAAAATGACTGGCAGAACTGCAATGGCACAGGGATAACAGTGCAACTGTAAATGTGTCCAGGCAGGAATAGCATTTACAGAGGGTGCTACTAGTGCACTGCTGTAATTATAGTAATTACACTGCTAGGATTCTGCTCCTGAGTTTTCCCAAGCAGACAATCCTTCATCCTGAAGTTGCAGTTCCCATGCAAAAACTGCAGCAATTTGATTCTCTTACTGCAGTTAGTGAGCAGCAATCTCCTCGGTGCAGAGTAGTTCAACCAGCAGAGGAAGAACTCACTCTGGGAAACATGAATCAGCTGTGATGGCTGCAGAGAACCTTACACATATTCTCCCCCTTCTGTTTACCGATTAACGGGAGGAAGAAAGTCCTATTCCTCAGCTAGGTGCTTTGGTTATTACACACACTGCAGAAATAATTCCAGAGTGAGTCTGCTCTTGGACTATGATGCTTCAGCAATAGACAAGACAACGGTGTACGAAAGGAAGGAAATGGGAAAATCCCAATCACGCACGCAGAACTCTCACCTCCTGGATTTCACTTTCCAATAATCCTGTTTACGAGTTCAGTTTAATTATTCTATGTTATTTTAGTTTATGAGTTCAGATTCAACCACTGAATCAGTCAGACTGATTCAAATTACCTCCAGAAACCAGGCCACTACATGCAAACTACTACAATCTGGTGAGCAGTGATTTTGAAATGGAAGCCAGATTTGTTATTCCTCTGTTTAGTTTCATCAGTCATTGTCCCTCTGTAGGCTGCTCAGTTCACAGCAATGCTGGTCAGCCCCAGATCCCTCACAGATGGGGCAGAGTAACTTAGCTAAGCTCTCATTTTCTGGGGGGCTCTGATGGTTTTTGGTTCAGGGAGTTTTCAGCCTGAATACCAAAACAAATTTGCTTTCAGATCTTGGTATTTTGAAACAGATTAGAGAAGTTATTTCAAGGAATTTTGGCAAATAAGCTAAAATATAAGTAACATTTCAGAACATATATGCAGTGCCGCATAGGGAGCTAAGGCATTATATGGCAAGCCTGATTTCAGTCCGACGTTTTACACATCTATTTCCTATTCTGAAATAGATTTCCTTGTTGACAAATGCGGAAGGAATGTGACTCCAGAGCAATAAAATCTGGAGACCAAACAAGAGGGTCTTGTGGTCATTTTAAGTATGTGTAATTTATATACAAGATTGAACACAACACAGAAATCTAAGTGAAAGGTAGCAGAAAGCCTGAGAGCAGGTGAAAGGTAACAGAATAAAGTTATTAATGTCCAACTTGTGCTATAACATCAGTTTACAAAAATGAAATAATGGAATTTTTTAGATCTGATGAATAGGTGACACGAACGACAAAATTACCTCATTTCTAGAACTGCTCCAGCCCAAATCAACTTAGCATATTATCATTCTACTTGCAGCACTAAACAGAACAACAGCTGAAACTTATCCATTAGGAGTTCACCAACAGATTTCTCTACCTAATAGACTGCAGCTCCCCTAACCTACTCAGTGCCACAGCTACCCCACAACACGGGCCTAAGATCACAGCCTTCCCTGTTAAAAACTCAGGGAATCACTGCAGAAGTGCTGAAATCGATAGAGTTACTGAGCTGAAAAAAAAAAAAAAAGGAGCTCCTGCAAAGCTTCTTTTGCTGCAAAAGCAAAAAAAAATATGTCTAAGATATGTGTAAGAGTCACCACCTTCTGATAAATGCTCAGGGAATCCCACTTACTTAAAGAACAGAAAAGTTTCTCAAATACAAAGTATCTGCTTTAGAAACACCAGTAGTTTCATTTTGTCCCCTCTGACTACAGTGGAAGAAAGTCTATTTGCAGTAATGTCACGTGGTGACTCAGTCAGGTGTCCGAAACCTAACACTCCTGTTTCCAGAGGCATACTCCATCACTTTTCCACAATCAAAGTTTAAGAAGAAAATCTGATGACAGAAATTTCACAACAGAAATCAGAGTCCGTGTGAATTCCTTTCATCTTCAGCCAATCAGCAACCAGATGTAGCTGTGGTGTCCCTGTTCATTGCAGGGGAGTTGGACTAGATGACTTCCAGAGGTCCCTTCCAACTCCAGGGGTTCTATGAGTCTATGAATTTCTGCAGAATTCACTTGAGATGAGATTACAGTATTTTTTTTTTTTTACTTCTTTTTTTTTTTCCTGCAACAGTGACAGTCTCTAAAACACAGATTTCTGCTGCAATCTTCCCTGACAGAACTACCACGGACGTTTTGGTTTTCCATGGTCAGTATCATACACGTCAGTTACTTTAAGATGCTGCAGCAAGGAAAAACAAAACAAAACAAACAAACAAACGAAAACTCCAGCCACTGTAGATGACAACTACTAAACCACTCAGGATAACTTAAAGATCCTGTTGGATGGAAATACTTTCTAACTGGCAGAAAAATGGTTCCTTCTAATTAAGTAAGAATATTAGAAGGTCTACTGAAAGCCAAGTTTTTTATTGGCTTTTTATAGGGGAGGCTCTAGAGAGCAAGCCTGCTCTGAACAGCTCTGGAAATAAAGAGCAGCATTATCGTGGCTGTTCTCTGCTTGTGAGCAACTGCAGTCTTGTCACCACCAGGATGTTTCTGTGCAAGTACCAGGGTGTGCACACCAGTGTATACTGGTCCTTTTCACTTCTATTTTCCTCACCAAAAACAGACACCTCAGATGACACTTTCTGCTGTGTACCTCCCTGTCAGTGCTTTCCCTCTCCACTTTCCATACCACCATCAGATTCACTTTCAGTCCTGTGGGCACAGTTAGAAATGTCATACACTGTACTGAAGCCTTTTGTTGATTAACTCAGCACAGAATTATTTTGTCAGGGTCATGAGAGCACGACTTGCAGGGAGTGTTTATAACCTGCTGTCTTCTCCTCAGTCACAGTCCCTTCCTGGTTGGCTTACTGCCACTATAATACTTTCACATCTACGTTCATTATACACCAAGTAATACTTCTGAGAACTCCACAGCTCTATCTAAAGGGAAGCAAGTGGAAAGAAGGTAGCACTCTTTAGCAGGGTCTGTTGTGACAGGACAAGGGGAAATGGTTTCGAACTAAAGAGGGAAGATTTAGACTGGATATGAGGAAGAATTTTTTTTACAATAAGAGGCATAAATATATATACTACTTTCTCTTATTAAAAAAATATATATATCAATCTCATTTGATGTTTCTAGGCATATATTTTCAAAGTAAATGGCACAAAAAGTCACTCCAGTTTTCTTCTAGCCATGACAGCAAAAGTGAGTCAGACCATAATTAAACTTTAATGCCAGCATCTGTTTCAGCTAAGAAGACAGTGGAGCAGTTGGCCCACAGAGGGTTCTACAGCTTATTATTCTATGGTTTATTTCACTCAAACCAGGACTGAGCATTTATTCAGCTCAGCAAACTGGAAATGGGACAACAGCAACATCCCAGCTACTTTCCTGAAAATAACGATCTTCCAGAAGCACTTGTAATTCATTTGCAGCTCAAATCCTGCCTTACCCAAACTGATTGCTACATAAGGACCAGTAATGGAAAACACTAAGGATTCTGTTTATTCTGCACAAACAGAAAACTCTCTTGGGCTGCAGCCTGATATTAGGACAAAGGCAACAAAATGCACTTGGAAAGGAGTAACTTGTGTTCGTGGTTAGCTAATTAGCAAGAGGCCTCAATCACCACACAGCACCATGTGATGCTGGGCAACCCTTTACCATCCTAACTTTTACAATCAGCTACAATGTGTGCTGAGGATAACAATAGTCTGTTCAGTGCCTATTGTGCTTTCCCCATCTCTCATACAGACTCACTCTTACTGAATAAACAAGGGGAAAAAATTCAGCAGATCCTGCCCACTGTATAGCAACCATTAAAATCATGAATAATTAATTTATTGTACCATTATTGTGCTGATAAAATACAGTGAGCACACCCCATCGGGCCAGCACTGCTGAAAGTGCAGCAGGCATTACTTGGCTCCAGTCCCTGCCTATGCTAACAAATCCAGTAACAAAGCCAGTCCCCATGCCTCTTTTGATCATGGAGGTTGGGTGTGGTACAGATAAGAAAAAAAACACATACGGGATTGTACTTGTTAAAAAGCCCTATTGCTTGTGCACTAATTATGTGGTAAACATCAGAGCCATGTTAGAAGTAATCTCACAGGTCTAGATGCTACCATAGAGCAGTGTGGGAATTGTGCTGGCATATTAATTAGTTAGATGCCCAGGAGCTACCTTGTTGTTTGATGCATCAAATGGTTGCCAGAAATAAAACTTGAATATTATTATAAATAAATAATCCCTAAAGATGATTAGTCACCTAATGACCATAACCAAACTAACTACAGAATTAGCATCAAAATGCAAATCTCTGTACTGAATAAAAAGCTTCAAACCCTAAAATAACGACAAAAAGGTCAACCACCTGCTGGCTCTGAAATCCTCTGCACCTCCTCACACCTCAACACTTCTGTAATGCATATGACACAGGGCAAGGCATCCTATGCACATCTTGCAAGAATGAAATTTCAACCCTTTCCCTTAAAAAAAAAAAAAAAAACAAAAAACAAAACTTTAGGTGGGGAAAAAAAAAAAAAAAAAGAAAGAAAAAACAAACTAAAGGAAAGGATGTAGTGCTCGTCAGCTACTTAGCACTGCACAGAAAAAATGACAAGCTACTTTTTGTTAAAAATGTAAATCTCTTTTTTTCCAGCACAGAAAATTATTCCAGTCTTTATCTGGTGATAAAGAAATGCTGTCCAGAAGCTGGCAGGCCAAGCCTTGCAAGAAATTGGGAAAAGGTGAAAGATGGTGAAGGGAAGTGGAAATATGTGTACAGCTGGAACAACAGAATCATCACTTAAGCTTATAATGAAAAACTATGAAAGACTAAACTCACCCATTTCCTTCTCATGCCAGAGGGAATAACTGCACCATGGTTAGAATAGCCATTTTAGGACAATCTGCTGTCTCAGAGGATTGATTTTTTCATGTCAGCATGCCATTATTTTGCATTAAAGTCATAGTCTGTGTCCCACAATCAATTGTGTTTGCAATGAGAGAAACTCCCTTGTAAGAAGGTCACTGAACTACAATAACATGCAGTTTTTAGCAGGTTCCTATTACTGTCACATCACCTTCTGAGAGAGGGATTGTGTAGCCAGGAGCTGGAAAATTCTTCCAAGCTCCTTCTTTTGCATTCTTCCCCTTCTCTTTTTAAATGATTTGCTAAAAGCAAAAATGAATGCATGAAATCCATACAGGTTTTGCATATAATTGTATACAGGCCCACCTCCTAAGTATATTCTGTACAGCCACTTGTAAGAGATGAACATTGTCTATCGTTTTCAGGAAATATGCTTTATTTATTGTCATTACATCCCAAACAGAATGGGAAAATAAGAAAAAGAAAGAAAACCCAACCCAAAAAAACAGAACCTTGTCTTCAATATCAGCATCCAAAAAAACCCAAAAAAGTTCCAGATGTGGACATGGTGAGACAGCAGCAACTGTGGCAACCCTTGTATCACATTAAGGCCAACAGCAGCAATACCTACATCTGTCCAAATATTACAGATGGCACCCTAGTGAAGACAGAAGTTCTTCAACATGTGAAGGGTTATACAAATACCCATAGGAGTTCAGTGCGTAGGACACAGGAGCGGGTGTCAGCATAAGTAATGAATCAGGGTCAGGCAGGGTCACTGTGAAATTGTGCTGACTGCACAGTTTTGAGCTATTTCCCTGAGCTCTGCATAGAAAAGTGACCTTGGGACCTAACCCAGAGCTGCAGCTAAAAATGGCAGAACAACAGACAATGCTCAGCTCAGTGTTGTTTTGCCAAACTCTCAGCAGAGCTTACCTCCTGCTTCAGTGAAAGGGGGGAAAAACCTCCACGATTCTGGTATTGTTAGAAAAAAAAAAAAAAGCCTTTTTTGTTAAAACCCAAAATACAAGCCAACAACAAAGAAACCACAGTGCAACTCCTGAATGTACAGTAGCTGATGACTAGAAAGCACTATGCCATGGAGATCCACGGCCATTTCCCCAGACACAATTTTAGAACTGACATAGGTATAAATGAAATTTTCCAATTTGAAAATATCAAGATTTACTGTACTTCAGAAAGTTATTACACTAACTCTTCATTGCTATCGAAGAGGAGAACTTGCTCCCAGAATACCAAAGTTTCTGCATGGAGAACTTTTCCTTATTTGTAATTTTATGCTTGTTTAGCCCAGTAGGAAAGAAAGATCTATGAAAGTCTGCAGTTGTCCTTCTCCAAGTCAAAGGACGGTACAGAAGAAGGTCCAGTCCTCCTAGCCAGGACAACAGGCAGTCTGGTCCCCTGCTTTTGCCTCACAGTTGCAGCAATGGATCTACCAAACTTCTGAATTATCCACACAATTTTATAATTGTATTTGGAAGCAAAGCTGGCAGTGATCTCCCGATCCATATCATTAAATGAGCAGTACTCTACTCAGCATTTCTTTTTTTCTCTCTCCTATACTGAGACATTTGTGATCCCTTTCTTACTACATACTGGTTGCAACAGCAACCATGTTGACTACGTGCAAGTTCGACAGAAGTTTGGAGCAGCATGACATTATAGATCCAGAGCACAGATTAACATTCAGTGTAAAACAGACAACAGTTTGGGGGCCACAAGCAAATCCTTTCAATGCACAAACAAAACTAACTCCTGTTAATTCAGGATTTGATAGTTACACATACGATTACCGTACAGACTTGATTCCCTTTCTCTTCCATGTCCTTCCTTTTAGGCTCCTTTTTCTCACTCTCCTTGTATTAAAAGTTCATCTTTGAGAATTAGCTCTCTGAAACACATCATATTTCTGACTTTCTTCTTTTTTCACTACACCATCTTGTACAACGAGCCTCCATCATTGCTGAGGACATTTCAGCCATATCCCAGTATAAAAAGTAATATTAAAAGAAAACAAAGAAAAAACTCAAAGCAAACAAAAAATACCTTCCAAAATGACAATTTCTGAATCTGGCTCGTGAAGAAGAAGAAAACAAAGATGTTCATGTTCATTCCCAAGAGGCCCTTCCACAGCAGTGGATCGATCTTTACTCATACTTACAGAGAGCACTACTGGGTCTAGCAGACATGAAAGAGATATCCAACCTTGGTTCTTTATTGCCACAGCATTGTTTTCAATCAATAACACTATGTCTCCCTCCAAAACATTACTCAAACAATAAGCACTGCAGAAACCACACTTTCTCTAGAAGTAAATACTTTATTGACAAAAACACTCAGATATGCTCCCTATAACAACTCCAGCAACTGCACACATGCCATGCTGTCTGCAGTACAAACGTTCCCTTCTGATAGATCAGATTTTCCGCTGGTGCAAGACAATACTAACCCTAGAAAGGGGAAAATAAGAACGGAGTAAAGTTGCTGCCTGCTATGCTGTGGCTGTTCAAGCATTCACTGCTGGCTGCAGGGGACTGGAAGTTGCTGCCCCCGGGTGGCTAAGAGCAGAGGGACGGCCACAAGGACCTCATGTGGGTCCGGGTGCTTCTGAACCTCTTGAGCTCATGCACAGAACAGCTCAGTGGGAGAGAAGTACAGGAGCAGTCGAGGCACAAGCACTCCCTTTCCGAAGGGGACTGTTTCAGGCAGGAATTAAATTCATTGATTCCTTGTGCTAATCTTTCTTTAGGGGGTGGCACTGTCCTGGAAAAAAAGCCAGGGATAGCAATTTTTGTGCAAAATAAATTAAGCAAGCACCGAAGGCGGTGATCCATGTAAAAAGAAGAAAAAAAAAAAAAAGGCTGTGTTGCAGTCTATCAAAAAGACTGGAAGTTATTTAGAATTCCTAGGAAGAGCACTTCTAGTCATAGAGCTGAAGCTATAAATTAACCTGCTACTGCGACACACTTGACGCTCATTATAGTTAACATCACCAAAGAGAAAGAAAGAAGAAATGAAAGATGGCTTGAAATGCATCAGGACAGAGGGAGAACAGGAGAGCAGGGTCTATAAAACAACAAATGCCTCACCTAGGAAAAGCTGTCTGAAGCTTATAATCAGTTACCCACTGTGAGATGGAGCTGAGCATCTTACAAAATTGCCCAGAGCTGCAGGGTAAGGCATATATGTACCACAGTGCCATTCACAGACACATGAAATGTATATCTACACAGACTTCCTCCCTGACTCTGAGAGCCTCACACCAAGGTGACTGCCTCTGCACCTTCAGCCCACTTTAAATTCTTCACTTAACCAGTTTACAGACTATTTGGACCAAATTTCCTCTTCCTCCTTAACAGCTTGCAATTAATTTAGAAAGCAATCCAACCAGACTTCCTTTTGTAAAGTGGTAAAAAGGTTGATCAAAGATGCCGACCTTTTTTAGATTTGGAAAGAAATTTCCCTTCTTGTGGTGCCAAGCTAGCTAGCAAAGGTTGATCACTGGCTTATCTTAGATAAGCAATTCAGTTTACAGATTTGGAACATGGAAATGTTTAGCAATTTGTTAGTAAATCATTACCTTTAAAGAACACTTAGGAAGTTGACTGTGTGTTTGCTTTCTTAAATTATCCAAAGATTTTATAGTAAGGGTGTGTATCATTGAAGAGTGAATTTAACTCTACCAACAGTGAACTACATGATTTTAATTCCCATTTTTTAAGTTCACAGTCTCCATATGGGACAGGTAAACTAAGAGCTACTTTAGTTTTCTACAATCTGGGTCTAGCAATCAGATTAATGTCAGACCCAGAGGCATTGTAGAAGGCAGAGTTTTTGCTGGTAGAAAGAAGTAGGCTGATGTCTCCCTGCTTTGCTGTTTCCATCCTTCTCACAGAAACAGCACTGGGAAGATTCACAATGGGAAAGGGCATAGTTTGGGACATGCATTATACAGAGCCATGAGGCTCCACAACCTGTAGAACCAGATCTACTTCATATGACTGGGAGCAGACATAGAGGAAATGAGGTAATAGTCTCACCACAAAATTAATGATGCGTAAACCTAATTCTTATGTCCACTTGTGGATTCATCAGCCACTGCCATTATCTGATCAGTGCTGGAAGCATTCATACCGGGAGTTCAGGCTCACATGCTAATCACACTGCATTAACTCATACAAGAAAGCACATTTTAGCCAAAACCTGTTTAAATGGACATGCATTGTTTCCACATATAGTAAGAAAGATTTAGTTATTCATGCTCCACTCCTTCTGTACCTTGAAAGAAGGAAAATATTTCCTCACTGTGTTCATAAATAGCTGAATCATCCAACATCTTAAGCTAGTCAGCCTTAATAAAATCCACATGATTTTTACAGATGTAGTTTCCATGTTAAAACATAAAGAAGTAAAATGTTACCTTAACTGACAAAAATTAGCCTTTACAGTAACTTTAGACTACTGTTTGTTTGTTTTTCTATGGAGCTCTATTTGTATAAAATCAATATAAAGTCAGAAAAACAATGGTTTTCCTCCACTTTTCCCAATCTTAATGCAGAATCAACTATAATTGGCCCTTTATTTGGTATGAAAGCTATCAGCAAAACTTATGGGGGGAAAAAAAAAAATCACAGAAAGCTAACAAGAGGAGCTCATCTAAAATCTGATGACCTCATAGATCATCAGTTAGTCTATCCACTTCTGCCACAGGTGGAACCGTGTTCTGCCAGTTTACACAGTAACTTATCTAACTTGCTTTTAAAGGCCCACAATGATGAATCTCCATTTGCTAAGACGACGCATGCCAGTGTCTCAGTATTTGTTTTAGGATTCCTCTAGCCAACATTTGAGTCTGTCAGAAATCTGAAGAAATCACTTTTATTTTATCCATCATGGACAGAGAAAAGTTCACCTTCCCACTCAATGCAAACCATCTTGTTACACTTTGTTAGACACTTGCATTCAATCTTCCTTTTCTGTACTAACTAAATACTAATCTTTTTTCAGATGTATATATTTCAGACATTTGATGCCCTCGTTTTCCTCTTGGTCTTTTCCTCAGCCCTTTCACATCTCTTTGGAACTGTACTGACCATACCTGGACGCTATTCACTAGATGGTAGATGGCAAGAGTTATTTTTTCTGTTTCTCATAATAATAATAATAACAACAACAAAACAGACCAAAAAACAAAAACAAAAAAACAACGGAACAGCATACACACAAAACTAACTGATCAAGAAACATTTTCCTACGGTCTGAATAACTCACCAAATACTTCATTGTCTTCTGAAGATTGCTGTGTTAGTCTTGCTGCTTTGGGACTCTCCTTAGCAGCTTCTTCCACCTTGGTTTCAGCATTCTGTAAAACAAAGCACTCCTTCAGATCAGGTCTTCTTTTAAAGTCACCAACCAGAAACATTCTTCAAATTTCTTAATTACACAAGAATCAAGTTCTTAATTGAATTAAAAAAATGATAAAATTGAGAGTTTTGCTTTCTCTATAATTTCGTGTTGATGCGTTTTTGCAAAATACTGAGGAAACACACTCTCGGAAAACAATGGGGGGGGGGGGTTGGGGGTTAAAAATTGAACTTTCATTTATCTTT
>VXAB01009100.1:45909-66752 GCA_013399175.1 Odontophorus gujanensis | reverse complement strand
CTCTCGGAAAACAATGGGGGGGGGGTGTTGAGTGTTAAAAATTGAACTTTCATTTATCTTTTTGTTCTACCTAACAGCCATTGTTTCTTAAGACTAAATAATGAAACGGTGAAGAAAATCTAATTATGCAGCATCTTCGTTAGTGATTTCCCTGCACCTCTACTCAAAGTAAGTAAAACTATCATATTTGGTAAGCACAGCTACATCCTACAGCATTTTGTTCCTCTCATCTCATTCTTCATTTAGCTTTATTACAGGAAAAAAGTTTGTAAAATTTTCAGAGATTTTTTTTCCAAATATGATAAGCTTCTCTTGCCCATGCTAAAGTTGTACAGTAATGCAAATGATGAAGTTGTTATTAGAAAAATTACTGATGTAGTTGTAACATGTGAGATCATATGTCGTTGCCTTCACCCCTATAATGCCATATTTTTTTCTCTAATGAAAGAGATTTAAAATTCTTGAATAAGTGATAAGAAATTGAGACTGGGGCACTAACAAAAGTATTGTCAGAGTACAGCACATAACTTGGATATGTGTATGTGTGTGTGGAAGATATATATACACATATATTCAAAACAAAGCCATACATCTTTGACATCTTGCTCAGATATCTAATATTTTTGCTATAGCTGTCTATTCACCAAATGCACTGGAGAGAATTTAAGCAAAGCTCTAATGTCAGTGGGAATATTCTCAGTGAAATCAGTTTTCCCATGTGCCTACTCATCACCAAAGACGTAGTCTCTGAAAAAAAAGTTAGCAAGTAAGTCAACAGCTTCAGAATTTGAGCTTCCAGAATTCAAAGCATTTCATCCCCTAATTAGAAAAAGACTGAAACTTGCAAAAGAAACTCCTAATGTGTGGAACACTGAGTTTTAAAGTTACACTGCTACTACAGAAAATTCAAAAAACAAAAGGAGCACCTCATGTTTTCAGTATGTTTTACTTTGGTACTCAGAAGAAACATATATGCATGCTTGCAGCAATGCAGCTCATAAACTGGACCGTACTTGAATGATGGATACGAAGTGACTGATGCAATATTAAATATTACTAGAAGGAGTTAAATATCAGTTGGAGGAGAAAATAAAGAAGTGTGGTATGCCTATGTTTTTGAAAGGACAGATACAGCTCTCTTCAGGAACATGCTCACTTATCAGATTTTTGTGAGGTTTTAAATCAATTGCATTTATAAAATTTACAAATTCTGATCTACATTTTGGAACTACTGCTATACAGTCCATGAAAAATACTAGTTACTGCCTCAGAACTTAAGCACACTTCCAAACTGTAGGCAGCCTCTTATTTCCCCTTGTTAAAAACTGCACAGAAGAGAGAAGAAAACAGCTTGGCTAAGTCTGTCAACCTTCCGACACAAGACACAGCCAAATTTAGGGCACAAAAACTCAAGAGACTCTGAAGCAAGACAGCAATCTGTTGGAAAAAAATGAAAGCAAGACCTAGGAAGCTTACTGGTGTCACAGCAGCAGCAGCAAAGAGTTAGGAAAGAAAAAAGAAAAAAAAGAAAAAAGAAAAAAACTAAGAAAGAAAAGGATGGGAGGGAATCTGTGCTTCGGAGGAAAAATCAGCTGCAGAAGCAGTGTTCTGCACTCACTTAAGGTACCAAACTGAACACCCCACACAGAAATCCACTAGCTGTGAATCTCACAAAGCTGAGGGGACAGCCAATTTCAGCAGACACTCACTTAAGTTTGGATTAACTGGCACTCAGTAACAAATCAACAGTGACTGTACAGAGAAAATCTGCTCAGATAAGCACAAACACTGGAGCCTGTCTTCACAGAAGTCATATGTTAGCTACTGCGTGCAGGCACTGTCTGTGCACACAAGATCCATGCCAAGGTCCACCCATGGTGCCCATACCGTTTTACAGAACCAGCAGAGGCCACTGAATCAGTAAGACACACAATAGAGTTGGGTCCTTCATCCTATTTTAGTTGCACTATAGCAAGGAGGTTAATTACATCATCTTTATAAGAAGAGATGGAGACCAGCTTTCTATTCTGAAGAAACCAGAAGAGGATAGCTACTATCCTATGCAAAGCAAAAAGTCCTTAAACACTGTGCCATCATGGAAAAGACAAAATTCATACAAATAAATGAGCAAACCAAGTTCACAGCTCTCCAAGATGAAGAGGACAACTGAAATCCTCATCAGACCTATTACTCTAGACTGTATAAAGACAACACTTGTCAGCTCAATTTTAAGTGTATTCCATCACATCTAATGTATCATAAAGCTGGAGGAGAAGAGTTGCTATTTCCTGTGTTCTTGTTCTTCATAGGAAACACCTGGATCGTGAACCTGCTGCGATTAGTACCCAATAGACAGTGACTATAAATGACTTGTCATACTATGTTCTTTCTAGGGAAATGTTAACATCAATCCTCTTAAAACATGTTTTTGGCATTCTCAGGTAACTCAGAATGACTAAGTCCTGAGATATTTTGAGTTGAGTTGAGATAAATCATGGGGAAGACTACACATTAACTCTGGTTCCAGCATCCTGGATAAGCTGCCTTTTGCTGGTGTTGACAGATGTCAGCTCCAAGATATCAACAGGAAAGTTGCCTCAGATTCTAAGTCTAAAACATGACAAGACATGGCTGGATATAAATCTGTTTGGCATAGCTTCTTAAACAAAAAGCTAGCCTTAAAAAAAAAAAAGCCTTAACAATACTTACTTTGCTTTATTATTTGCACTGAAAATTAAAATGACATTATTAATGGTAAAGCTAATATCTTATAACCAAACATGATACGACAGATCACTGAAAAAGAATGACTAATGATCCAGATATTCTAAAAACAATTTCTACTATAAAACAGATTTTTAAAAGGCAAGATACACCCAATTGTTTAATTCTTTCTTCCAGCATCCTAAAAATTCCCGGGTGTCTCAACCCTTCCAACCAATTCACAGAAAAATTCAAAACCTATTCCTTTACAATGCTTGAGCTGTTGCAGGCTGGATTTATAACCTACAGTTACAAAGTGCTAGTGGTGGCTTATAAAAGAAGCTCCTTTGTACCAATCATAGTGATTCTATCTAGATCTGACTTTGTTTGAGCTCTCAGTGTAATTTCAGGACAGACTGGCAAAATAAATTCATTTTATAGAACTATGGGTTATATTTGATTTGGGCCTATATGTCTTTATAACCTGTAGCTTTATACCCGTATATCTTTATCAGTGATCTTGATGAAGGGATTGAGTGCACCCTCAGTAAGTTCTCAGACGACACCAAGTTGGGAGGGAGTGCTGAACTGCCAGAAGGTAGAAAGGCACTCCAGGGGGACCTGAATAGACTGGATTGATGGACCATGGTAAACCGTATTAGTTTCAATAGCGTCACGTGTAAGGTTCTGCATTTTGGTCACAACAATCCCAGACAACTCTACAGGCTTGGGGAGGTGTGGTTGGAAAACTGCCTCACAGAAAGGACCTTGGTGTACTGATGGACAGTCAGCTAAATATGAACCAGCAGTGGGCCCAGGTGGCCAAGAAGGTCAATGGCATCCTGGTTTGTATCAGGAATGGTATGGTGAGTAGGACTAGAGAAGTAATCCTATTGTGCTCAACACTGGTGAGGCCCCACCTCAAGTATCGTGTTCAGTTTTGGCCACCTCAATACAGAAAGGACATTGAGATGCTGGAGCAGGTCCAAAGAAGGGCAACAAGGCTTGTGAAGAACTTGGAGAATATGCCCTATTAGCAGTGACTGAAGTAACTGGGGCTGTTTAGTCTGGGGAAGAGGAAGCTGAGGGGAGACTTTATTGTTCTCTTCAAATACCCAAAAGATGATTGCACCGAAAGGGGGGCTGGTCTCTTCTCACTGGTAACACATGACAGGACAAAGGGAAATGGCCTCAAGTTACACCAGGGGAAGTTTAGGTTGGATATCAGGAAACACTTCTTTACAGAAAGGGTTGTTAAGCCCTGGAATAGGCTCCCCAGGGAGGTGGTTAAGTCACCATTCCTGAATGTGTTTAAAATACATCTGGATGTGGTGCTCAGGGACATGATTTAGTGGTGGGATGTTAGAGTTAGGGCAGTATGGGAATTATAGTTATGATAGGTTGAGTGAGGTTGGACTTGATGGTCTTTTCCAATCCGAGCAGTTCCATGATCCTGTATTTAAATCAGTTCACAAAAGCTCTCTCTGTCTGTCTCTACAAAACATCACCACAAAAATTTGCTTCAAGCTGGAATTCAAGTAAATAGCCCTGAGATGAGACAGGCACTTTGCATGTGCTGCACCTCAGGAAACTGACAAAAATGTCCCCATCTCTGCAGGTGCTCTGACATCAGAAGAGAAACTGGGGGACCTATAGGTCCAGTTTCCCATTGTAGCAGACCATCATTTGTTTGCAACTCAGTTTATCTGCTTTCCATCACAGCTGTTGCATTGTATTATAGCAGTGGGCAAGTGAACACTGCAGTCTCCATGTTACATATTTAAGAATTTTGACAGGTAAATACACAAATAACTGGTAGCTATCAAATACTTGCCACAAACTAATACCAATATCAAAACCACATTTCGGCTATGCACACACACATTACTGCAAGAAGTAAGGGTATTTTTTAATTATTATGATTTTGCTGCTATCAATGCCTATTTAAAGGATCTTTACCTGAATGGGAAACATTAAGAAATGGTGAGTTACAACGAGCTGTGCAATAACAGAGCAGGTTAAAAAGTGCAATAAAGCATATTGCATTTACTGCAGCAGCTTACTTCCTCAAGCAAAGATAAGTACAAATTTTCATTTCTGAGTCCTAAGTATTTAAGCCAACTTTTAAGCTACCTTGCCCTTTTTTTTTTTATTTTTATTTTTTGCATATAGTTAGGAAGGGCTTGCTGCTTTTCCTTTAACCATGGAACTGTTACTTAAATACTTCATTTCGCAAAGGAAAAACACACAGATATTCTCATCAGAAATCAAATAAGTATTCAAGAAGGATTAGCATCATATCCAAAAGAGAATTAAAAAAAAATCCTATCCAATGTAGAGCTTTATCTTTTTTATATTGTTAGTTCCTATTCCTCACGTTCCTATTCCTGCCTTTTACAACCAGACAGTATGTTAGCTCCATCTCAACAGAAAAAAGGAGTAGAGTTAAGTTTCCTTTATTTTCAGTTCAGTGCTGACATCAAAAGCTATAACTGAAGAAATAGAAACAAACATCATCACAAATTGTATATACACAAACTATTGCTTTGGCATCATATCCATCTGTCCATTTACATCTTTTCTTCATTCATTACTACCCATAGTAAGTTTCCTTACTTAACATGGTGAAACGTGATTCCTCCTCTACGCTAGATTTACAAAATTATTCCAGTATAAACAACTGACACCACCTCAAAAGACAGACAAAAAATTTCAAGTCAGATGAACACATCTGACTGCCAACAAAGCTCCATTTTGGAAGAATAGAAGAAGTGTAAACTGCTGCAGGCAATAATAATCTTAATAATGTAATCTGTAACCATAGCAGTAAATCATGCAACTCCAGACTCAACTAAAGAATTCAGGAAACCATTCCTGATATTCCACTTCTGCAGTGATCATCTGATTTCTGTAGTGTAAGGCTGCCTTCCATTTAATGTTCACATAATGGATAC
Organism: Odontophorus gujanensis; assembly: GCA_013399175.1. Classification (NCBI taxonomy): domain Eukaryota; kingdom Metazoa; phylum Chordata; class Aves; order Galliformes; family Odontophoridae; genus Odontophorus; species Odontophorus gujanensis. The sequence goes on along the minus strand of VXAB01009100.1, from coordinate 61,095 downwards.
ATGTTGGCCAGGTTACAGTACACTTTTAGGACATTATATACCTAGCCTCTTCTCAGCAGATCTAACTGACCTTCCAGAGTTCCAGCAGAAGAAAATAAACTTTTTAAACCACAGATACATGAAGCTTCAAATTACAGTATCATGACAGAGAGGCACTATTAGCATTATTAAATCTGAAATGCACATTTTTCTAAATATTTTCTAATATGGATTAAATGGGTAGGAGTTGCAGGGTTCCAGTCCCATTTAACAAGGATAATTTTCTTTGTCACTTTGTCCTCGTGTTCTGCACCCCCAGATTAAGTAATAACAACAGTGCTATCATGCAAGCCTTATCAGAATGAGTCAGAAAAGTTTCATATTATTTCCTTCTCAAGGACTCCATCAGTACTACACAACCAAACTTACTGTGGACAACCCTGGACAGCAAGAATTCATGGAATGCTGGCTGCTTTTCTCCAAGTGGCCACAGATCTTCTGTATCTGGATTAACAGATGTGTTCAAGCACCTTCCTAAAGTCAGCCATTAATGCCTCTTAAATGTAATCCATTCCATTAATAGAGAAACTCATACACCCTTCCTCAAGCAAGACTACTGCCATCAAGCACAACACAGCTATGCCAGACTGAAGTTGGGCTCACATTATCTCTGGAGCTTCGAGTTCTTGAAAAATGCTCCAGAGAACTCTTACATCAGATCCTTCTTCATTCCCCATCAGCCATGAAAATGACAATTTTATTTATGTGAATACATAATTTATATTTATGTGTGTTAGGAAAGTACTCTTTCAAACAGCCAGCTAATCACAACCATTATCTCTAGTTGTCAATTCAATTTTCATTTCTACAGGTTCTTTATATCCCATTTCTGAAATGCAGTGCTTGAAATATCCTCTATTCAATGACTTCTACGCAGCGTAATTATTTTTTATGTTCCCACATGTCAAAATATCACCTGAGATGAAAAAAACGACAGAGAGAGATGGATAAAGTCTTCCAAGGACAGTTTTCTGTTCCTCTGAAATCTCAGCTTCAGCATTACAGTGCTAGGACTGCTCTTGGCCCCAAGTGGAGAACTTCAAAAGTTTCAAACAGAAAGATTCCATCACTAACTCCCCAGGCAAACGCCTTTTGAAAAATGGCTTAGATGCCTCAAATACTTTGAAGAGATGCATCCAGTCTATTTTAAAACACTAAGATACCAAGGGGTTGCAATAACTACTAATAAATTTCAACTCAAAGACTTGTTGTGTTCCCCATTACCGTTTCCACACTAATTTGCTATGTGCTTCCATTTATGAAGGACATTTGAAAACTGCTTTTGTTCATGGACATGTTTTCACAGACTAGGTTAATATACAAAACATGTCGCTTTTATAGCAATTCTGTTTCATTTTGAAAAAAGGATCTTCTTCCAGAGTTCTTACATTTTCTAACTGACCTAACTCTTTCCAGCATAGACTGCAACAGATAAAATCAGCATGTGGATCTACAGTATCCTGCTAATTCCTCAGTACTGAAAAGGGAGGTTCAGGCATGCAATAGGGAGACAGCAACTGCTTTTATTACCTGTGTTCAATGCATAGACACAGGATAATTGCATTTGGAAACGAAGTGCTAGAACTGTGGAATATCCCTAGCTGAAAGGAACCACAAGGATCAAGTCCAACTCCCGTCTGCACCCAGGACCACCCAAAATTCAAACCCTCTGTCTGAGAGCAGTGTCCAGATGCTCCTTGAACTCCAGCAGCTTGGGGGCGTACCTACTGCCCTGGGCATCCTGTTCCACGCCCACCGCCCTGTGGTGGAGCACTGTCCCTGTCCCCCAGCTGCCCCTCCCCTGACACAGCTCCATGCCGTTCCCTCGGGCCCTGTCGCTGTCACACAAAGCAGAGCTCAGCGCTGCCACTCTGCTCCCTGCGAGAGCTGCAGCTGCCATGAAGGCTTTCCTCGGCTTCTCTGTTCTGGGCTGAACCAAGGGATCTCAGCCGCCCCTCATACACTTCACCCTCCAAGACCTTTATCATTTTTGTAGCCCTCCTTTGTACTCCCTGCTATAGCAAACACACTCATGAATCCTATGGGGCAGAGAAAGGGAAAAAAGCTACATAAATTACTACTCTGCAGGTATCGAGACACTCAGTATTGGCAATGCTCATAAAGCAGCACAGAATTTGAAAAACAAGTTAAGACAAGACAAAAATATGCTTCAGGTCAATATTTTCAATGTGAAGCAAGAATCCTGTCACGTGTCTTTCACTCTGCAATATTAATGCTGAAACCATACACAGGAAACGCGAATGTTAATCATACCCAAGGAGGACAAGTACAGACAGAAAAGTGAACTGCTATTTCCCCTCCCAATCCCACCCTTATCAGACGTGGCAAGGCACATCAGTTGTACAATAAGCCCACTAGCACAGACAATACCAAGCCATGAAGATCACTACAAGGTTCCAATATCGTTCTTGGAAATACACTGGCTTTTGATAACCTCCAGAGCACTTCACCTGACACTAATGTAATTAAAGAGCATATGTTTCTCACTCCAAACACAAGTATTTATCCTCAAGTGCCACAGAGAGTAGTATCACAGGAGCTGCAACAACCCTTGATGAGCTAAGCCAGAAACAGGAACTTAGGAGTCCAAGCGCAACAGCAAATCTCCTTCACCAAAGACATTCAAGCAGACTTCCAGGGTAGTCTGAAGAGGCATAGCCATCAATGCTGATGTTCTCCCAGTCCTCTCATCTCCCTTAGCCTATGCAGACTTAGTCTTTGCCAATTTTATATCCTTTGAGCATTACTTTTAGCCCCATGTTGACAAAGTACAAATATTTCACTCCCTCTTTTTTCAGTAACATGATATGGCTTAAGTTAGAAATGCAATGTTGGTGCTACAACCTGAAATCTCTCAGCATCTTTCTTCCACAAATACACTGAAACTCAGAGGCCTAGTAATTTTCAAATGCCACCACAAGAGGTCTTTCTGAAGAGCAATCATAAAGAAAAAGTGCACAAAAACAACTTTTATTTCCACCTGCTAGTGAAACTGCCAATATATTTCAACATAAAAATCAAAAAAAAANACAAAAAAAAAATTAAAAAAAAAAAAAAAAAAAAAAAAAAAAAAAAAAAAAGAATATACATACCTGATACACCAGAAGACAAAAAGTCGCTTAAGTATCTGAACACTCGATCTATGCTAGAAGTACAATAGAGATGCAAAAACTAGCAACTAGTGACAGAAAAAGGCACAATACTTAGAGAAAGTTAATCCAAACTATGTCCATTAAAAAAGTGCAAACTAAATTTGCTAGTCAGGGACTAAGAATTAAGAATATTTTGTTTTTCAGACAAAAATTACCTTTCAGCCTTGTACACCGATCTTCTTGTATTGTAGGTTTGAATTTGTCAGTAGTTTTGCAAAACACTTGGCACTGCACAAACGATTTGAGATCCTCAGCCCCAACTCCATAGTCGAGGTCTACACAAAGGCCTGGCTGTGGCAGGAGCCTAATGGTTTGCTTCTTTTACCCAGAGGAAGAGAGAAGCAGAGTAAAGCAGATGGCAGCTCATAGCACAGAGCATGGTGCAGCACAGCATTCTGCAGTGGTACAAATCCACTTTAAAGCGTGGCTGCAAGGACTTCTGCACAGCAGATATGCGTGTGCACCTCTGCACAGCAGCAATGGCACTGAAAACATGTAGCTAAATCAAATTTTCTCCCTCTTGTTAACTGTAGGGGAAATGTATTACATGGACCTAAAGTACTCAAAAGAACAAAACCTGCATAGAAATGAATGTTTCCATGGAGCACCTTTGACATATGCAAGGTAGAAGTGTCAGGCCTGCGAAGGGTACAAGACTATTAGAAATAAATCAGTTTGCCACCTTCTCAGTAACAAACCTCTTTTCTGGTCTCAAGCTGTGAAAACCTTCTTACTTTCGCAGATCTTCAACTGACCGTGGACAGGTATTTTTGATTAAAAAAAAAAAACAACAAAAAAAAACCAAAAACAAACAAACAAAAAAAAACACCAACAAGGCTACACAACTGACATTTTGACTCTGAAACCAGCATCACCATTGTTTAGAGAAAACATGTAAAACTTCACCTGCCAATGTACATTTTTAACTTCATGGGCTTCCAAAAGCAAAACAGAATGCATGCAATTGTGAGCTATAAAGCGCTGAAGCATAGTTGTGTCAGTACGCAGAAAAAAACTGACAACCACACAGTTGATCTTTGCTCTGCTCCCCAGCACCAGACCAGATTTCAGGCAGACTACCATTTCACTTCAGCAATTTTATTCTTAATTCATTGTATGCATGCAATGCATTACTCTTAATGCACTGTATTCCTAAATCAAATTAGGATGTACCAGTACATCAGGATAAAAAATATACACGACAACATACACCTAGAGGTCATCTCTATAGGCAAGTGGACTTTACTGAATAACGAGTAACTTCTGAGTACTTGGTTTTTGTTAAGAGGGTACCAAATTTAAAAAGGAGTAGGTACTTTAAAGCATTCACAGCACTCACTGTTCTACTTGCAGACTATGCTAACTCAAATCCTCTCTGAGCTTAATAACATGAGTAGAAAACATGCCTGGAAACAACTTCCACTGAACGCAAATAACGGACTTTCAACCTCTTTAATTTAATTTTCATTTCCCAAATCTTTGCTCATGAGGAAAGAAAACCCACATGCTGCTATGTGATTTGTGTTTTTTTCCTAATATAACGGTATGGAAGCAAGATCATTCTCACTGCTTTACATCACTTGGCAATCCCTCGTCTTATGAAATTTATTTCCAGACCAAAGCTATTGAATTACTGAAAATTACTGAAGAGATTTTATATCTTATTCCAGTTTCAAAATAGTTGTGTTTTTTGTTGTTGTTGATTTTAATTAGGGGTGGGAGAAAAAGACACTTCTGTCTTTTCAAGTGGCAAAATATTTTCTTCCAGAAAAAAATAAAAAGTTACAGCTTGCTGCTCCAGCCAACTAGCTTGTCTCATCCCCCCAGGTGTGTGTCCTCCTTAGGGCCAGGAGAGAAGCTGTCACAAATAAGGCATTAAGTACACAGCACAAGGCTTTCCTGCAACCCACCTATCCTGCTAAAATAGAAAAGGCTGGACTGTATGAGTGATTGATGCAAGCTCTTCCTCTCTCCTCATTTGATTTCAATATCCCTGTGTACAAAATGCAAGATCGTAAAATAAGCTTTTAACAGTGTTCCAGGAACGAATGTGGGTCTTGAAACCAATTAAAAGACATTGTTTTCAAATGTCAAGTTTTATGGAGGTTACAGTCAAAGAACAATTAAAAAATGATTGCCACATGTAAATAAAAAGTTTTTTTCAGATATCAGTTGTGAAGTACAGCTGGCACGGTAGTAAGGCTTCCTTGTTGAAGGAAACTGACAAAGGCACAAAATAGACTTCATAACTGTAGGAAACAGTTCAACTCCTATTTAAGGAAACTTACACAAATACACACAAAAGTGTGCAAATAAAAACTCACTTCAAAAGCATATGGCTTTGTAAAAAAGCTCCAATACTGAAGCTTAAATGAAACAATCAGTTGTGATCAAACAAGGTCAAACTAGAAGGAGGAGGGAAATAGTTTCATGCAATCTGGTTTGTCTGCTCTCTTCTCCCTCTAAATTAAATCAGAAAGCTGCAACTCAATTAAAAAAAAACAAAAAAAAACAAAAAAAACCCAACTGTTTCATTAATAATGGTTTCTGTAGAACATTTTTGCTCTTTTGTAGCAAAAAAGGTTTTTCACTTCTTCAAAGAAAATCAGTCAATACAGGTTCAACCATATTTCTCTAGCACTATGTTTTAAAATACAAAATACATCATTTTAAGAAAGAAATTTAGTCCAACGACTATTATCAACTTCAACTTCTGTATGAGAGAATTAGCAGGAGGCAACATAGAGCTTAAACTGAATGCTAAATTTTGACAATGAAAATTATTTGGCAGGAATAACTACCTTTTCAGAAAGCTACAACGCAAACCCAGAGATCCAGTCATCACAAAGGGCTCAAATCTGGCAGACCTTTCTAGCAGCAGGCCAGTGAAAATCTCAGGTTAACTAAATGTTAAACCTTAGCTGTCAATGATATTTAAATATAACAACTTACTAGAACAGAGGAAAATACACAGTATTTTTTTTTCATGAGTAGGAAAAATCATCCCAGAACCAACGAACAAATACTGAAATGTACACTCTCCTAATTTTCTGAATGTGATTAAAAAAAAAACAATTTTAGAAAGCTGATTACTATCAGTTTACAATTTTTTCTAAGTGACTTTAAGAGGAGCAAAATGAAGATTTCTTTTTCACATTCCCTGGTTGTCTTATTAACCACAAAATGCAAAGAAAGAATATTTCAGAAATCAGTTATCATTCTTTGATAAACTGTCAAAACAGATCTTGAAAGACCATCTTAAAACATGCAATAAATAAAACAGCACACCTAATTAACACGTGACACAACTCAGGAGAATTTTAGAAATAACCTCAACTAACAACCACCAGGAGAAACTCAATGAGACAGCTCCAAAACAAGCAGAAACTGCCACCAGTCACCGCTTTGGTCAACTTCAGAGTTAAAGCCTGGTCATTTTTTCACAAAGTGGAATATCTTTGCAGCAAAATTTGTCAACCACCTCAGTGTAAATGTCATTACAGCAATGATTCCTGTAAAAACAGGTACCTCTTCTGATGATTTTCCTTCTAATTCTGAGATTTCTGAACTCAAAACAAGTGAGCAATGCTTCCTTCCATGCTCCTAAGCAACACAGGCACCCTCACAAAAACCACTGTGTAGTTACAATTGCACCCATATGACTGGAAGAAAAATGAGCCACTGTAATACGTGCTACAAGCTAGCAAGCTGAAACACTGAACTGCATGTCCAGTACCTCAACTTTAAGATCTCTGAATTCTTGGAGGCAAAATCCATTTGGGAATAACCAAAAAACAAACAAACAAAACAAAAACAAACAAACAAAAAAAAACACATGCAAAACCTACACAATTGTTTACCCAAATGTGCCCAGAAAGGTGACATATTAATTGCTTACTCTCAGGCAACTTTTCAATCAGTGTTTAGGTGTCTAAACTGACATTTAAATTGCATTGATCCCAGTCTAGCAACAGCAAGAAAACAAAACGAGTGACAGAGATTAATGAAAGGGCACAGGCCAATTTCATTACTTGCCACACGCTTTGTGTATAAAGATCCTCTAAATCAGGAAGCAAGTCACAAGGTAACAGAATGCATTGTTTCATTCAGCAACACTATCAATGCACTTTAATGAGAGCACATTTTAAACGGAGCCAGAGCACCTGATCTCACCAGCATTCTACACATTTTACAGGGTACACGTGAGAGCCCAAACTCAGCAAGTTCTGGATACATGACCACTGAGTAATCTACTGCACCAGTTCCACTGTCACCTTCAGATACTGGGGCCCTGCTCTGGAGCCCGCTTACACCCCAGTACAGCCCAGACCAATCCCATACATGCACATGTGAATACTTACACACACAATTGTACTACTGTTTATCCCAACTTCAGTAAAGTCACATGGCTTGTTTCTACCATATCTTGGTGATTTGTTACACAACAAGTACAGGTAAAATGTTGCATTTTTTTTCTTTCAGATCAAGAATTCAGCACATTCCTAACCCTCAGCAGCAGTCACTTCAACTACTCTTGCTTACTCCAACCAGCCAGTGCTGAAACAAAGCTTGAAGAGCCCAAGGAAATGACTCAGCCAAATCTCACACTTAATGCTTCTTCAGTACCAGGTGACAATTGATTCATCAGCAAATACACACTGCTTGCTACTCACCTAGTAGCAGGAGGTTTGCCTGCAGATTTAATTGCTTCCCTTCACATATGCCAAGAAAAAAAAGAAAAAAAAAAAGTATGATCCAAAAGTTTTTTCATGACTGTTTTCTAATGTCTGATGTGGTAAGATACATGGTTCATAATATAACTGTTCTGAAAAGCTGTTTCCATACCTTTTGACAAGCATGAACATATCATCTAATCATTGAATTAGAAGTACACCAACTTGCTATATGCAATCCTATTCTTCATAAGTATTTTTTTCCTCCTTCCTCAACAAATAGCAGTTCACAGAGGCAGTACTGTAGAGTCAAAGACAACAAATCTGAGAAGGGCTGGGTAACAGAAATTTCCAACTGACTGTAAAAATAGAAGTCCGTCGATGTACTACCAAGGTATAGAAGTTCCAGAAGTGATGACAATAAAAGACTCATGTTCACGTAAGATGGGAGAAATGGTAATACCAGTAATACAACCACACCTACAAGTAGCCACTTTTTCACTCAGTGAGCCAAAAAGCAAACAGAAACTGGATTTTAAAAAGATGATTCAGTTTATCAGAAGTTGATTCATTAATTTGGTTTTATTAAAAATTCCATGCACCTTCAGAAGAAAAGCGGAGTTAGATGGTTACAAAGATATGTCTTCTCCACGTGAAAATTCAAGAGTTATATGTCAAAAGAACAAGCTTACTATTTTGCTTGTTTATAAGTACTACACTTGCAGCATTTCTACTGATCACCTGTGCAAGTTACAGGCTCTCTGGCAGAAGAAACCTGCATTATCAGCAGGCACTTCTATTCACTGCCAAGGTTTGTCTCAAGCTCTAGGTAGAAACAGTTCTCCTCCTTCCAGCTTCCACCTTTTTTATTTCAGTACCTAACTTTCAGATCTTTTGTGAAGTTGTAACCAGTGTCTTTCTCTCCAGAAGGAATATTTCAAGCAAGTAAAGATCACCATCCAGCTACTAAGTAAGCTTTATGATTCTTCTCTCCATAAGGATTTGTCTTGAAAGATAGAGGACTGTAAATAAGAAAAGCAACTCATCACCTTTTTGTATTGCCAGTGATCCCTAAGCATAGTACTTTATTGTACTCTAACAGTCTTTTATACTCATTCTATTCTCAGCAGACCATCTACACTTATAGCAGAAGGGAAATGATGCATTTGTAAAGCAAGAGCCATACCTAATATATAGTATTGCCAATGCTTGGTTCTTTTCATCTTTTTGTTAAAAGCTGATGACTGAACAGTCTGAACATTAGCTGTTTTCCATAGATAAAGAAGGTGGGTGCAACAGCCTACTTGGTTATGCCATGTACACATAGGGTCTGATCAGTCAGGCTGCCTCCCACAATGGTATGTCTGGTTCTGTGAAGGAGGCAATGTCATATGCCCCACAGCCTCCCACAGTCTGATGTTCTGCTAGTACAGTCAAATGGAAGATAAGGTTCAGGTGGGTGGAATGCCAAAGGTGAATAACTGGTTGCACCACTGAGCTCAGAGGACTGCAATCAACAGCACCAATTCCAACTGTCCAGCAGTCAACAGCTGCATCTCTCAGGGATCAGTGCTGTGGCCAATACCACTCAGTATCTTTAATATAAACCCAGATGATAAAAACGGTGAGGCAATCAGCGTACACAAAGGTAGAAATGCTACTCAGATGGACCTTGATAGGGTACAGAAGCAGACTAGCAAGAATCCTATGAAGTTTAGTAAAAGTAAACCCTATTCACCAGTACAGGCTGGAAGCCAGCTGGTCAGAATGTGGATGTGTATGTTTTGTACCCATTTAAGTTAATGACTGTAAATTACTGTATTACAGATGTTTGAAACTGAAGAACATCCCCCAAAGTACATGGCAAAGTAAGGAACTATTAGCAAGAAAATTTAACTCCAGTTTTCCTTAACTTAGTGACTCAAAAGAAAAGACCTATGCCAGTCCCCACATAGTGTAAAGAGAGGAAGATAGAAGAACAGATGTCTACTTAGAGCTGTGATGCAACTTCTTTTTTCCTTGTTCTGCTTTTCTACTTTCACAGATTTTAAAGATACTCTGCTTGGAGCCAATATTGTAAACAGAGACGACAGCCTCGACAGCCTTCCAAGGGAAAAAAGCTGCGTGTGGCTAACACAAGTTTAAAACCACTTGAACAGTCATGGCTACTCACAGAGGTATAGAAAAACAGCAGCCTGACTGAGCACCCAAGAGCTCAGGGCTGATTTCTCCCCAGAGGGAAAAGTTTGGTGCACTGTCGCAAACATAGGCAAAAAAACGCAGACAGTAGTTAAAGAATCATAACCCATCAAAAACAAGAAAAGAATTATAATGCCAGGCACAAAAATAAAAAAAATAAAAAGTACCCAGCATCTAAAGCAATGAGGATACAAGGGTTTTTGTTTATTTGGTTGTGATGTTTGTTTTGTTGATTTTTTTGGCAAATCAACTACAGAAAGAAAACAAAACAACAATCCATTAGCATGAGAGAACAAAGTGCATTCTGTAAAGTCTGCAAGTTATTATACTACTCACACAAGAGTGATAAATGTTATTTACCTGGGATAACATGTTGTTATATCCCAGCTACAGTGTAGTTCTCAACGATTAGCAAATAACATACTTGGATTCAGCTAAAACAAGCTACTGAAAATCTATGAAATTAATGACTATTCCTCACTGATATTTACACTGCTTTTATAAAAGGACTCCGGTGGTACCTACATACCTATATTTAATTTTACATATCTTTTATGTACACTGACAATATGACCTAGACAGACTGGAGTGATGGACCCAGGTTCAATTAAGCCAAGTGCAAAGCGCTGCACCTGGGTCACAGCAACCCACACTATCAGCACAAGCTGGGGGATGTAAGGATAGAGCACAGCCCTGACAAAAAGGACTTGGGGGTACTGGTGGATGGCAAGCTGGACGTGAACCAGCAATGCGCCCTTGCAACCTGGAAAGTCAACTGTATCCTGGGCTGCATCAAAAGAAGCGTGGCCAGCAGAGGAAGGGAGGTGATCCTGTCCCTCTGCTCTGCGCTGGTGAGAGCTCTCTGGGAGTACTGCATGCAGATGTGGAGTCCTCAGTACAGGAGAGTCATGGACCTGTTGGAGTGCATCCAGAGGAGGGCCACAAACACAATCCAAGGGACGGAACACCTCTCCTATGAGGACAGGCTCAGTATGGAGAAGGCTCTGAGGAGACCTGAGAGTGGCCTTTCAGCATCTAAAGGGGGGCTAAAGAAGGAAGGGGACAGACTCTTAGCAGGGTCTGTTGAAATAGGACAAGGGAAAATGGTTTCAAGCTAAAAGAAATTTAGACTGGACATGAGAAGAAGTTTTTATAATAAGGGTAGTGAAACACTGGCACAGGCTGCCAGAGAGGTGGTGGACGCCCTGTCCCCAGAGACATCCAAGGTCAGGCTGGATAGGGCTCTGAGCAAACTGATGTAGCTGTAGGTGTCCCTGCTCATTGCAGGGGAGTTGGACCAAGTGATCTTTAAAGGTCCCTTCCAACTCAAAAGATGTAAATAATACAAGAATTTCCCTGAAATTAACTTCTATTTAGTAATACAATTAGCGAAACATACAGCTCATGTTATCTTTACACTGTAATAATTATTTATGTACACATAAAAAGTCAAGAATTAGCTTCATAATGGAGAAATGAGTTGAAAGCTGTAGGAATTAATTACAGCCCAACAGCACATTTTCATCATTATACCAAGATCTCCAGCTCAAAACCTAATGTAAGTTATATGGGACTTGGATAATGCAAAGATTGCTCACTTCAGTTGAAATTCAGTAGATAAGATTCAGCTTATCTACCAGCCCAGACATGTGACTTCTTGAGGTAAAGTTCCTTGAAAATAAATTCAGAGAAAAAACAAAAGCTCTGATAACACCTGTGCGATATTAGAGTTAAACACACTTACTAGGGGAGACACAGCTCAAGGCAAACTTCTCCTCATATTATCAACAACTTATGGCTGAGTCACAATAGGCTTTTAGATTGCTTTCTGCTCAACCTTTCTACGCTTGAAGAAAGATACAAATGCAAAACATACAGATTAAACTTCTACAGCTATATCTACAGGTAGATAAAGATACAAACACGCTTGTGTATCAGGATCTGTAATTACTGTTTTTCATAGAAAGAAGGAGAGAAAGGGGAAAATTATGTTTCACCTCTTATTCGTAAGAGCAGGCTGCAGACAGACTCCAGCTTTTCAAACTACATTGTTGCTGTTTTTCCAGAGGTTTTGCTTGCACATAGCCCACAGCAAATCACATTATATTAATGTGCAAAATCTATGTTAATGCACTACTTGGCTGGCTGTTTCAAGCGCACAGACGTCATGAAGTTAAAAGACTGCATTTCCCTCAGCAACTGTTACTTAGTAACCCCCTGCACATAAATAGAATTTTACATGACTGCATGTGAGTTGGGAAGGCTACAGTTTATTCCTCAATTCTACAGGCAAGCCAGAACCAAAAAGTCACGCAGGGAACTGTAAATCAAACTCTCACCAGCGGTCAGCTGCTTCTGCAGGTAGAGAGTTTAAAGGGAGAGAGAAAACCTATGCATAAACAGAGAGGTACTTCTACTGCCATACTCCTTCTGGTATGCCATTGTAAAGTGGGGACAGAGACAACTTCAAAGATGGTAGACCACAGACAGATTTTTCTGGTATTACTCATAAACTGTGCAGTGCAAACTTCAGACACAAGCCAAACAGAGACTACACAAAGCTCTTGACCTTCTCCCCTAGAGGTAGGATAATCTACTGGCTACATAATTTCCAGGTAGGGCTGACAGTAAAAAAAATCCACAGTCAAAACAAAACACTTCCAATAAATGAATAAATAAACAAATAAGAATTAGTCTGCTTGAAATATAAAAATATTGATAGATACTTTGTATTAACTTACATATTTGAACCTTCCATATACAGGCTACTTGTGAATTGACTGACAAGAGCATTCAAACTACCAACATCAGACATCAGAATCTCTTTGGATCAAGAGACAGCCTTTTCAGCAGAACAGATAGCCTGCTGGAAATATCTAGACATTTTTTTTTCTTCAATTCCACACCACTGCAGAAGGACGTACCACTAGTCTGCTTTGTCCAGTCCCTTGCCTCTAGCACCCAGAGGTTTCATTCTTCCACAATGTTTTTGTTTCTTAAAAAAAACAACAACAAAAAACAAAAAACAACAACAACAAAAAAACAATTCGTAAAAGCATTTAGTTGAGTTACACAGATTGCATTTCACAAATAGATTAATCTGGAGAGGTTACATGTATAATTGCAGTATTTCAATCAGTATAAGCAGATTGATAAGCAAATAGTTACATTTCTGTAAGCAAGCTTATAACCCATTACAAGAAGTCTGACATATTCTCTCAACTATGGCATTCAAATAAGCATCTCCCATTTCATCCTAAGAATTAAAAACATTAGGATTTTTAAAAGATCCTCAAAAGGAAACCTAGAAACCCTAGCCAAACAAAATACTGTCCTCGCTAGAGCTCCCCCTGCAATTCTTCTGCTGTAACAGGTAACTCAATAGATACAAGTTCTTAAGGCAAAATCCTGAAGAATCAATGCTTCAAAACATAAGCTGCTACTTAGAAATCTTTCTCTGTTGCAATCGTACCTCAACACTAATAGGCTGGTAAAATGCCTTATATCAAGAAGTCTTCAGTCCTGTTAGGCATCCAGCATTTTTTCTTTCAAGAAAAACAAACAACAGCAAAAACACCCACAGAAGTACAAATAAAAACTCACCAACCAACTAAACAACAGCAAAAAATATAAATAAACAAACAAACAAAAAACAAAGATAAAAAAAGTCGTGCATGATAAAACCCAACAGTTAGGAACCATTTCAAGATTTGAAATGAACCCCACTGAAGATTGGCTATGAGAACTCCAGACACTCCAAGATGTCCCTGCAGACCTCATTTTCTTAAAGCCCTAAGACCAAGTTTGGCAGCACACCAGCTGAACTGAGATCAGCGCAGGAGACTTGGCCAAGTCTCATTCAGTGATCAGGGCAATTAGCTGGCCATCTGGCTCTCTGCACGGAAGAAAGCAGCTCTGCACCTGCTCCATCAGCCTATAGTCTGTAGCCTAATTGGTTCGAGCAAGCTGATGGGGCAAAACCAGAACAACATGCCTACTGCTGAGACCGGTACTCAGAAGTTGGGATTGAAGCCAAACCCTGCTCCTAGTGCAGCCATCTCCCTCATGGGCTCCATGTTCAGAAGGTCTCTAGCTTCTATACACAGGAAGCAGCAAGACTAAATTGTGAAGTGATCAAGTACATAAAATTGAGTTGATTCAAAGATTGTTTTAAGCAGTATAAGCTTTCATGTTACCACAAATCTTTTATTCTTCCACCATCAGGGGACTTGAGAGCTGTGACACTTAAAATATTGACTGCTCTCTACTATCACATCATAGGCTCCCCTTGCACAGTCCAAGAGTAGAATCTGATTCCTGTAAAACCTTAACATCCCTCCTCGAAGGCAGTGGTAATACTTGTTTCCATGGCTGGTCAAGCACTTACTTTTGAACACCGTTGCCAGGACACCTACACAATCTCTTAGGAGAGTACTAGAGCCCAGAGCTCCCCAAACTCCCAGGTCATCTACTGGCAGGGACTTTTTAGCCTCCCTCCCCTTGAGCTCCATACAACTTCAATTTTATCTATCTCTGTAAAGCCTATACAAGGGCATAACAGAATAATCATAAAGTAATAATAAGTAACAGAAAAAAGTGCCAGAGAAAAGAAGGTTTTAACAGACAGAAAAGTGCACTGAAGAAATTCCAGAATGGAGTTATGTTCCCTCTCCTTCCAGGTGGGCTTCAGAAAAGGACAATAAAAGGATTAAGGATAAAGAAGAGGAAAAAAGTGTTAAAGCTTGACTTTAAAAAGAATTTCACCAATTTTCTCTAGTTACCAGTACCTTTATTCATAAGAAATTATCTGAAGGAAATATAAAGAATGTTCTTGACATGTTGAATCCACAAGAATCCTAAAGCTAAATGTTACAATTCCATGTTTTCAGCACCTACAAATCAATGTAGCTTCATTTAAGTCACATCTAAATATAATGGATTGCTCTGGTTCAGATCTATCTCAGATATATTATATACATTTTCTGATTGCATATTTGCTTTTGAAAGAAGCTGTAGATCAGAACTATATCATAGGAGAGGACCTCTTCGTACCAGCAAATATCCTACTGTAGCACAAGGGAAATTATTTCTTCCAGCAGAAA
>VXAB01009100.1:0-34251 GCA_013399175.1 Odontophorus gujanensis | reverse complement strand
TCACAAATTTCCGCCATTTCTAGCTTCTAGGGCTCAATTTATTCATTTCCACCATGATGACAAGTGCTTTATAAGCTATGGATCTGAAGTACAAAAACACAACATCCCTCATCTGCAGCAAAATCCTGGTTTGGCTATGTTTCACAGGACCCTCTTTAAAAAACATAGCCATTATTTACAATGACAATTACAAAATTATAATGGTGAAAATGATCTGGCAAACACACTAAGGTACAGAATATACATTTCATAGCATAAATCATTACATGCTGAAGCACTGGCACAGGTTGTCCAGAGAGGTGGTGGATGCCCTGCCCCTTGAGGGACAGGGGGATACTGGATGGGGCTCTGAGAAACCTCATCAAGCTGTAGGTGCTCCTGTTCACTTCAGTGGAGTTGGAATAGGCAACATTTAAAGGACCTTTTCAATTCAACTGATTCTATGATTCTACATTCCTGAGGTGGTCTTGGCTCTTCATTTTTAATGCTCTTACCTTGGCTGACTTGTCAGCACTATGTTCTCGTTTCCCTACATGGTTCCCCATGACGGATCACCAGAACTTCAAATTCTGAAAGAGAATAAAAACAAAACAGACTTTGGAATCAATACATTCATGTTGAAATACTAATTCATTTTTCATTTGATAAAGAAACAGCTCTCATACAATAAACAGCAATACTAGAAAGTTCTCACTATTATATAAAAACACATGAAGGAGGAAAAATGAAGCATTTGGTTCACACATAAGCCAAGACTAGATTAGCATTCAGGCAGAAACCCTGTTGTTATTAATTCATCTCTAACTGAAAATCTTTATAAGAGATCAGGTAAGTTCCTCAGAATTCATATTTGCCATTACATGAACAGCAATTGCCAACAACAACAACAAAACCACAAAAAAACCCCACCACATTAAACTGCTAACAATTTGCTGTGGGTATAAGAATGGGTATGTTCTTTACAGCACACACTTCCATGGCAAGCACATCTGAAAGTAATGCCAGTCCCCTCTTTAAATTTTCTGGCTCACCGTGCTGTATCTCAGCTGTAACAGGGCTTATGCAGGTTAAACCACAACACTGAAATTTCAGCTTTTAGTTTAACTCTTGCGGTTACATTATATATTTCTTCCCATAGAGGCATGTGTTTATTGAGAAGTACCTTGCACATCTGCTTCCTTCAGACAGTTTAATTGAGTGCAAGGTATTATCTAAAGCCCTGAAACTTAAAACTACACGCAAAAGAAGTTTCAAATGAATTTTCTCCCTCAGAATTATGAACTTTCACTCATGAAGTTCAGCTTAATGGTACTGGTCATAAAATTTACTGCTCTGCAATAAATATAATGCCAGATATTCTTCATACCTCCTCTGGAGAACAGAAGGCTCTGGGAAGACCACAACACAATATTCCAGTACTTAAAGGGAGTTTACAAGCAGGAGGGGGACCGACTTGCAACATGATCTGTTAGTAATAGAGCAGGGGGGAATGGCTTTAAACTGAAAGAAGGGAAATTTAGGTTAGAAGTCAGAGGGAACATTTTTACTGATAGGCAAGGTGCTGGAACAGGTTGCCCAGAGAACTGTGAATGCCCCATCACCGGAGGCATTCAAGGTCAACCTGGATGGGGCCATGGTTAGGCCTCCAGGGCGAGAGGGCTGGAAATGGATGAGATCTTTAAGGTCCCTTCCAACTTAAACCATTCTCTGATTCCAGAATAAACAGAGCACAGCAGAGCCCCAGTCTCAGAGCAGAGATAGAAAAAGACACTAGGCACTGATGAACCGCAATTGACACCATGGTGTGAACCTAAATCAGATAAACGTTTAAAATCATTTGCTGGCCAGTAGAAAGAAAAACAAAATTTTCATGCTGCCATGACCTGCAAATGATAAGACCAGTTTTCCTCTCAAGTGTCTGCACAAAGCAAATAAAGTAAAAAACAGCTAAGCGACAAGCATATGAAGTGGTACCCTGGAGGCAAGCTGTTTGCCAATGCACTCCCAGTTCCAGTCTGAATAAATCCTTCAGAAAGATGCTAAACATTGCACACTGAATGGAATTAAACACAAAACCAAAAAATAGGCTTGGAGAAATGGAAACACAAAACACTATTCAGACTTCAAGAATAGGAACTGAGAGTACACCTATGTCAGGTTTCTCTATAGGATCTGATTCAAATGCCTTATGTAATGATAAAGCTACTTTCCAGCCAAGGAGACAAGAGCAAATAGCCTGTTAGAAAAAATATCTTAAGAGTGCCAGAATTCTTTATGCTACCTATTAAGTGGATAAATCAGTAATTAATCCTTCAGGGAAAACAAACTTCAAAAATTTCACTCTGATGTGGATATGAAGTGGAAACGTACAGCGCTAATTGTTCTGCAGATATCTGCTTAGGAAGCAAAAACACGAATTCAGAGGGGACACAGTGCAGATCTGTAATGGTCAGAATACAGCACCAGGACACATAAGCTGGGAAATATCAGAATAATTCACAGCAACAGAAAAAAATCCCGAATTTTCATTTTACACTGGAGCAGAAGTCTAGCTCACTTGATTAAAACCTGAGAACACAGGTCATTTTCACTTCAGAATGCAAGCATATTTAAATATTTAAATAGCAATTATTGGATTCACTCAGCTCTGAGGAAGCCCTGCTGAACAGTTTCTGTGTGTGCTGATCTTTATGCAATGAGTTGAGTCACTGACTTCAATGGGATTACTCACTGTACAATCCTTGTAGGAACCTGCAGCCAAGCATTCAAAGAATCCGAGGTGGGAAAAGATTTCTATTTTCTTTTAGTTACTTTCATAACATTCGGGTTACCAGAGTAAGCAGCTCTGCACATAGCAATGCAGCAGTTATTAAAAAGCATTAACCCATCCATAGCCTTGTTGGCAAAGGAGTCCTTACATGCTTTAACACTGATAAACCATCACAAGAACAGTCACGAAGCCCCAAACAATGGGAAAACAGAACTATCATAGAAATGCAGGAATCCTTGTTGAATCAAACATGAATCAGTTTTTACAGTGAGTTTCTAAAATAGGCCTGAGCATGAGATCGAGCTTATGACCATAATGGTACGAGCCCTCCAGCTTCCTGGTGAAACCCTGCAAGTTTTATAAATCCTGTGAGATGAAAGATTTGGCACATGACAGTAAGTCACAGAGCTCAAGGAGTCACTGCATGGACCGGAAGGGATCAGAGTGCAGCAGCAGCAGCTCCCCAGGAAGCTGAGGAGAGGCACTGCAAAGCGCCGCAGATCTACCCAGCCCAGGAACCAGCTGGATGGGCTCTGCTGCCAAAACCCAGCATTGCCCAAACACAGACTTATGCAGGAAGTACTCCAGCTATCCAGGTTGTTTCCTCTAGGAAAGAGCCCAGGGATTCCAACTGGGGAAATCAACTCAACTGCCTTCCCCCATCAAGTCACCCACCTTAGGGAGCCAGGATAGCAGGTAACCTGATGGCCAAGCCTTCCTTTCCACTTTCTTCATGATAGGAAGCTGTATTCCAGCTACCAACACCAGAAACACCACTGTCTCACCCAAAGGGAGAAATCTCTCCTTACTATCTGCTAAATGGGTATTTGTAGTTTAAAAAAGAGTTCTAATTAAAAGTTCTAATTATCTTTCCACACGCACACAGTGTCCTATAGAAAGGGTTAAGTTGTGATTCAGAACTTCCATAAAGACAGAAAAATGTTCAGAAAAACTTTCTGAATATACCAAGAAACAAACTGGTATCAGGTTTTTGCAGGTTATGCTGTTTTGACTGCAAAGTATCATTTTCTTACTCACTGAAAGGAGCCTGAGAAAATTCCAATCCTTCTAATTGCTGAACTCTAAATATGTCTTTCTCATCATCACTTTTCTATATTCTAAATAAAACCAATAAACTTCAGCTCAGGAGCTAGCTGACAGTAACAACTAAAGAGTGATATCAGTTCAGGAATTACATGAGGAATAAGCCAATGCTTATTCAATACAGGTACAGTTCTACTGAATATTAATGGTGACTTAGTTTTGAAACACATATACTACCTAATGTAAATCACGGGATGCTGAAAATTGATTGTTAAATATTATTTTAAGGAATAAGTTAGCTATGTAAAATACAGGTTCAAATCCTACCTCTTTCCACGCACTTAAGTATGACTCAACAGAACTACACAGAGTAATACAGGTATGCAAGTACTTACATATTTACAAGTATCAGATCATAATTATTACCTTGTACTACCTTGTCTAGGAATACGTATTCACCACAGACTGATGTTGGTGAGTAATGGTGCAGAGTTACACTGTAGATACGTATCCTAAGTGCTCATAATCTTACTTACATATGGAAGAGTCAGCAGGGAATATAAAAATATTCAGGAATTCATTTAAAAAATCCTGCTAAATTAGTGAATATTATTTTTTTTCTACTACACCCAAATCATATGAGACAGAATAAAATGGTTTAATTACCTCGAAGAAATGCGTAAATTCTGCCTCATTTTGGTAGCCCTTTAATGCAGACTCTTGGTTATGAACTTAGCCAGCAGTGACACGCAAAACATTTCCAGTGTCAGGCCCATGTTTTGTAGCTGACATACTGCCCAGCACTGCCAAGCATCTAGCTGGAAATGTTGGAGTAGTTTTAAGGCTCTCAGTGTGACACACGTCTTTAGAAAGAAGCCCTTCAGCCTTGTTTTCAAAATAGATTGAGACACTGGGCATACCTGAACTACTTCTTCAGTATTCCCTCACCATGGTAATTTGGGACTCCAGTGTATCAAGAAAGAAAACCTCTGGCAGCCTCAAGTGAGTGACCTGTAGCTAACGCATCAGCTAGTGCATCAGCAGGCACAGTCAGAGATAGATGCAAGCAACCCCATCATAAAAGTAGCTCACCTCAGGGGCAAACTGCTTCCTAGAATTTCTGCCCTCTTGAAATTCTAGCGTTAAATTACTTTGTGAAACATAGTGCTTCATATCCCATGCAAGTGTCATCATTATTTAAGTTTATAATTTTTCATTAAGCATGGAAGTGTGCAGTCCCTGCTAGATCAAACCTTATTTCACTTTTGACTTCTAACATGCTATGTCTCTGAGGAACCCTTCCCAAAGGAAACACATTATTCTACATCCATTTGTCTGTCATGAACAAGCCCAAGTGACATTCATAACATTCAGATCAGAGAAGTTACCAGCAGTAAGTACCAACACATGTATTTTAAATAATGCTCATACAGAACCTTGCATAGCAGAATCCTGGCCTTCCTGGTCTATTGAAACAATACAGCCATTTTCACACTTATAGATAAACATGTGCTCTTTAGTGAGAACCTCAGACCTAAAATAGCAGCTCTCTAAGAGTTGGGTTGAGTTCTGAAACACTGCCAATCTAAGACAGTGCTCCCATATATGTATATATACACACACACCATATATATGCCTAATATACACATTACTTGAGCCTGATGCAAAAAGGAAATGCTGCTCCACTATACAATTAGAACTGATACGTCCATTCTTATTTCAGTCACTAACACTCACAACTTTCTTTCATTTGTTACATATCAGCTTTACCAATACATAATTCTTCACTTTTCATCCCTTTGGATAGCTCACTGAAAAATAAAACGACAACAAAGAAAGCCTAACATTTGTTCCCATACCGCAGGACCTTTTAGGTCTGCATGGCATACTGAGGGGCAAGCACCAACTTGTCACAACCCTTTGAAAAGGCTCAGAGGCACAATGGCAGAATCACAGGTGGTTTCTTCCCCAGCACTTGTGTACTCAAGGACAAAAAAAAAGACATCAAAATAAAGAGAGTATAAGAAACAAACGACACCACAATCTCACTCATTCTGCATACAGTAAAGACAGTAAGTTCAGCAGGCTCTTAAGACCAGCACGTTCCACTATCAGTACTTCTGCAGTCCCTTAGCAGTGTATATCTCTTGGGACATCCTCCTTTAGGAGTAGTACTTCTGCGGACGCGGACTTAACCTCTTGGTCTCAATGAATCAGCAACTAAAAGACACACCTGTTTTAAATGCTGAAGTATTTAAAGTGGGAGAAATCAGGGAGAAAAGAAACATAACATAAATGTAGTATTAACCAGGAAAAAAGGAAACAAGAAAAATGGAATTCAGTTTCACATTATAATTTCAGGCCACAGTGATAATACTCCTAGTATCGCTGGAGGAAAAGGCAAGGAGGAATCAGAAGTCAAACAGCAAGAATTGTTATTTGTTAGTTGAAGACTTCCATGTTGTGAGCTTACAGTACTCTGCAACCAGAGAAAATCTAACATCTGTTGGCACATAAAAATGTGCATGAAAATCAAAATAAGATATACTTGAAGACTCACATTTTTCTGTGTCTTTACTTAGAGAAACAAGAAGTCCCCTCCTACTGCTGAGTAGTATATTATCTCTTCATAAGCAAGACAGGTCACCAAGGCTCCCCAGCAATGCAGCCACTTTGATGATCAGAGTTGCATTAATACACCACAGAGACTGATGTCAAAATGCACACCTGCAGCTCCAAACGCTCATGAATCAAAGGTACCATATGCTGGCTCTTATCTTCTCATATTCAAGTGACTGACAGGACAAGAAAATGATTCATCCTCTCCACACACCGTTAACATTACTGTAAGAAAACAATGAACCACTATATCTTTCTCATTTAAATAACAACAACCAAAAAAAAGACTCTCTCTGCCCCACCTTTCTCTCTGTTCTGACTTCATACATAACCTCTCCATACTGTAAACATACCCGACCTAGAGTTGGGTTTCCTGTGAATGCTCTTCTATCACATTTGGCATAAATATAGACATTACGAAAGGCTCTGACTTTTCACCTTACTCCTAGCTGACTCCCTCTTGGCTCAGCCTACTGCAGTAAAGCTGCCTCTCCCTCCCCGTAAACATTCTGCCAAGGAGGCACAAGACTAGATCTGGTTTTCCTGATATGAAAACATGCATCCTTAACAACACACTTTAGTTCCTCGCTATTTATGTGTTAAGCTTCTCTCTTCTTTTTGCCTTCTCTTCTCCTAGACTGATTCCCTGAACATTCACACATGAAACCATGCTTTGAAAGTGATTTTTTTAATCTGAAGTAACTTCATGGAAACTTAGTCCCCAGATTTGTAATCTGTGCTTAAGGTATGCACTAAGATTCGAGGATCTTGTCACAACCTCCCAACAGTTTACTGTTATCCTCAGTTCATTAACACACGCGCAAATGAGTCTGTCCAGCACAAAGCCATTTGTTCTGCAAGCTGCAAGTGACACTCATGAAGCTTCAGACGGAATGTGCAAACTGCTTTGCCTCTAAATCAATAAACTAATTCCAAGAGCAAAGTGACTTACAAAGAAGTAATTTGTCTAACTATGGGAATACAGATACTGTGATCTTTCAACCCAAACTGTTCCATATCTACAGCTAGATCAGGTTGCCTAGAGCGTGGTTCAGCCTGACTTGGATTTTGGATTTTGTCTGTCAGTGATACAGTGGCTTGTTTTCCCTTCTGAATTAAGAAAACAAAAAGACTTTTTTTTTTTGCTAAGCACAATCATACAGCTGAGAAATCAACAGATTTGTCTCCCTTCCAAATGGAATTTTACACAGGGTACTTTGGCCTTTATTTGCTGAGGTCAGAGGCTCAGCAGATTACAGTCAGTGAGCTGTGAGTTCTTGCACCTGGAATTTTAAATTATTTATGAGTAACAGAAGCAAACCCGTCACTGAAATCTGCCTGAGAAAGCACTTAGGTGTGTACACCACCCTGATACCAGTATTGTAGCTGTGTACCTCAATAAATATGCTTTAAGTGTCATTCTGCATCGCACTCAGACATCGCTTCATTTCAATCTTAAATTTCACGTACTAAATGTAGTTCTCTCACCTCCTATACAGGCTATGTACAAAGAATACAGAAATAACCATTACTGAGTTACTACTGAAGAGAACAACAGATCCAGGAAAATTTAATTCTATTTGAACACAGCAATGTACAAAATATGCACAAGACAATTACTTCCCCTTCTTTCATTAAAAAGGAAATCAGACTGTTTCATGTCAAAAGGAAGACAGAAATGTGCCAGACCAAACACTACTTCCTTCAACCTTTATGATACTGTGATTCAGTTCAGCACTTACATCAAATGCATACTTTATTCAGTGTACAATAAATCAGTAAATCTTGCAATGTGTCAAAATAACAGATGAGAAAACCAGTGTTTTAATAAGATTAGCAGCAGTGTATTCACTTTCAAAGATGGTTACCAAAGTGCACCGAAAGAGTCTTATGATGCCAGACAGCAGGTGAAGATAGATAGAATGAACATTCCTTCCCTAAAGGTCTGGCAACCTAAGGGCACAAAATACACAAACAGGAGGCAAACCTTTCCCCCATATCACAGATAGAGAACACATAGAGAGGAAAGACAGCATGAAAAATTATTTACAGCCCAGCAGATGTGAGAAACTTATATCCAAGTTGTAATTCAGGAAGCCCTTTTCAGCTGCCGCATCATTCTGGGGCTGTAATCACAAACAACACTTCTTCTCCTGTTTTAAAAGCTCTTTGAGGACTTCAAGTTCTAACAGCCATGATGTCATGGCAAAGCAGCATCATAACATTTTGCACTGAAACCATACCAAAATACAACAAGGTATTCTGCCACACACATTCTTATTTCAGTAGACTTTCTCAGCACACATCATGCTAACCATTATACTCAGGCTTATCACAAGGCAGAACAGCAACCACAATACCATCCCTGGCCTGCCTTTTATAAACTGCTCCAGTGTTAAATTATGAGCTTGTGATTATCATACTCAAACAGGATGTGGGAAACCAGCCATCAATTTAGAAGGTACCAAGGGGAAAGATCAGTCTAGGAGGTGATCACAGGATAACTGAATCACCAACATGATCTGGCAGGGGAAAGAAAAGAAGAAAGACCCACGCTGAGTCATGAGGGGATATTCCCAGTCAAGGCAGGGAAGAAATTATGTCACCACACAACCCACAAGCACAACTGCAGATGAATGCAAGGTAAAGAGCTGCTCAGCCCTATGAGGCAGTGTGAACTTCTTACTAAAAGAGATGTCAGGATGATGAAAGCAATAGAAGCCCGTTATACAGGGAAAAGACAAAAAACCATGACATATCAAACCTAAGAAAAGCAAGGTTAAAAGATAGCATTGGAAGAGAAAAAAATATATATACACTCCAGGTATAAAACTGAGATGAAAGTCAGAGTGTTTCTAAAAAGGAAAAGAGCAAGGATGGGGAAGAAAGGGAGAACAGAAGACCTCACCGCCTTCCAGAAAAAATAAATAAATAAAAAAATAAAAAGTGTGATCACTATTTCAGAGACTGCATGAATGTTAGAACGCTGGCACAGCTAGAGAGCAACCCCAGAACCAGGGAACACTTCTGCCTGAGGGTGTCCATCTCTCTCCAGCACACATTGGAGCATGCAGGGCAGGGGAAGAGCCAGGATCAGCTTCTGACTGAATCTGTTCACGTACAGACAGCTGACCTTGACAAAGCCAGCAGCAACAGCCATCACAAGCCTGCAGCATCATATATTTGACCCAGCTAATAACATAACCTCCGCCTTTGTTGGAGATTGAAGAAAGAAGACTGAAAACTTTCACAAAATAGATACCAACGTGCTCGTTTGGATAAATTCCTTCTTTCCTACCTCAAACAGTAACTCCATCTAGCAGTCTCCAGTTAGAACCCACAGCACTCTCAAGAAACAGCTTGTAACACTAAAAGGGAAGTCGAGAATACAAGTCACTTTCGTAAGTACAAACCATATGATACTTGAATCAAGTTGCCCTGTCACTTAACGCTGTCATGAATTATTTATCAGTGAAAACAATGAGTCTTTTATCAAACACAGGATCTTGCTTAAAACAGCTCTCACTGAAATCTGTAAGAGGTCAGTTTGCAAGCAATACTTTAACTGGTTTATAACTTCCTTTTTTCTTTTTAACCGGAAATATGGCAATTCTAAGTCAGTGCATACGGTTAATTAGAATGTTGCAGCTGGAGCTTTCCCTCTTGAACAGTTGCTGATGACCTGTGTGCTCAGAGCCAGTCTCTCTTTTTTTTTTTTTTGTTATGCCAGCACTGCCCAGCTGTGGTCCCAAACACTTAACATGATATTCTAAAATTCATATAATTCTGGATGATAAAACCTGCCATTACTATGTTAATGTTGCAATGTAACTATCTTGTTTTGGTACATCCAATAAGCTTATGCAATGCTATGTGTGACTATTTATTAATAAATCCATTCCACGTGTGATATTTGAGCACCTGCAAAATTGAATGCCAACATCAAACACAAAATATTACTATGCTAAGAAAGAAAAAATGTTTCCCTGCTTTTTATCTTGAAGCATGCTCTATTCAGTCAAAAAGAAAAAGCCCAAACCACAGCACTGCCCCACTCCCAAACCACAGGCTTCTTAGCATCTGCTAAGAGCATCTGAAAATATATGCTAACAGCACTGCTTAACATGAAAAACATACAAAGACTGCAAAGTGGAAAGTGATTTCTATCATAACTGGTTTCTGTTTGTGTGTTTGTTCTTAAATAATGCCGCACGCAAACATTTCCTCCATTTGGACATATCAGAATTCACTTAAATTCACCCTCAAATTCTATTAGTAATGGACATGAATTTCCCCTTACTTTGCCAGCTACATCATATGAATAGTCTATCAACACTGTAATGCCACCGTGTATTAGCTATCTGCTACAGGGGAGGAGTGTTGCAGATCCTTTAATGCACGCTCCCTCGGGTGCCACACAGTGAAGAAGTACAGGCAGCTAATGATGGAGGCAGCCACATCACACTAAGTAGGACTGGGACACACGTGGGTTTGCACAAGAATGGTGTCATACACACACAACTCAGCAGAAACAAGAGCACCTAATCATTCTGGTATCTATTATTATTTTACTCATTTAAAATCCTAACACTCCTGCCATGCCAGCAGCTTGCCCAGTGTTTGCTCTCCCTCTGGATGCCACAGCTTGCCCAGAGCACCATTCTACACAACTGAAACAGCTTCATCATGCTTTTCCTCCCTCTATGCATGACTGACCTTACATTGTAAGCATGGTACTGCAAGAGTCTTATCCTTTACAACAGAGGCTGAAGTAAGAGATTGCCACTGTATTTTTTTTAATTTTATCTAATGATAGCTTATAGGAACTTGAGTGATACTATTTAAATTTGACAGTCAGACCATTAGATCATAGAACATCCCTGTAAAAATGAGTGGCAATTTCAGTTACAATAAAGATAAAAATCTGTTCAAATAACTTTGAAGCACAGGGTTCTCAGCTATAAAGAATTAAGAATAAGGCCAGGTTGGATGGGACCCTAGGCAATCTGACCTTGTATTAGATCTAATGGTTGGCAGCCTTTACTGTGGCAAGGAGGGGCAGAACATGATGACCCCTGAGGTCCCTTCCAAGCCAAGCCATTCTATGATTCTATGAACTGAAGGAACCTTTAAAACATTGAGAATACTTAAAATGTCTGAAAGAGTAAATGACAGCCAACTGATTTAACTGACACTACGAGAGAAATTTTTACATGCAGAATACAATTATAAGCTAGAATTGAGTCAGCATGCTCAAGTGCCTCTCTCAATCAATAAAAGAAATCATCACAAGATGATTCAATGCCACAAAAAGGCATACACAGAATAATCTTTCTGTTACATGTTTAAAAGCAGTGTGAAAACAAACACTGTCATAAAGCCTCCTTGCATATACACAGCACATTCAGTGAGATACATGAGAACAGACTTACCATAAAGTCATTGAGCTGTACTCAGCTGGGTGGTCTTTTCTCATGCAAGCAAACCTATAGAAGACTACAATGTCATTCTGCACCAGGAATAAACTGCAAAACCAGCTTTCATGTTTATATGTGCCAGTAGTCTTTGCTGTAATGCATGTGTGACAAAGAAATTACTTAACTGCTCTCTTGCCAAAGCTCTGGTTATTCTTCTCAGGTAGCAGTAGAGAATTGTCAGATTGTGAAATACTGTACCAAGGTTTTATCTGCATGTTAATCTTTCATCCATTTACTAAGCTGGACAGAAAAAATGTGATCTCACACTTGAGAAATAATTAAAGCCTGAAAAACAGATTCCTAAAGCATAAGATCCACAGATACACAAGTTCCTAAAATCTGCTCTGCAGATACTATTTACTGTTCAGCATCTGCCTTTTTTTTTCCCTCCCAGATACACATTTTCAGTTTACATATCTTCATTGTATAATAAAATAAATGATTACACTAAGATTTTGAAATGCATGTAAAATAAGAGTTAAAATACTTCAGATTACGTGCAATCTGCTATGATTTTTTCTAAAGCATTACAGGCTTACTGAAACTAAACAGTATCAGAAGCATTAAAATTGTGAACTAATCATACATACCATTCAAAGCATATTAGGAAAGCCATTTCTGATGAATTGATTGCTGATAGTGTTGTTACTAGAACATTTCTAATTTTAAAATATAACTGCTGTTACATTCAGTTCAGCTACTGGTTCTGCAGAAAAGTTTCATTAAGCACATTTATAACCTCACTCCCAAGAGGTTTTTCAGAACCTAAACAGTAGCATAATTAATAAAAATGAATATATAAAACACAGCACTTAACCCCATGCAGCATAACTAGAGGCAACCATCATCATGTGACAAAACTATTTTGATTCATGATGGACTACACAGAGTAACCACTGTTCATCAGTGTAAAGGCCTGAACCAGAACAGTTCACATGGTGCCAGTGATAACATCTGAAGAATACTAAGTTCCCCAATAAGTTATTGTGAACTTCTGGAGTATCACACAGTCAGGCTAAATTTGACTGCTTACTACTAGATGCAAATCAAGTCTTGCTATATGTGAGATTGCTTGATGTTTTCCAAATACCATCCAACAATATATGAGTAGTAAGGGAATAACAAAATAGTGAGTAAAAGAAAAAAAGCACCACAGGACTGGTGACGCTTCAAATGCCTATCAGAATGCAAATAAAGACTTCCTCATGTCCTCTCACCGACACATGCATAAGTATTTCTTGTTATTATCAACCTAATGACAAGATTGTGGAATTGAATCAATACAAAAGAGAATCCAAGAAACAACACACTGATAAGCATTTCAAACCAATATAATTATTAAACTTACTGTTACTCGTGCTGCCACCCCCTTTTCTAGCAAATGACACACACAAGCAGTAAGAACTACCCTAGCAGCAACATCCTGTTCCTAACAAGTGTGTTTCCCCAGGGCATATGAAGTCCCAATCCATTCATCACTACTTTCCCAAGATCCAGGTGACCCATCCTGTGACCAGTGACTCAGGACCTACAGCTGGACAACAACTGGGCATCCAGAAAAGGAATGCAGGAAGGGGACTGTGCACAGGTTACCAATTCTGAAGGGTCACTGGGAAAGAAAGTACCACAGTCTAGAACACTTTCACTGGTAGTTAGTCTCCCAGGTTCTCCCTGTGTTATGCTGAGACATAAGCCCATCTGAATGCTATTTCTAGGCCTAAAAGAAGTGGGTGATTGGGAATAGCCAGCATGGATCTAGTAAAATTAAATCATGCCTGAACACTATCGTTCCCCTCTATGATAAAATCACAGGATTTGTGTACGAGAGGAAAACAGGGTTGTCACTTAGCTTGCTTTCAGCAACTGTCAATACTATCTGTCTCCTCAGCATCTTCGTATCTAAGCTGATCTAGGTTACAGTCTAGACGGACTGACAGCTAGGTGATAAAAAAATCTGTCATTACACTCAACTAGTAGCCGTCAATGGTTCACACTCTATTCATAATCTGGTTACAAGTGAATACATCTTTACACATCTTTAATATATTTAGCAGCAACCCAGCAGAGAGTAAAGAACACATCCTCAGCAAGTCTGTGGAAAACATGTACTTAGGGGTGCAGCAGATGCACTGAAGGACGGGGCTGCCTTTCAGAACTGCTTAGGCATGAGCAAGGGACTGGCAGAAACACCTTGAAAGCACTAGCCGAAAACGGATCAGCACTGTCGAAAAGGATCCAAGAATCCTGAAAGACAGAAGGTGAGACATGAGTGAGCAGTCCACCTGGCAGTAACGTGGGCTTCATGCATCATCCACTACTCTTGTACCCAGAGAAGTGTGTCTGCTTCTGAAGGCCCAACCTGATGCATCAGACTATTGAAGCAAGGTCAGTAAAGGTCATAGGACATGCCCTATGAAAGACACTGGGATTGTTCAGCTTGGAGAAGGTTCGGAACAACTTTTCAGTATCTAGGAGTAGATTATTGGAAAGGTAGAGCTCAGATTTTTACTGATGTGCACAGGGGGGGAACACTGTATGCTATAGCAAGGTAGATATTTACTATGTGTTTATCAGATAAAATGAAAAGAAAAAAAAATTACTGTGAAGATGATGAAGCATTGGCAGAGATGGCCCTGAAACACAGTGGAACCTCTGTCCGTTATGCTTTCCATGACCAAGTTCAACATGACCCTCAGTAACCTGGCTTGATCCTGCAGCTGACCCTGCCTCAGGCAGGAAGGTGGGCCAAGATTCCTTCATGTCTACTCTAAACAGAATTGTCCTACAAATCAATGCTAGAATTATACAGATATCTTATACACAGCATGCACATTAATGCACAACACATTCAAGAAGACAAGAGAAACTTCAAGCATCCACAGTAGCTGCAGTACAAATGATCCACGTACATGCAGTATAATTCAAAAGCCTTCACTGCTCTGAGTTTTATCCAGTTACACAGATGACAAAAACTGCCCATGCATGTATTTATTTAACTGGAACACATCCTTCCAAACCTCTGTAATGCTGTTTGGTTCACTGCATCAGGAAAACTGAACATCCTTAGTCACAATTAACTCAAAAAATCATTCACCAGTTCTGCAGTTATAAGAGGAAAAAAAGCCAAAATCAAAACCTAATTGAAAAGAAAAGACTACAGGTACAGTATATGCTTCATGGCAGCTACAAAAGTCCTTTATAGCACAGTGAAAAACGCAATTAAGAACTCTGAATATGCTGATATTCAGCATGGTACCAGATAACTGCATTACGGCAAACAGCATACTTTCATTGTTGCTGTGTTTTGTTTTATGCTATTTGTGGGAGACGTATATCAGCCTTCCCACTAAAGCTTATTAGTAGGACAAAACATTACTCACAAAGAGACAAAATTTACAAGCTGTTTACAATAAAAGGCCAATTACAAGTAATGAAGAGTATTTCTCAACTCTCCGCACGCTTTCCAGGGGCACGCAGAAATACTACTTGTGGCTACAAGTGCCAGCCTTTATTTAGAAGTCAATTTCTCACCATACTAAAGGTTGTGGGATTCAGTAGTTAGAATTAAAAAATAAATAAAAATAAAAATAATAATATCACCACATATAATCTTTTCTTCTCATCTTGTGGTAAAAAGGAACATTTCACAATCCACTTTAGCAGTCAACCAAGATTTTAGAACTTTTCTATATCATTCTATCTGCATTCATTTGAAAAGCACCTATTAAAATTCCCTTTAAAACAACAACTACTACTACAAGAACTTTCCCATGTGACCCTATTAAAGATTCTTTTCTATTGGACAAGAAAGATTTTCTGAAGAAGAAAAGAAAGCCAAGTTATTGCTTGCCTTCCAGGCAAACAGTACTGATTCAAACTATACTGATGAAAGCTATGTAGAATCTTACACTTACTCTTCTCCAGAAACAAGTCAAGGCAAAGTAATGGCACAGGTAAAAGCTGACAAAAACCAAGCCAGGGAGTTAATGTTTTTACAGATTACACACTTCTACTAAGAAGACCCTTGATACATTCAATTTCTACCATCTGGGGAGGGAGTCCAAGTGTAAAAGGAGCAACAAGAGCCAAAGCAAATGATAACTGTGTTTCCCTCCAAGTCTGTTTGAATTACTTGAGCAAATATTACAAGCCAAAAAAATAATAACAGATAAAACATCACTGTTTTTCTTTCTGCTTTCAGAAAAATAAAAGGACAGTTCACACTAACACTGACTTCAAAAATATGAAGAAGTTCTGCCCATCTTAAATATTAACAATTTTTCTCATTTACAGTGTTTCATGTACTTATAATAATCAAGAGACTGCTTTCACAACAGTTTAGCATCCTTTGGTCTGCCCTTCAGATATAAGTTTTCTTTATTTGTGTGAGATTTGTCGCATTCCCACTTCCTGTATGAATCTTCTTAACAATCAAAGAGACAAGATTTTATTTTAATCACTGCAAGTTTTGCATATGCAAGTTTTGCAGGTGATATTCCAATGCTACTTTTCACTAAGAGAATTAACAATGTTTGATGAGAGTTTAACTAAGGACTAACTGTTTTTTTTTTTAAGCTCCAAATAAAAGGTTGCTGACACTGGGAAGTAACAGTTATGGAGAAAAATAAGTGAAGAGCATTTCAATAAATTACACAGCATAACAAAGCAACATTTTGCCATGGATGCTGTGAACTTAACCTTGAACCCAGAAGATGACATGTCTCTTCTTAGATTGGCTTAGTCTAGGATACACAGAAAATTTGTCTCAAACCACAAGAACGTTTTTTGGGACTGGACACCATGGAAAGCCACCAGAAATTCTAAATATACTAGACAGAAGAAAATGGAAGTGAGTTAGAGGTATATGGATGACACCAATCTTTATGTGCAGATTTTGAAGCTGGAGTACAATACTGGCTGTCACTGGGATCTACAGAACTGCAGCATTAAAAAATATACATATATAGAGACTGGATGACATAAACCCAGGCCATACGAAGGCTGAGGAACGAATGAGATTGGTTGGTTGTAGCAGACAAGATGAAGGCGATACTGATAGATAGGCGATGAAGAAAATTCGAGGATAAAGTAAATATCACCTCTTCTACTCAGTCAGCATTAACCAATCTAAATTTATATTTCAATGATGCCAATGTAGTCCAAGACGATATTTAATAATCCGCATTTGTCTAGGTAAGAGCAATTGCTGTTATGGATGTCAATCTTCCTAAAAATGGCCATTATGACAGCAGTTTGAACTTACATTACTTTAATATGTCCTAGGAAGATAAAAGTAAGACTCCACCTTTTGCCAGTATAAGAAATCTTATCTAGCAAAGAAAACTGTGCATGTGAATACTAGGTAGAAGGCACAGGACAACTAATCTTCAGGCTGAAGTTATTACATTGGAAATTACGATTTTACTGTAATGCTTTTACCAGTAAAGCATTTTATGTCCCAAGATGAACTTAACTCCCTGTGCTTCCCACCACCACACTACAATGTAGACAGCACTGTTACCAGTAAGGGTTGACAGTAGATCCCTAGACACAACAGAAGCAACTACACACTGTCCCCTGAAAGATCTTTGGATATAAAGCAATGTCTTCTAATCAGAAAAAGAAGAAACTTTCATGGTCTTATTTACAACTCAAAAAGTTACCTGGGCACTGTTCAATATATAACATATGTTTTTCAGAGTTTTTTAAATCTTTGGAACATGTATATTTTCAAGTAAGATAGCAGATTGCTGACCTTAATCCAACCTAGTCCACTGGAAATAGCCATTATTTTTCACAGTCTTGCCTCTATTCACAAAAATGTGATCAAGAAAACAAACTGAAAAACGTAGCCAAGAACATATTTGTATTTTTGACAACAATGTTCTCCTTCCTTTATTTGAAGAAATGTGTCCAGAAAGTCAAGGATTAAAAGCAAACATTAAGACCAAGTACATAGGTTACAAACAATATATAAGCAGAACTTAAAAGAACATAAGAGCTTTGTGTGTGGCTATTAATACTGATCCTTCCTGCTGCCAAGATTTTTTTTTTCAAGTTACTGAATACCAAAGACAGCTATAACTCATCCAGCTACATTGCACTACCTGAATTTTGACTTCTAAACATGACTAAGAACAAAAACATCTTCACAGGTGATCCAAAGATTTCAACACTAAATAGAAGCCAAAGATAAAGCACTAAGTAAAGATACAAAAATATATATACTACAACTCCAAGTTATTTTTAGGAATATCTGTTGCTGTATATTTGTTTTCCCTCTCACTTTCAAAACATAATAGTTAGATTCTAGGATCTCTCCACTGTTAATGTTTTCAGTCTGTAGTATAAAGAATTGAAGTTCAACATTTCCAGATGTTTACACTTCCCTGAAATGTTTAAGAAATTATATATTAAGGATTAAAATAATATACTAAGAAATTTTGCAAATGGTAGAATGAAACTAAAAAAATAAAAAAAACTCTTTCCAATGCACAAAACAAACTTAATACAAGTGATACATTGATTGGAGACTGTTGAAAAAAATAGAAAAAAAACTACTGCTCCCTCACTCATACTGTACTTCAGAGAGGGAGAAGGAAAGACTGATTTGAGCAATCTTTTTAGATTTATTACTTCACTTGCTTCTAGACTTCTCTAAAATTCAGGGAGAAAAAAAAATCAATGATAAAATAAAGACATAGAAAAGTAACTCCACTACTGAGTTATTTCAAAATCATTTCAGAACAGAAGGAAGAAAATAGCTGGAAATTTCCATGTTATTTCTTGTTTTTCTCTCACTTGCCCTTTGTGTGGGCTTTCCTGGGGCATGTCCAAGATTTATAGCTATTCCAAGCAGCAGGGCTGGGATCTCACTTCAACTGATGCAAGAAGCCTCAAAAAAATATCCCCACTTTATTAACCAAAAATTTCTCCAGTTAATTTTAAATGAGCATTTTTTTTGCCTTTTCTTTCTGAATATGAGAAACACAGAATATTTAAGTACAAATATTAAGGTCTGAAACCGTTTAAGTATGAGCTACTTTGAAATGCTTTAGCCACAAATAATTGTTCTAATAGACTATGAAACTTTTAAAGCAAACAGCATAAGGTTCTGCACTGATTACTAAAGAAAAGTTAAACCCATTATGGTCAGATTTTCACAGAAGGGTCAGTCCCTGCAAACCTCTCTAAGAAGATGGGGTGTAGTTAGCAAAGATGAGAGTTATTGGTATTTTCTGGAATTCAAGGGTAAAAAAAAGAACAAACAAAACACAACTCTGAAAACAGCTGGAAGAGCAAGAAAACATGAGTACAATTTGTTCTTCAGAAAAGCTAATGAAATTGCTATGCATTATCTATGTAACAGACATGAGAATTGTTCACTACGCAAAAACCCACACGTGGGTTCAACTGGGATTATGCCTGGTATTTGAATGGTGATTAGACAGTTGGACAGAGAAACTGTTTTGTGTGTTACTAGCACATGAAACTAACTAAAGAAATAAACACAGAAAAAAAAAGGAATAATGTGTACGAGATAGCTAAGTAAAAAAACACACTGGTGTGACAGATCCTTTACAGTCACTGAGTGTGGAAGATCAGATACTACCACTGATCTCATGCACATGTCAATAAAGTTTTATGCAATTCCTTTCAACTACATCTAATTCTGTAGTGCTTAGCATAACTAAGAACATTTTGTCTGAATTCTTGGGTGGGCGAAACCCCTGGAGAACTAGATTTCTATTCTGCTATTTTAATTCACTGCTTGATAAGGATCCCTATATTGGGCTCAGTTAGTTCAAATGCAGCAATTGCTCGGGGAAGGAGCAATCTTCCTGAGGAGCAATTAGAACAAGACGACCCAGAACCAGGACCAAAGGGTATGGTAACACAGTTATTATGTAATCTCCACTGAAGCCAGTGACTGCCTCAGGCATCAGGAGCAACCGGATCAGTCTCTCAGAGACTAACTTATTTATTTTACACTCAATATCTAATTACATCCAAATTAAGCAGTTTATGCAGAAGGTTGGGTACCCCTGAAAATGGCTATAAATAAAAGCAATAAGCAAGTACAGTACCGGATTCCAGTGTTATCTAGCTGATATTCCAGATATTTGAGCAGTGAAGCACACACCCTTTTACTGATCCTTCTTCCACTGGTTGTTACTTTTATTTTACACATATTTTAAATAAATAAATAAATTCGGGCTTCTTCAAAAATGAAAATGCCCTGCTGAGTTTTCTGGATATTTATTTATTTATTTAGGCAACACCTAGCAATTCTGGAGCACTGAAGCAGCTTTTATACTTCCCACCTTCTTCAGAGTATTTCGAAGAAATCACACAAACTCCTGTTTTACGAAATGGTATCAACTGACTGTATAAAATCTACCTCTAAACATTCTTGACCTGCTGCCAGCACTGCAAAGGCAACTCAGCGCCATGGGACCGGGCACCTCATCAGTGATCCAGAAAACTGCTATCCTTTAATCTGTGATAGACTTTACACTTTAAACCCCTATGCAGGATTGGAGCCTTGGACTGTAAAGTTTCTACACTCCTCCCTCGTCAAACACAGGCAGTCAGTGCTTATGGCAAGTGCATAAAGTTTCACCCACATAAATCCTGAGTATGTTTTGCTGACCATAAAAAAAAAATCTTTTGTATTCATCAAGACTAACTGAATTTAGTTCTGGTAGGGAAAAAAAAAATTGAATCAAATTGCTCAATATTCTGATACACAAACGTTCATCTATTTCACATCATTATCTTCTGGCAAGGAAGAAGTTAACAGAAAATGGGCAGTGTACCATTTGAACACTTACAACTTTTGCTAGTTATGCTACCAGTAAGTATTGAGATGTGGGTTTCAGTTTAATCTGTATTCTCTCAACAGTTTATAATGAAAGTGTTTCTTTAGTCATAACAATCATGTAGCCAAAAAATTAGAGCCTAAACTATAATGATACGTTCTATTTGATGGAATAAATAACTGAAGTGACTATTTCAATCTTATGAATAATTTATATGGAGTGCTGAATAAAAACATCACAAAAAGAACAAACGGGAAATTTGTGCATATGCAGCAATACCAAGACTCAAGCATCCACTTTCCAAATTATGTGTTTCTCCAAGCAATGCTCAAAGGGCTCAGCGGCATTCCCCTAGGTCAAGTTGCTATTTTGCCTGATTCTTCCACTACTATTCCATGTATGCTCATTTTTAATCCAATGCACTGCTAACACTCATCTTCTCAAATTCTCAAAGACGGAAAGCAGTGGAAGTTGGAAAGCAGTAGAAGAATGTCCTAGTCCTGCTACTGATCATCATCAATATTTTTCATGAACACACAAAATTAAGCAACTAGAAACATGAAACAGTTTTTAAGTAACGTACTGAAATTCCTACTATAAAGGTCTGTGGTGGACCAAAGTTTATCACTGTGACAATGACCAGACACATAATAAATATCCACTATCTTACTCATGGTTACTATCATTACAGAAGTGGGATATTGAAAGTTTGCGTGCCTTTTTTGTAGCTGTTGTTAATGTACAGTACAATTTAAAAATGGTGCAAATGCTCAATTTCTGTTTGTATTTGCCTAGTTAGAATAAAACCAGGGAAGATAACTTCAAATTTTATCCTCTGCTCAGTGAAAGGGAACTTGAATTCACTGCACTAGGATGCAGTGTAAGAGCATAACACTCTACTTTTTATTGTTATTTGTTATTGATATCAAGCTTTATCTAAAACAGATTATTTCATAGCCAAATGCACAAACACACTTCAGTAAGTTAACATTCATTAATGTAACTCCTATGTGCTGGCTAACCAGAAACTGACTTCAATTGTCCCAGTTGATCATTGACACTTAGAGAGCCATTCATTTGCTGCTCGGTTTTTCAGGTACCTCTTTATTTTCTTACTAGAAGCTTATATGGTTTCAAACCTACCACAGAAAGACAAAGGTCTGTCCAACACAAAGGCAACAACTCTTCACCTGAGGGATTCTGAGCCGCAGCTGTCTGGTCTCAGGACCCCTGTGAGCCTTCCCCTGGCACCTGTTCTTGCCAGCTCCAGCAGAAGTTGTGATATATCCTACTGTGGTATTTTTAATAATTCACAATGCATATAGGCAGAGCCAATGTAAAAATCCATGACGCTTGAGAGCTTTGATAGGCTCATTCCAGTCATCATGGGCTACTCTGAGACCATTGAAGTCTGTTTCCTCCCGTCAGTGGTTTACAGGCCAGTTCGGCCGGGTTCCACATCTTATGGGGTGGGGGGACTCCCATACCCACACCCTGGGAAAGGGAAAAGGGGAAAAGGGTCAGGAGATGGGCCTAAAAACAAAACAGCGGCAACAATCTGAGGAGGAAAGCTAATTTACTAAATAAGATATTAGAATACAAAATAACACAGTATAATACAATGTAATTGGAATTGAGGCTAATAAACCTAATAAAATGAGAGAGTGTGCCAAAACTGAAAGCTATACTCTAATGCTGAAGGTGAGATGGCTAGGGAGCACACATGCTTCAGAGATGAGCAGAAAGGAAAAAGAGGGATGTCTCATGACATGCAAATAGTTTTATTTTTCCCTCTGAACAGAAAATGGAAACGCAAAGTCCTCTGGGGTACATGGTTCTTCTCTTCTGGGACAGGTATACCCGGAACTATTGACGATTCATGGAACTGGAGCATTAACACTTTAACTCCCAGTGCATTACATAATGTAACGGTGTGGAATACCAATAACAAAAATCATAAAACCATGATACCTGCTCAGCTGACAGCAGTAATCAACAAATCATTAACACAAACCTTACCACAGCTCTCCTGCTCTGTTATTGCTCACTCTGAATGACAGCAAGCACTCTGCCATCCTTTCAGCCAACACTTTAGACACAATCACCTAACAATTACAGTTTAACTTCTACCCGCCTAGGAACTAGCAACGCCTCCAGTTGTGCTAGGGGAGTATATTAGGACAGATTGGATACTAGGAACAATTTCTTCTCAGGAAGGGCAGTGAGGCAGTGGCACAGGCTGCCCAGGGAGATGGAAGAGTCACTGTTCCGGGAGATGTTCAAGAACCACGTGGATATGGCACTGAGGGATGTAGTCAGTAGGCATGGTGGGTGTGGGCTTACGGTTGGGTGAGATGGTCTTTAGAGATCTTATCCAACCTCAGTGATTCTGTGACTCCATAGACACAGTCTTAGCAATGTCAGCATTTTAAAAACAACTACCAGACACAACAAAAAGTGCAATACACATTCTGTTAGCCCCACCCATCTGAGACCTGGTTCTGGTCCAAACAAGAAGGGGGAAAACTACAGTTCCTCAACAAGAAAGCTTCCATCTTTTACAAGTGCTGTAAATTTATTACATCTTTTCATCGCTTCCTCGTTCTTCTATAAAAACCAATTGCATTCCAAATGCAGCTCTTGGTACGCTAAGGGATCAATGCGACACTCACAAGAAACACTGCCGTGAATAACCTATCCTAAACTACAAAGACAAGCGTTTACGTTCCTTCCAGGATAAACCACGGAGCGATTTTCCACAAGTCCCCACGAACACACCAGAAGAAGAAAACACCCCAAAACCGCAGCCTGGTAACCCAGCAGCCGGCAGCACCGCAGATAACAGTTACTGTAAACACTGTCGAACCCCTGCATCGACATCGCCCGGCCCCAGCGCACCAAGGGTAGGGCAGCTTAAAATAAGTAAGTAAATAAATAACGATAAGAAGAAGACGATCACTTAAAAAGAGACTGGGGCAGATGGGCGAAGAGACGTGAGCTCCAGCCCCACGGCCACCACCTGCCCCGCTCCCCTCTGCGTGCTTCACGTCAAAAAGCAGAAGTTCGCTGTTAAGCTGCAAAACTCCGGGTACGGCCGCGATGTGAAACCGGAAACACACGGGGACGAGCGAGGGCCTCCCGCTGCCGGCCGGGACGCGTCCCCCCCTCCCCGGGGCGGTTGTGTAACGCACGGCCCCAACCTGGGAAGCGGCCCCGCACCCTTCCCGGAGCCCGACTCCGCGTACCTGTCCCGCGGGCGGGCGGCCCGGAGCCACCTGCCGTGCCGGAGCCACCTGTGCTGCGCAGAGCTCCGCGTGTCCCGCGGCACCGCCCGCCCCTCCCGTGCTCAGCGGGGCTCGGGCTCGCGGTGAAGAGCCCCCTTCCCCCCCGCAGCGCACCACCTCCCGCAACTCCCCGCTGGAAGGAAAAACAAATAATAAACCCAAACGAAGCAGTAAACGGCAACGCACCGGCGTCTCCTCCCGGCTCGAGCCGCTCCGGAGGGGTACGCTCTGCATCCGCCGCGGGCGGGGTCAGCCGGGGTGCGGGCAGCCCCTCTCTGCTGCCTGCAGGGACGGGGCTGGCGGTTCCGTCCGCTGCGTGCGGCTCCCTTCCCCCGCCCGAAGCGGCTCCTCCCGCTCGCTCCGGGGTCGTGCCTGCGGGTCGCTGTCTCGCCGCCTCCTTACCCCGCACCCTCCCTCGCTCAGCGCGGTGCTCCGGCCGCGGCCCCCGCTACCTGTGCCGGAGGTGCGCCCCGGCGGCTGCAGCGCCGCTCCCCGCCGCGCACGGCACTCTCCGACCAGGAAGAAGGCAGCGGGAGGGGGCACCGCCGTGCCCCGCAGCCCGCTCCGCCAGGAGGAGCCGAGCCCCTTCTGCTAAGGGGAAAGGGAACGAGATCGGGGAGCACCCGGGGCTCGGACCCTCCCCTGGGGTGTGGGAGTTCCTGCCTCAGGCTGCGGGGAGGCAAATAGCGGCCGCCCGCCCACTTGATTGCTTGCTGCCGTCTGCGGTCTGGCAGCACTGGGTAGCCCCCTCGCTCACGGCCGTTGGCCTCGTGGAGAAAAATCGAAGTCGTGTGCCAGCAAATGTAACTCTTGTTTTGTGTCTGGTCAGACAGAGGCCGTTGGCTTAACTTTCTGCCTCGCCAGGCCTTGCTTCCCCTTGGTAAAACCCACCTGGCTCATGGCTTGTTGTCATAGGCAAAGTTAGGCTCCACGTTTGTGGGGAGAAGTCTAAAAGTGCAAACCCTCAGGGTACTCAGTATCTTAGAAGGAAGAGAAACTGCCCTTCTAATTTCATCTGAATTTGGGAGGGAAGTTCATGTCAATGAGTGTCTTGGACAAGTTACATTTGTTTCCATCCTGTGCAAGTGTGATATTTTCTTTCTTCTTTCATATATTTTTTTTCATATTACAGATTACTTCTGCAAAAATGGGAAGTAATTTCATATACAGGCCTTTTTTTTTTTTTTTTTTTTTGTAACCAGTCTTTGTTTGGGAGGTTCATTGTGATTTCTCTGTTTATCTGTTGCACCTGTCAAGTGCATCATGTTTAAGCTTCAGCAGATGGAGAGTTATTATGTCAACTACCCACTAATTCCTCAGTATGTAATTTTCTTTTTGCTTACTGCTCATCTCTGAAGATGGAGGAGGTTTTAGAAAATATTTTGGGCCAGTTTATAAACTGCAGGCTCTTAGAAACGAGCAGTCATTTAGATAAATATTCTCATTGAATGAAGGGAACATCCTGCAAGTAATTCCTCACAGTGAGAAGTTTGCTGTGTGAGCTTTTATTATCATAAATATGAAGGCTACCGAATGCTGAACTCCTAAAACACTGAAGTATGAGACTAAAAAAATAAATCACGAGGAAGGGTTGCAGAGGAAAAAAATAGGTGGAATATCACCAGTATGCATGCTCAAAAGTCTGGGAAT
Source organism: Odontophorus gujanensis (assembly GCA_013399175.1). NCBI lineage: Eukaryota > Metazoa > Chordata > Aves > Galliformes > Odontophoridae > Odontophorus > Odontophorus gujanensis. The sequence goes on along the minus strand of VXAB01009100.1, from coordinate 8,585 downwards.
TTCATATTTGAGGACAGGCAATACTACTTTGACTCACTGTCTTTCCGCTCACTCCTTTAAATGTGAGAAATACTGCTTTCTTGTCATGGAAATTTGAGGAACTTGTTAAAAAAGTTGGGTACTTAGGTTTTATGCATAGTTTTAAATGATAACTGTTTATATTTGTAACAACTTTAAACAAACATTTATCACTTTGAATGGCAACACTCAATTTCAGTCCTCAGATAATTGCCTCTGCTTTAATTGTATAAAATCTGAATGTAAAATTAAATCCAAATTTTCATTTGACAGCACTCTGAGACAACAAATTGTTAAATCATTTCAAAGAACATACACACAGTTGTGCACGTTTACTTTATTGAGGCCTAAAGGTGGTAGGAGGGCCACAGTTGCAGAATATGATTAAACTTCTGCAAGAACACTAAAGTTACTGGACAGCATTTGTAGCTAGAAGTTTAGACATCCTGATTTTTCCCTTATGATTCTGCTACTAATGAGTACCAGCTCCTGAAAACTTCATGAAGAAGGCATGTTCATATATTCAGCAGCAATATTTATATGCCCAGGTCCACAAAGACAGTGCCATTACTTCTGTTTAATTCCTATTGCATGAAGAAAAAAAACACCTTTATTATTATTATTTTTTTTAATATTGCTCTACATTATTTCACCTCTGCTCTTTGGGCCACTGCTCTACCTGAGTGAGTGAAAGTATGAGGATTAGTGAGACAGGGAAATTAATCTTTTTGTTAGTGAAATCCCATAGAGATTATTCTGGTAAAAAATTGCTTGAGTCAAGTTCCCTTTCTGCAAATTAAGAAGAGAAAATGGAAATAAAGCATAATTTGCATAATGTTTATTTATGTTTTTGTACTAGAATTGGCCATATATTGTTACTAATGAGGAACAATTGACCTGGTTGTTCAACAGATTAGACTTCACAGGGAAACTATGGTTCAAGTACGAAGGCCTGACAGTGGGTAACCAGATCACTATCAGACAAACTCAAAGAGTGATTTAATTAAAATTCATAAGATGTTATTTAATTAAGATGAAAGAATAGCTATTCACTTTCAAGTACTGAAAATAGCAAATGGCAAAATGCTGTAAGGAGGAACCAACCATCAGTGAGACAGTGGTGATTGCTGATGCAAGATTAACAACACCAATCATTAAGTATAGAGGAAACATAATCTAGACCCAATTATGATCTCATGTAAAATTTTTCATGAATGAACCTTCAGTGAACTCTGGATGATAAGTCTTTAAGTCTTATAATCAAGTATTAGTTATGAAGACCTACAAGGTTGCTGTATTTCATAAAACCACTTACTGCATTTGATCCTTTGAAAATAATAACACAATGTTAAAAATACTTCTATAAGCAGAACTAGAATGAGGTTTTTTGGTTGTTTTTTTTTTTTGCAAGAAAATTCAAATATAAGTGTGTGAGCTTTGTAATTGCTTATTTGAGTAATGTCAAACAGAACACTATTATATGCAGAAGCAGATTTCTATCACTGACTGGGGGCTATGCTTTAGTCACTGACAAATCCTGAAATTGGGCTTGGTTGCTGAGAATTTTCTGTATGGTTGTGGTGGCCAAACTTTAAGAGATCTCTATCAAATAGGCAGAAAAATGGTTCAAAATACGTCCTTCAACAAATACCTGTGGAATGGACAGTGGAAAAGCCACAATTTCTGAAGTCCACGAGTCTAAAAAACATTACTCTCTATTACTGTAAGTTAATCTTGAGAATCAATGAAATGTCCAGCAGTCACCAGTGGATAATCCCTCTTCAGAAATCTTGTCAAAGCTCATAGTTTTTTACTACTAATGGATAAGGCATGTGGCCTTTCACATGCACTGAAATGAAAATCTTCCTTCTGATAAATTGTGATTCCCTACTAGATGAAGACAGCAGTGAATGAATGATAATAGATACTGACAGTCCTTACAAATAACATGTTTTATCATTGCCTAAATAAGAAAAAAAGAAGTAATCATTTATAGAAATATAGTTATTTACAGATCTATGGTATTGTATTGTAGAACAGAAATAACCTAAACACATGATTTTTTATTCAGAAATATTTACCTAAATATTTTATCTTCACATCACAAAGCATTTTTCAAGAAGTAAACATTATTTTTATGTCACCACCAATACACTGTTTGCCGAAAAGGATCAAAAAGCTGTGAATCAGGCAGCCTTGGAAGCACAGCTCTGTGAAGCAGAATATGGCAGGCTTTCAGACTCATTTTCTCTGTTTTGTAGTTCTTTGTCTTCATCTAATTGTTGCTTCTGATAACCCCATTTTCTGTAAAACTGATCATCTGACAGGATATTTCAAACAGATCTCATATGCTGCTGCATGTCTTGGTCAAACAAGGTCCGTTTCTATGATAAAAGCAGTTTTTATTCTTCTGTGTGTTCTAGCACAAACATTCCAGCTACTGGAAAAGCCAGTCAAAAATATCTGATGTGTTCAAGTGCTATTAAGCACATTATCACATTTCTGTTTTTCACCAGCATTTAATTTGTAGAGAAAATATGCTTGATGTGCACAGTTAATTTGCAAACAAATTAATAGAAAACAAGCCTTTGTGTAAATTCCTCTTTTCTTCTACACATTAAAGTGTCTGAGTTCTCACTAAATACTTGAAAGTGCTCATGCACACATACATCTGTATTATAGATGTGTATCCTGTTTTTCTGAAACCACATATACTAAATGCTTCCATGCACAGGCAGAAAGCTGACTTTTAGAGGGTGCATACAGTACTCTACCTACTTTGAAGCTCTGCTCATTTTCCCTTTTCCACTTCTTATACCTTTGTTTCTAAATAGCTTAATCTTCCAAACTGGAACTTCTGAGTGAGAGCCCACAGAATGCTTCTTCTATTTCAGAGTATGTATTTCTAAAGCGGCAGACTTACGCGTCCTCTTCCATGATCCATTCTCACAGATCAAGCTGCGATATCCTGAAGTGCTGGTTCATTTCTAATGTAAGCTTATGGAAGCCATTCAGAGAAATAAACTTAATTTCTGAAAGCTCAAGGCTCCTGTTTCACTGAATTTGGAAATGCTATATGTGAGGATGTCCAACTGGAAGTCCTTCATTTTCCTCATGAAAAAAGAAAAAGGAAGAATGTGTTTTGCCCTGTTTAAAAAAAAATTTGTAATTCCCCAGGTGAAAGATTCCCATAAGAGTAATTGGATGTCGAATATAAAAATGCATTTAGTGTAACTACCAGCGATTGCCTGGTGCCCACAATGTAATAACTTACAAAGGATTTTTCAGGTAGTCATAAGATTCTGGTATTTAACATCTGCTAATTAGTTTTTATAAAGGAGAAAGAAAATACGTCATAGTATGTGGTATGTAATGACAATATATTTTTACTGGAAACAGTGTGATTCTGGAACTGAAAATCTGCAATAGTTACTATGTGTGCCGCATGTGATTTTAGATCACCTAGTTTCTGAATTCACAGAATTTGGAGACATAAACACAGAATGCAGATGAAATATATTTATTTCCATAAAAAATGTAGTATGTGCTCGGATTGGTTTCATGCTAGGTAATAAATACTTTATAAATCTGAAACATGATAACCATCATTATGCTTTCTCCTACTGCTAAAGAGAGAAAAGGCTGTAGTCACGGTGTGGGCAGACATCTACAAAGCGCTGCTTTATTGCTATTCAGAGCATTTCCAATGGGAGGAAGTCAACCAGTCTCACAAATAAAACGTACTCCAGAATGCCTGAATACAGCTGCTGCTGTATCAGCATAGAAAAAACAGCAAAAATTTCTAATAGTTGAGCTGAGGTCTTCCAGTTTTTACTGTCTTCTCTCCTACTACAAAAACAATGACAACTTGCAGCTGGGCTTCAGTTTCGCAAGATGTAAAATCGTTCCACTTTCCTGATTTTCTATTGCATCATCTAGAGGGATTTCAAAACAAAAAACAGTTTTCAGTATAAATCTATGCTAAATGTGTGATTACAGGATACGTAAGAGCTTGCACTGCCTTCTTTTTCCTCACTGGGAACTACTTTTCTTTTTCATACATGGCTACATGCTAATTACTCTTATCTCTTCTTTCAGTCTGAGCAGAATGTAAATAAGAAGGAATTCTGTCAGCTGCACTTGTTAAATAATACTATTGAATGAAGTGCACGTAACTTTGTACTGCTACTGACTTTAGCTAGAGTTGGCAGTATGTAACATTTCCTCCCTCAAAGTCTACGTCTTCAAAGTGAGGGTGAACAAGAAAAGAAAGCCATTTCCACCTGCAAACTTCGCTTTTTAAAAAGGGTAACACCAATGTGGGGTGTTGCATAACCATCATTAAACGCTGAAGCAGGTCCAGAAAGAGTAAATGTCAGTAGTACCTTCAAAGATGAGACTGACAGTAGCACAATATATAAGAGTATCCCAATCTGTGAGAGGCTGACCTTACCTCAACACAACCTCCTTTCAGGCCATTGTAGAGAGCAATAAAGTCCCCCCTGAGGTTTTTCTTCTCCAGACTGAACAATCCCGGCTCCCTCAGCTGCTTCCCGTAAGACTTATGCTCCAAATGCATCACAGTTCTGTTGCCCTTCTTTGGAAGTTATGATCAGATTTCTTCCTAACATTCAAGTAGACTGACCTCTGAATGTTTTACTCTAAAACATATGCTTGAGAACTCAAATCAGTTTCGTAACTCCTTTTTGAGCCATATTTCAATATGTAACATGAGAGGTGTATAATCATTGTTGGACAATGATTCTGCAAGCTGTGTTAATAGACCTCTCTTTAGTGAATGCATGAACTTTTTGTTATTCTAGAAAATTCCAATGAGAACCAATCAGGAGTGATGATGCTTACTGAGGTAAGAAATGCAGCCATGGCACCAGACCTCAACTGATGTTACTTACTTATGGAGGCAACATTAAGTGGCCCAAATAGCTGGCAAAGTCCCTCTTCTCGTCACAATACTAAATACTGTATGTTGGGAAAAAGTCTTTTTGTTAAATGTTCTACAGAAGTCTGTGGAAGGTGTTCAGTAATGCTAGTGAAGAGAGACGATTATCAGAGCGTAATCTTTCTTGGTATTTTCTTTTTCCTGAATAGAAATGATTTTTGAAGATTTATATTCTTAAATCTGGAAAACAAAATTAGCAGAAGGCTGAACATTGTAAGAAAAATACTGTGTACAAATATGGTATCTCTATTCCACTTCTGCTTGTAGACGAAATAAGGATGTTGGTTTTTGTATGGAAATGAAACTTAGGACATTAGGATATTAGCATGCTACACTCTTCCATGACACAGGCAAGGCTTGCCAGTAAAGAGACAGGTAACAACAGTGTTGAAGAGGCAGAAATAGCTATTTAAATAATTCATAAATCAATGAGTGTGTGCTATCTTTGGTTAGTGTGATGAAGCATGCAGTGTTCAGTGTTTTGGAAGAGTGCCCTTTTTCTCAAACAAAGAAATTGCAAAGTTTACTCTATTGTTGTACAGCTTACACAGCTGTAGAAAGACTGAGATCTGCTTATCACCAAGACAGATGAAATAAACTGGAAACTTGACATTTCAAGGGAAAGAATCAGTTAGAATGAAACACAGGAATAACTGCAAGTTGCTTGTCTGTGCAACAATGAATTTACAAGAAGAAACATAATAAATGGGAATTGAACTGATCAAGATATCTTTGTGATAACTTATTTTCAAGTGGTATCAGCACCTCCATAAGAGAACAGCCACATTCAGTGAGTCACTGAGGTTAGAGCTATGGTGAATATGCTAATAAACAGTAATGTATTTTAGAATTCCATAAAAATAGTCAAATCTTAAAGTTTTAACTCAGAGCATTCAGCATAATCTTTCTGAAATAATAAAACTGGTGGAGGCCAATATTTATAGCTAAAGGTTGTAATTATGCAGTGATAGATGTAAATGTTCAGAAAAATGAATCTCAGCTGAACAACTGCCAATGGTTATAACTATCCCTGAAAAAAACACAAGTGTAGGAATTTTTATTTTAGACCATCCTCCTCTGCAGTTCAACCTTAGGCCAAGGAAATCTTTTTCTGAAAAGAGGTCTGTATGAGTCATCCTCATTATGTCAATACTATACATATTGTCCTATGTACTATAAATATAACTTTGTGTAGTATTTCCCTCATATTTCATAAGCAATAGCTCAATGTTTCATTAAATTTTATTTTTGAAAAAGAGTCAATTTAGGCCACAGCTATGTTTCTATTCTACAATTCTTTTTCAAGATCTGAAAGTTAAAACATTTTTTTTTTTTTATGTATATAATATCAATATTCAAATTAATACATGCAGTAAGAAGAATCAGCTAAAACAATTTTAAAATAGTTATTTTAAGGTAAGCAAGCCAAAATACATTTTATTCAGTACATTCAGTACACTTGGAAATCATCATGATTTACTTATCTGTTTTGGACTTTGCTCAAAGTGAACTTTTGTGAAAGTATTATTGTAGATTAGCTTGTATTGGAGCTATCAACCTGTCTAGAACAGCAGAAGACGGTTGTATTTTTTTTATTAGTAATGTAACTGGTGCATAATTTTTGCATCAGATGCCAGGATCTCACATTATGAGAAAATGATGTTTTCAGAAAGGGAATATTACAGAATAAAGAATATTAAAGTGTTCTACTGTAGAAGGACTATTAAGGGAAAATATGATTTTGCTGGGAGAAGTAACCTATCAATCCAAGATAAATCAGGTACATATTTAATGCACAAGACCCACATATTTAATCCACAAGACCCTTAGACAGAATGCGTCTTGGCATTAAAACATTCTGTTTTACAGGTGACATACACCTCACCACCTCTACCAAAGTTTCACTCAATTAAAGTTCTCTGATACCACAACTAGGAAAGGAATGTGATAGGAAACCGGATGGTCTGAAGCAATTCATTTACTTATTGAGTGCATAAAAGTGACACAAATCCTTAGAGAGGAAAGTAGCAATGACACTGTGAGATTATCTGTGCCCTCAATTCTCCCTGTCAGTATCTACAGAGCTATCTCATTATCCTGCTTCAAGTTGCTTTAATACTTTCAATTGCAATAATGCTTATATTGAAAACAAGCAAAAATCCCACAAAAAGTAATCAAATATTAAGGTTGAAACAGACCCGCAAAAACACCCAGTCATGCCCTAAATAATCACACCCAACCAAAGCACAACTATAGTTAAGCTCTTGGTGTACTGAGACAACTGCTAGGCAAGCTGATGGACAGCATTTGTGACCCGTCTCTTTATACTCCTTCCCATCTGCTTGTGTCCATCTGCTGTCTTGTCTAATGTTTAAAGTCTCTGTAGTAGTAACCAGCTTTTACTTTCATGGTGGAAAAAGCATTCAGTACAAAGCTACCTTGAGTTCATCCTGACATTATGGAACATTATTACAGCTAGTACTCTTTTATTAGAGCTTTTTTTTCTTTCTTTCTTTTGGCTCCATCAGTTTCTCAAGCTGTGGGACTGTAGTTCATGAAAATCTTTGAAGAATTCTGTGCTACTACATGTTTAATAAAAATGCCTACCTCCTGCTGATTTGGCACAAATAAAGGGCTCTGATACAATTCACTTTTCAGGCAGATGGGAAAAAAAAACCCATATTTTAACAATGAGCAAATATATTTATTTCATGGCCCTTAGTTGGTTCCCGTTTTTCCTATAGAAAGGGGGGGAATTTACCTAATTCTCTGTTAGCAAATCAAATGCACGTCTTTAAAAAATATCAATGAACATAAGCAGTAATAGATTCCTAGGATAAGTTTCTGCTGTTGTTTCGTTGAAACTAAACTGCAAAAATTAAAGGATCCCTTTCAGGGTCAGGCCTCTTCTGTTGCTCCTGAAGTCTGAACAAGCTGAGCGTCATCTCTTCAACCTCATCTTGTGTCTTGATCTGTATGTGCTGAATGCAACACATGGCACCAAAAGCATTCTACTTTTTTCATTTGAAAGCATCCTTTTGAGTGGAAGAAAAAAGTGCTTTCAGTAGGTATTCCACTTGCAAAGAAGCTTGCTGAATGTCATCTTGGGCTTAGATTCACTGAAACTGCCTATTCAAAGCAATATGTGACTATGATCCTGAAGTCTGAATTGCAACCTACGTAATCAGCCCCCTTCTCTTAAGTTAATGAGCAAATCTTCATTGATTTTGATGGAAGCTATATGAGACCTTAAGCTCTTCAGGGAGAGTAATTGAATTTTCCATCGTGTGTGACATCCAGCCTGATGTCAGGGATTTAATTCAGGATGATGATAGTAGTTATGAACTGGAAACATTTTTATTGAGGGAAGAGAATTTTTATGATAACCTCTGTCAGCAGGCTGTTGCTTAAGTGAAATATTAGCTTAAAATGAAACATATCAAGCATAAACAAATAGTTATAGATACTGCATGTCTCTTGCTCAACACTGTCTATTAATTCTGTTTCTCCATTAACAGAATAATACTTTCTAATTTCACAAAGTACTACATTGGGAAGATAATTATTTTATGGGAAGAGAATTATTTTATTGTGGTCAGTCTCTCTC
>VXAB01009090.1:89133-156284 GCA_013399175.1 Odontophorus gujanensis | reverse complement strand
CCTTCCTAGTAGAAACAGTCACAGAAAACATCACTCTGAACTCATAAACACTAGAGTGATTAAGCTCCTGAACACCCACACTGCCTTGTAGGAGAGCAGAAGAAGCACAGTTACTTATAAGATTTTTATCTATGGGCCACTGAAGAAAACAATGTAGCAGCATGAAAACTGGCTCACTGAACTGATTTCTAACCAAGTCATCCTGGGTCAGTTATGAGTGTCCTGTGGAAAGGAACATGTAATTGTGGGACCTGGTGCTTAATGCCGAGGCTGATGTGAAAGACAGAAAAATTCTCTAGTTTAAGACAATGTTGAAAAGAATCTGTGTTTTTCAAACTGAACATTCCTCCTTATTAAGACATGACATTTTCAATCTCCTAATCAACACTGTGTTAAGAGGCTTGAAATCATTTTATCCTACTAAGCCTAGTGCTCAGTTCAATTATCATCATAAAAAGGAATGGCTTTTGTTCTACAGTTCACTGCAATTGGTTTCCAATAATTACCTTTGCGTCTTTATAGTTATCTAGTTTACAGAAAAGATCAGAGTGTACATAAAGTTTACATTAAAAAAAAAGTTCAATAACTTGTTATCTGTAGATAACAATTTAGCCTTTTCTTCACTGCATATATTACGGCTTTTGTCACTTCTTTTCCCTCTGAATGACACGGTCAGCGGTTCATCACATTTGCACCTCAGAGGCAATTGTTATGCACTCATGTGTGAAAATAGCAGAGGCTATTTAGATTAAATTGCTCAAGATTGTCACAAAATGTTAAGAGACAAATCACAACATTTTGGTTGAAAAAAAGATTGTTGTTGCCTTCCACCTCACACGTTTCTGGCAAAAAATACAAGTACTACAGAAATGAATTCTTGAGAACTCGGAATGAACTCAAGATTCATTCTGCTTAAAGAATGTAAATGTATCTTATAGAGAAAGGAAAAAGGACATGGCAAGAAAATATGTTAGTTGGTTACTTGTAGCATTACTTAATGTATCATAGACAAGTTGTGTAATTATTGTTACAATATAATACAAATGTATATTAAACATTTTAAAATATGACTATCTCTTTAAAATTACTTGTATTAAGTATGATGTTACATCCAAAAACCTTAAAATGCATTGAATTAATAAATAAATGAAATTGAATAGTTTGGGACATTTTCTGCCCAAGTTAATTTTGATTTCCAAATAGGAGTATAGAATAATTGTGTTTTCTTTGATCCACTGCTTCAATCAATGTGCTGTTAACAGAGATTACTGGGAAAATGAGGATGGCCTGCACTAAATATGAAAATTAGAATACATTAGAATATAAGATATACATACATCCAAACTGGCACTTTTAATGTAATACCATAGTGGAAATATAGAACACTTATCTTCAGGCAAATCTGTCCTTGAACACAGACTTTTTCCATTTTCCTTGCTGCTCAGGATTACACTGAGCAAATTAATGTAAGATTAGAAAAGAGGTAGTACTAAAAATGTTGCATGATGAAATTGTATAAACAACACTTTTCCCTACAGTGTAGAAGAGAGAAGCAAATCCAGTGGACTGACAAGAGAACAAAATGCTCTTAATTCTGAGATTATTGAGGAAAAATACAAAAGGAGAGTTACAAATACATTAGGAAACCAGCAGAAGTACTTCACATAAATCACCACTAACATTTAAATGCAATATACTGAGAAATAATAATACAGTAAATAGATCATAATCAAATAATAATAATAAATGTTCAGTGTAACTATATCTTCCAGAGGTAAACTCCTGCACCAGTGAAACTAGTGATCTTTGACTTTTGTAGTATGATCTGAAAATCTTTCTAACCATACAGTAGTGGGAAGAATATTGTTACTGTAAATTCTCTTTGATTATAACTTTAATTTGGGTTATTGTTTCAAAAGTTAAGTAAAATACCATATTTAGTTCATCATTTCTATCATAGGAATAATGGATATAAAAAAGCATACAGAAGTAAATTTTAACAACATTCTTTATTTTTACATGCCCTGTTACTGTATATGTGAATACAGATGCAGACTTAACAGACAAAAGCATCAAAGGCAGATACAGATCTACATAAGTACACTTGCACACACACACAAACACACAAACTAAAAATGCAGCTTCTGTCAATTTAGGATAAGTGCTTTAATAAAGCTGGAGGAAGCCCAGAATCACTGTGCTCAAAGCTGCATCAGCTCTGCAGTGTACTGGACCTAACTTCTCTACAGGATTTCTGGGGCATGCCAGCTCAGCACACTCAGTGAAGCTTCAAAGGGTAGTGTAGGCTGTATGCTGAGCAGTGTCAATGACTTTGTCTCCACAATAAGCACAGACACGCTTTCTCTGTAACTGCTCCACAATTGCAAGTTGGATCCCAGGGACTGCACCCCACTTCGGGGCATGCCCTTTTCCATGACTGCCTTGCTGTCAAGCAGCATCCTTCATCCTCTGCCTTTGACCGCTGGAAGCGTGGCAAACCAGTCCTATTTTCTGCAGGGAGGAATTTCAGGGCAGAAAGAGATTCCCTGCAGCTCTTCATCTCTAAAGTATTCCCACAGAAAGCAGACACAATTTGGCTATCTGTTTCCATGACACAAAAAGAAGAAAAATACTGTATAAATATGTAAAGAATTCTTTATCTCATGGAGTGTTACTCTATCCTACGTGAGGAACAGAGAAAGCTTTCAGAAAAGAAATGAGAAAAATTACCAAGCAGTCTGTGGACAGTCAGACATTCCTTGGTTTCTGAACATTTTTCTTCTGAATAACTCGTTATTTTTGGGATGCATTTCAAGGAAATCTCTACTTGGCTGCATACTATGTGTAGAAATTCTCATTTGATTCCCTTAAAGATCATAACTAAAGTTCATTTTGTAATTAAGATTTTTTTCTTCCAAATATCTCTAGGAAAGAATAACAATAAACTTACAAAAATAAGCATAACTTAAGTACTTATGTGGCAAATAAATCATTATTTACAATTGTGTTACTGATAAAGATATGTTTATCTTAAGAACATTGACAACCAAACAAGAAATAAGCATTCAACGTATTCTGCATTAGATTTTTTGATTTTAACTTAACAAATGATAAACATTCATATAAACAAGCATAAAAACCAACCAATAAATTTTCTCTATTTAAGTGCTTGCAGGTGTGTGACATGATAAAGACGTGTATTTTGAGTTTCTGGCATAATTTGTGCCTTAGATGACCTAGGTAGTCAGATAGGTAGATGCTTTTTCAGCCTGGAAAGTCAACAGTGTTTGAATACAATGCTGTTTTCTTATTCTTTACTGACATTTGTTTCAGAAATTGGTTATACTTAAACACCACCTAGTCCAGAGACTGAACTCTGATTCACACATCCTGACTAATAGGAAAACAAAGCTAAAAACAGCTGAGTGATGATTCAAAATAACCAAAATGTAAACGTAGTATTCTATTTACTTTCCATATTTTACAAGAGAATTAATGTCTTTAGACAAAAAGAGATATGTTCATATCATTAGCACTCCTCAGCAAATCTTTTTTGTTCAATGAATGTTTGAATATCTAATTAATGTTGCTTTTGAGACTCACAGGACTTTACAATTACCTCTTCAAATGAAAACTGAACAAGACTGAATATCAAAGAAATTATGGAAAAATACTTTTTTAATATCTTACAAAAATGGGTTTATTAGTAATTGAACTAGAAACAGTCATTTCCCCTCAGTATTCAATATTTCAAAATCTACTGAAGTCATATTAGTACTGTGNTACGTGTAGAAATTCTCATTTGATTCCCTTAAAGATCATAACTAAAGTTCATTTTGTAATTAAGATTTTTTTCTTCCAAATATCTCTAGGAAAGAATAACAATAAACTTACAAAAATAAGCATAACTTAAGTACTTATGTGGCAAATAAATCATTATTTACAATTGTGTTACTGATAAAGATATGTTTATCTTAAGAACATTGACAACCAAACAAGAAATAAGCATTCAACGTATTCTGCATTAGATTTTTTGATTTTAACTTAACAAATGATAAACATTCATATAAACAAGCATAAAAACCAACCAATAAATTTTCTCTATTTAAGTGCTTGCAGGTGTGTGACATGATAAAGACGTGTATTTTGAGTTTCTGGCATAATTTGTGCCTTAGATGACCTAGGTAGTCAGATAGGTAGATGCTTTTTCAGCCTGGAAAGTCAACAGTGTTTGAATACAATGCTGTTTTCTTATTCTTTACTGACATTTGTTTCAGAAATTGGTTATACTTAAACACCACCTAGTCCAGAGACTGAACTCTGATTCACACATCCTGACTAATAGGAAAACAAAGCTAAAAACAGCTGAGTGATGATTCAAAATAACCAAAATGTAAACGTAGTATTCTATTTACTTTCCATATTTTACAAGAGAATTAATGTCTTTAGACAAAAAGAGATATGTTCATATCATTAGCACTCCTCAGCAAATCTTTTTTGTTCAATGAATGTTTGAATATCTAATTAATGTTGCTTTTGAGACTCACAGGACTTTACAATTACCTCTTCAAATGAAAACTGAACAAGACTGAATATCAAAGAAATTATGGAAAAATACTTTTTTAATATCTTACAAAAATGGGTTTATTAGTAATTGAACTAGAAACAGTCATTTCCCCTCAGTATTCAATATTTCAAAATCTACTGAAGTCATATTACTACTGTGTTAACACAGTAGTGTGGAATTTTTAATTTAAACAAAACTTCATTTAAAATACTGTCAAAAGGAAGAATCACAAGTTTTATCTGACTGCAGTGTGTGTGCTGTGGAGTAAACACTCATATTTCCTCAAAAAGATATAAGAAAAATGCACAAATTAGTACCATATACCAAAATGTCATTTGCTGTTGGAATTTTTAGAAGTACTGCTATATGGTAGGTTCACTGTATACTCAGTCTTTTAATACCACTCTTGTCTGAGATACAGTAGTGTTGGAGTATGCTGATGGAAGACAAGAGTAATCTAAGGGCTATGAGGATGCTCTCAGCCTCATTATCGGTAGGGATCATTCAGGCTGAAGAAGAGAATACTCCAGGGAGACCTCCTTGTGGCCTTTCAGCACCAAAAGGGACCTACAAAAATGATGGAGAGGAGCTCTGTCAGGGAGGGTACTGAAAGGACAAGGGGTAATGGGTTCAAACTATAAAACATCTTAAATTAAAACAATGTGACTTTTGGTACACATGTATGGAACATTATTGTTTTCTGTATCTTCTACTATTGTATATGTATAAAAAACCAGCCAGATTCTTGCTTAATAGTAATTGTTTGGGATGGTTTATCTTTTCCTGTAGGAGCTCAGGAATGTTTCCTATATAAAAACTCCAACGTTCAAATTTTGCAGTACAATCTGTTCACCTTCTTCTAATCATGTCTGTGTACATACACACTCATTTAATTAGTGTATTTGTACAGACCCAAACAAAGTATATATTGCTACTGGAAGACTGAAGACTAAATCCAGAAATCACTAAATTAAAGCAAATAATTTAATTCATTGGGAACAAAGCCATGGAATCACTGGCATAACTGTACAATACAAGCCAATGTCCTATTATTTTGTCCAGTATGTTTATGGTATAGTACACATAAGTATGTTTTCAACATATTTTACTTACTTGTGTGTATAGTTTTACATCCATACTTTATTTACAAAGGTTGCTACTACAAGCACAGACAATATAAAAAAAAAAGAAAACAAAAAGTATTATACAGTTATCACAAAGTAACCTATGAAATTCCTTACTTCTATACCAAGTAATTTCATTTCCTTTAGAGCTCTCTAAAATTTTTGCTATTCCCCTCTGATAAAGTTTGCTTCTGTACTTTCAGCCACCTCACTGAGGCAAAAATTTCTGATATTTAAGAGCAAAAATGTGGACAAGCAGATGTTATTTAGGAACAGTAGAGGATCAGAAAATTATTATAATTTTCATCATCAACCATAAGATTGGCATGCAAGTCTGTGCTGTTGTAGACACTAGAATTTGGTAATCAGTATTTGGAAAGGAAAAATCAGTTTCTATACCTTCTGGAAGATACTCAGCACTGTATTTAAACAGCTTGAAGAATACATTTTTTTATCACAGATTGCTCTGATCTAACTGAAATCAAAACACTGAGGAAAAGGCATGAAGCTGTGACAGAGGGAGGGTCAGGTAGCATATCAGAAAAAGGTTCTATAGCTCTTCACCAGAGGGTGGTCAGACACTGGAACATTCTCCCCAGGACAGTGTTCACAACACCAAGCTGCTGGAGTTCAAGAAGCATCTGCAAATCATTGCAGACATATGGTCTGATTTTCAGGTGGGACTCGATCTCTATACATCTCTTCCAATTTTGGATGTTCTATTTTAGTTTAGTAGTACAGTGGCTGTCAACTCAGAGTCCACATGCTATTAAGCCACAGTGAAGAACAACAGATACAGAATCCTGAACTGAACTGCACCAGACTTAATGACGTCTGACAAAGTGTTTGAATAAATCTGAATGTACATTCAACCTTATTCTGTTCAGAAGCTCTAGACAAGTTTACAAAGCAGCAAGAAACTGCAATGAACAGTCCAATACTTAAAAAATATACATACACAATTCAGTACTGCTTATGTGATGTTGTTTCATGCTGAGATATAGGCCTGGAAGAAAGCCAGGATAACACAGTTTGGTATCCTTGTCATGGCTGATGGGACTTGTAGTAGAACTCATCCTTGAAGTTAACTGAACATAAGATAAAGACCAGCTGGTAAAGACCAGCTCTTTACCAAGATTTGGTCTTTTGTGAACAAAGACATAGAGGTATCAAACCCTTTAGCAGTGTATGTAGATACTGACCATACATCATGTAGTAATTAGTCTTCCACTGGAAATTAAAAATATTACACAGAGATACAAAAACTCCATTATGAAGAGAGACATTTTGTATTAAAAATCATACAGAATGCTTTGGTCAATTACTATTATTTGGGTACACTGATGAACTTACTTCTTCAGGGTTTACTCATATTACTAGAAATATGCAGATCTAGTGCAGCACCCCTTCTGCATGAATCTTTATCAGGAACTGTAAAAAGAGCCTAAACAGGCACAGAGCAACACAGAAATTTTGTATGAATGCTCTGTGCTTTTAAAACTGTCTTTAAAAGGTTTTCATTGAGGAAAAAGGAAAGAATTAAGGGGTTCATAACTTAATTGCAGCTGTTAATTTGCACCATTGAGGTGACTCTTTTACATGGCACGTAGCTCTTTAAGTATTCCTGGAAGAGTGTATACAATGTGGATGTCTCTCATGAGTCAGAAAAGAAAGATTGTTTCCTGAGAGAGTGCCAGAACAGATGGGATTTGCGAATGAAATAGTGGTGATGACAGAATTTGCCCAAGCAGATGTAAGTTACTTCCTGGGAAACAAGAAGATGTTGAATGAAGTGTGATCAATGTCAACACCTGTTAGAATGGCCTATCTGAAAAGATGCTTGGATATACATTATGTTATATGGTGACAGCTTACAGACAACAGTGTTGTTTATTGGTTAGAAGTCAGCTTTGTCCGTGGAGAGAAGTCTACGAAGAAGGTGGAATGGAAGAAATGTACATAGCAAAATCAAACTGGTGGATGTAAACCATCAACCACTACATTGCATCAGGGGAAATACAGCTATTACAGTTTCAGTTACTAATCTTTTACTAAGAGAATAAATATTTCTAGAATGCTTGTGTTGCAGAATAGTTTCTCTAAAGTACGAGGGAAACTTTTTTCTTCTTCTTCTGATAGTCTTCAAGCACATTTCCTTTGGTTATATAGGAGAAACTGAGGAATCAGATAGGTTATTTAGACACATTGGTGACATCTCTGCTATGTCTATGAGAAAGAGTGATGAGAAATTTCCTGCTGTGTCTTGGACTGAAAGCCATTCTAAACCCTTAACACCTAACTAGAAGAGTAAACATTAAATGATTTCTGTAAGGATAGAATGTTGTAATGAATATTCAGTAGTAGCAACTTTGACTGCAGTGTAGCTAATGTGTAAACGAACTAGAGCAGTTTCACATCTTTTAAGTTCATGGGGACTCATTTTTATCTCTCAGAGAAGACAGAAAAAAAAAAAGGGTACAAATATTCAATTTTCCCTGTTTTCTGAACACATGAGGGTGAGACAGGAGTTCAGAATGCAGTGGGATAATTTGGTAAGTTGAATCAATTTATGTCTGAAACAGGATATATGTGCTATTCAGTAGCATAAAGTTTGGTTCACACCTGTGTGTCCATGGAGTAAGAGAAAGCATTGGGACATAAGTAGTTTGCTCCAGAAGTAATGCCTCCTACTACAGCAGATACAAAGAGTACAAACAATTGTTTGATAGAGAAAATTCTCAGCTATAAAATATTATTTTATTATGCAGTCACCACCATTAGTTGATTTGTGCAGATGATCTCATCAGGACACTCTTCATGTCATCATATGCGTGGTTGTCTAGAAAGTGGCTAGTCTTTCAGCAGTGGCAACAGCAACAGGATCAACACCATCACCCACTGCCACACTGTGCTCGCATCCACTGATTGATCCCCATAAATGTTCAGTAGTTAGTGGGACCAATTTTTTATGCATAGAGGAATCCAGTAACACATATTTACTTCACATGTACTTCCATATCAGATGCTATTTAGTCAGGCTGCCTCTCTGCTGCTAACCATCAGATGGTAACAAAACGTACCAGAATACTGCTGGGAAGGCTTGAACTCTTCTGTCATACCTCCAACATCCATCCACCTCTGATGTTCTGGACCAACGTAATAAAACTGGAAGCATTACCTTCAGAGCAGCCATCATAGTAGACATTTCTAGATGCTACAGGCATCACACTGGGGTTCTACTTTCATTTAAGATGAAATAGTAGTGGAGACAAAGACTTTGTTGATTTTCTCACCTTGGATGAACTAAGAGTAAAACAGGTGTTCTCTACAGTAAAACATCACAGAAGCAATAAGGAAGGAATATACAAATACCCTATGCCATTCAGAGAGCAAGCTATGTATTTCCAGTATATCACCATACAATGAGATACTGTCAGATACTATTTGCAGGTTGAAATGTTATCAGTTATTTAGACCCCATCAGTCTTGCAGGAAAACAAAACAAAACAAAACAAAACAAACCCGGAATATCAATAAAGTGTATTTGTATCTTAAGAAATCTCATTATCACAGACAATGCTCACCCTATCAGGACTCAAACAGAATTTGGGAATTGTTGAATTTGTGTTAAAAAGTGTGTACAAGAACAGATACATGTAAATAGCATATAATTGAGTTTATACATAACAGGAACAGCTTTTATGACTCTGAATAGAGGGAATCAGCAGATCTGCTGTGCAATACCTTTCAACATGTACTATTTATAGTGCTATATATTTGTTCAATATTTGTTATGCTTAAGGGGAATAAAGAAAGTACTCTCGCAAAATTGACTGGAATTTAGTCATACTTTTACCACAGATTTGCTTGCAAGAATCTTGTTTATTTACTTCATGAGAATTCTTAAACATTTCTGAAGAGGTTTTTTTTTTTGTTTTTTTTTTTTTAACTGATTTAATAATAATAAAGTTTCAAAATGCATTAAAAGGAGAAGCGTGCAGTAGTTCTACACAGTATTGCTCAACTTGTATTTCATTTTTTAGCACTGTTATTGGTGTTAATATTATCAAGATTGTATTTCTACATACTTTGGACAATTATGCATTATTTTTGAACATGAGGGGTGTGCTACTGGACCTTGTTTTTTCAAAAAAAAAAAAAAAAGAACAATTGACTGAGGATTTAAGGCTGTGGGCAGCCTTGTCTGCAATAAGTAGGACTGCATCTCTGGACTTCAGGAAAGACAACTTTGATTTATTTGGAGAAATCCCATGAGTTAAAGCATTGGAAGGCAAGGGGGCCAAAGAGAGTTAGTCAACATCCAAGCACCGCTTCTTCTAAGCTCAAGATCAGTGTACCCCTAGGAATAAGAAATCAGGTAAAGATGGAAAAAGATCCACATGGATGAGCAAGAAGCTTATGTAAAACTCAAACAGAAGACATTTTACATAATGTGGAAGAAGGCTCTAGCCACCTGCAAGGAATATAGGACACGCAATGATGCAACAATGAAGGCTAAGGCCCATCTGGAATTAAATCTGGCAAGATTTAATAATAATTTAATAAAAAATCTGTCCATCAAGGACACCAGGAAGGGCTTCTTTAAGTATTATTAAGCAAAAGAAAGGCTAGGAAAAATGTAGGTCTGCTGCTGAAAGATGTGGGTGCCCTGATGATAGAGGACACAAAGAAGATGGAATTACTGAATGCATTCTTTGTTTCAGTCTTCATGGTAAGACTGATCTTCAGGAATCTCAGACCCTCCAGAAGTTGGGAGAGAAAGTCTGGAGGAAGGAAGAATTTCCTTTGGTTGTCAAGGATCCATTGAGAGAACATCTATGTAAACTCAATACACACAGATACACAGATCCCAACAGGATGCACCCGCAAGTACTGAGGGATCTCGCAGAAGTGACTGCTTAACTATCTATTATCTATGAAAGCTGGAGAATGGAAGATGTGCCTGAGGACTGGAGGTAAACTGATGTCACTCCAGCAATCAAAAAGGTCAAGAAAGATCTGGGAAACTGCAGGCTAGTCAGCCTCACCTCCATCCCTAAAAATGATGATGGAACAACTTGTTCTGGACGTCATCTTCAAACAAACATAAAAGAATGTGGTTATCAGAAGTAGCCAACAGGCTTTCATCAAGGGGAAATCACACTTGACCAAACCATTAATGCTTAATGACCTCAGTATTTGTCAGAGGCTGAGAGCATTGAAGTGGCCTCAAAAAGAATCACATTTCACATACATCATTTATATATATATATTTTTTTTCCCCTCACAGTAGAACAACATTTCAAACAATCCATTGTATGTACCAAAATGTGTTGTTTTTTTTTTTATTTATCCACATACAGCATAAATGTGATGGTTGGTTTGTAAGGTTAAAAGACAGATGTGATGCAAGACAGCTTTGAATATCAAGTATATTAAAAATAATTGCACATACATGAGCAGGATCTCCTGGCTGCTTAACATGAAGGTTATTGAAGAAAGAAGATTTTCCCTCCACTGGTATTACAGGTTTTTCACAGCTCCTGTTCTACCATAAGCCAAGCACATTCAGTTCTTCCCGATATCTGTACTATCACGTTTTCTGTTTCCATTATTCCTGTCATGAACACATATAACACAACTGAGAGATGCCAAGAACACAGGAACAAAGCACAGACCTGTATACTGATATGTCGTTACTCATACTGTTAAATTCTTAGCATGGACTGTGAAATAATATAGGACTCATCAATCAGTCCTCTCTGAGACAATGCCCAGGCACAATTTGGTGGTTTTCTTGGCCCAGGGACTCCTCCTTACAAGCAAACTGGATGCAGTCCCTATGTTTTGGGACAAAAGAGCATTTATCCACATAAAAATATACCATGCCAAGGCAGCTGGCAGGAGGGACAAATAATAGATATAGACATAGCCATAGATTCTAGACAATGAATATCATGCACTCCCCATGTCACTATGTCTATTTGGATTCTGCACCCTTAATCTTAGCTTTGGAAGGTTAGTGTGTTATGTGCATCAATCCAAAAGTCAGCAAGATTTAAGCACTACTGCAGAAGGTTTTATGTATTTATTTTTCACTAAGGTAAGCAGATTAAAATCAACCCAATTCTTTATTAAGTCAATACTCTGTTATAAAATTTCTTTCATAAAAAAGTGTTCTGTGGGAGTCATAAATGATTCTGTAAAAATTATGTCAAACTCTTCCTAATTCCCAGAAATATTTTAAGATGGATTGATGCAAGAGGCATGCCCCAGCCTGAGCATTGCATGTCGTTTGTTTTGTGACATTCAAGGCTGGAGATAAATCCCTGAATGTCAGGGAGACATTCAGGATTCTGTGCAGTAATGTCTGCAGAGAGTATTTGACCTTCACAGTAGTATTTGCTGGGGGCATTCTGGTCTCTTGAATGCTCAGAGGAAGCCACAAATACCTGTGGCTTGTTTTGGCAGAACATGAAGTCTAGTGTTGAGCAATTTTAGGTTCCAACAGAGCTTGAAATGCAGTTGAGCCATTCCTTTTCAGCACAAAATACCAGTTTGTGCAACATCAGATGTTGGAGATCTACTCTTACTGACTCAGTGGATTTAGGATTAAGTTCCATAAAAATAATCTGGAGATGGTGTAAACTTTCTCAAAACCCTATTCTTAATCTGTTAAATATTTCTAAGCATATCTATGCATATGTTTTTCTAACATCTCCAAGTTCATTATATTTGTCATTATAACCTTACCTAGGACTGCCTAAGAAGAAAAATTCTTCGTGATCTTCAGGTGCAGGTTTCTTATGGTATGGAGGAAATTAGATATTCTTTGCCACTTCGTTTTTATTCATGTATTTTGCATGCTTTCTGGGACAGTTTAAACTTTAAAAATTGTTGCTATTGAAAATAGCGATATCTTCTTAGGCTCTGATTGTATTCTTTTTCCATGTATAGTGATATTATTTTTACAGTAAATAAGTAAATTTATGTGTTTCGTTCTTCCTCAGGAAAGTAGTGACTGTCTTTGAAGTGATCTGTTTGACTAAACAGATGCAAGTAGTGAGAACAATATGTTCTGAAGAGAGAACTGCCTTGCTATTTGAGCGTCTTGATATTTGACTATATGTATAAACTAAAGGCCTGCCTTCTTAACAATGACACACACCTTTGAATGACTTCACTCTAAGACACATTCTCTACCATACTAATTCCTATATTAAAATGTAGCTTGATAAATTTGTAAATTTTCTTAAGGGCACCTTTTAAAGCATTCTGAACCAGTTAATACCCACAGCATACTTCCACAGCGCAAAAATCATAAGAGAATGTCTGCTTATGCTTTTGTAGTGTTCTGTAGCAGCTCATTTAAATATGTCATTAATAGAATACAAAATGTTTGATCAATTGTTTGCTTTCCTTCTCCACCATATAAAGGAGGTACTTTTTTTTGGCTGGAGAATGTGAATATATAACTCTGAAATGCATCATGAGCTTCCAGCAGGAAATTTATAACTCATGCTTCCTTATCTGCAAGAAGCATGCTCCCATTATGGAATAGGTCAAGCATTCTTTTTGCCTAAACCACATTAGACTCTTTTTGAAGGCTGTCCTGGGGCTTAAGAAGCTCTTGCTGAAGGACTAATAGGAGATAGTGGAAAGTTCAGAATATTAAAAAATACAAAGGATAAGAAGCCTCATGGACAAAATCTTCCTGCACTGTACTCATCAACATACATCAGGGAAAATTCCACTGAATCCAGAGAATTACTCTGGATTTACACCAGAATAATTATAAGCAAAAATAAATTAAGTTGGGAGAAAAGAACAGTATAAAATAAAATGCATTTAAATGTAATTGAAAGAAAAAACATCAGAGGATAAAATGTCACAGTGGTAAAAAGGAACAATTGTGCCACTGTTTAACTACAATAACAAGCAGATCAATGATAAATCTAATTTTGTCTCCAGTATAAATTAAGCCAAATATTTATTTCTGAATTGTGAAAAAATGAAAAGAACATTTTGAATCCTTAGATTTGGAAGGAAAAGGAGTCAGTTTGCCCATGGAGATGGTATCTATCACTTCCAGTATAACTGGAAACTGTAAGAATGTGTGATTTAAAGCTTGTAAAAAAGATTAGCACCTCTCATTGCATTATAGCTTATAACTTAGAAGTCACAGCAGTCTTCAAAACTCAGAACATGAGATTTAAAATATGCTGCAGGCACCTTCTCAACAAATGCGCTGATTCCTAATGTTCTATTTCCCTTTTCCATGAGAGGACAGTTCGGGTGTGGAAATCGCTTCCACAGAGCAATCGAATTCCTTCAAGTGAGGAGCTGAACTGATGCGGCGGGGCATCACACGCTGCAATTACAAAGGCGGCCCCTAGGGAGTGCTGCGAAAAGAGTGGGCAATTACAGTGGGTGCGGTAGTAATGGCGCAGAGCGGCAGTTTGCCTCGGCAGGGCAAGAAGGGAGCGCGGGCTATTCCTACTCACTTGTGAGATCGCTAATCTGCTGCCTTCCAGACAACAAATCTAACCATGTTCTCCACTAGGGGGAAAGCCCTTGTCAAAAAGCATGAGGCTTACCCAGACGGAGTGCCTGCCCAGAAATGCAGCTGATCAGGGCTCTGGTGAGTGATTTGTTTAGTATGGTGGTAGAGCTCAAGGAGGAGGTGGAGAGATTAAGGAGCATCAGAGAGTGTGAGCAGGAGAGTACAGGACAGATGTGGACTAGTTAGGGTGTGTCCAGAGGAGCCACAAAAATGATACCTATGAGTACAGGCTTAGATACTGATGCCGGGAAATCCAACAAAGTAACTTGACACAACAATGCAATATGTCAAGCAGGTATTCCCTTTATTACAGCACTGGGTGCATGAGGGATCTCTCCACCAAACATGCACACCAAAGAGAGAAACGAATGCATATTTAAAGGTTTAGCACATGCGTATTCATCACATTCCAAACTCTGTTTATCGAGGGAATTAAACCTAAGGGTCAATTTTGCTGTAAATTTTCAAACCTTGAAGGGGTAGAGATTCTCATTATTCCTGAANGAAAGCAGCATGTCTCAGGCAGCAGGCCCAGGAGGGAGCTCAGCAGCAGGGATCAGCTCGTGAAGCTTCTGATGGAAGAACACCCCCCACATCTCATGGTGGTCGATCCCTCTTTTATCCTCCATTTTTCTTGCCTACATGACATCCGTGCTAGGATGCCAGATAAGCATCTCCGGAGATGGCTATCTCCCCACGGAGATGAGTACCACACAAGAGTGTTCAGCAGCCATTGAGCTGCAGCTTATCTCTCTTTCATTGCCCCAGGACATGCCCATCTGCTTGTCCCTTAGACAAAGGATTTTGCAACCCTTGCCCAGGACTTGCTTGGACATGTTCGGACATGTTCATCAGCAAACTTTGAGGCAATGGTATAAAATAATAGTCTCTTACACAGGCTTAGAGGGTCGAGTCTGTTCATCCTGGAAAAGGGAAGGCTCCAGGGAGACCTGACAGTGGCCTTTCAGTATCTAAAGGTGTCTGTAAGAGGGAAGGGGGCAGACTCTTCTGATAGCAGGATCTCTTCTGATAGGACAAAGGGAAATGGTTTCAGACCAAAAGAGTAGAGAATTAGGTTGGACATGAAAAAGAAGTTTTTTGCAATAAGGACGGTGAAGCACTGCAGCAGGTTGCCCAGAGAGGTGGTGGAAGCCCCATCCTTGGAGATATTTAAGGTCAGGCTGGATGGGGCTCTGAGCAACTTGATCTTGCTGCAGATGACCCTGTTCGTTGCAGGTGAGCTGAATTAGACTTTTAAGGATCCCTTAAAGTCGGATCCCTCAAGGATTCTGTGATTCCATTATATGACTTCTACCTTGTTACACTGCATTTAATGGATGCCATTTGGAGCAAACTTTCCTCTGAACACTGCCTTCATACTTCAGTATTCTGTAATCCTTTCTCATGGCACATGCTTATAAAATGCATGCTGTAAAGTATTTAATGTAATCTTTAAGGATATGTACTCACGAAGTCAATGGCTTTTGGCTACATAACTGCTCTAAAAATGTGCAGATGTTAAGATACTATGCTCTGTGACAAGCTTGTGTGCAAGTCCCTGAATCATCAGTGTGATAACACACCTGCCTGTTTGTGCTTTTCCCTTGACTTGCCTTTGCCTTCCCTTCTCTTCGCTTTGTCTTAGTAAATGGGACAATATTAATTGCATTGACTAAATCTCCACTGATTGTAATGGAGAACTAGAGTTTTTGCATACCTCTGGGTGTCAACATGTGGACCTCCAGTAACTGTCTTAATTCCATGATGAATTCAATTCTAGCTGTCCGTAGTGATGTCTAATTAAAAATATCCTAGTATAGTATCAACAGCTTACTGTGTTTAATGATTAGTTAATATTTGATCAGCTTTCATTATCTTATGGTGAAAAGGATATATTCTATTATTAGAATTATGTTTTGATTAAAATTTAGAATCATAACCACCTAAACTTTTGTGTTTTCATAATACAGAGATTAAGAAAGGAGAATTCTACCACAACTTAATTATAATGATGGCAAAAATAGTGTTTAGTGATACAGAAAAGAAATTGGGAGGAAATAAAAGAATGAAAGAATACATGATGGTTGGGCAAAAACAAGATCATAAAGTTGTCAAGTTCTTTCTGGAAACCTGAGAAAAGTTGAATTGCATCAATTCTTCATGTCCCTCCATACTTTTTCCATTTCTTCTTCATGAGCAACTAACTTCCTGAATACTGATTAGGCCCAATCATGATCCCATTAAAGTCAATAGTAAAATTCCCACTAATTTTAGTGGGTCAATGGATGACCTCAAATGTATGTTATCTAATAGTTTCATGAAACTACAGAAAAGTAGTTTTTGCTTTACAAAGCTATTTTTTGCCTTAGAAATTCAGTTGTTCCAAATCATGGGGACCTTTTTTTTTTGTTTGTTTTTTTCTGTATAATTAACTGAATTGTGAAATTGCCTTTTCTTAGATAGAGCAGGCAAATACTGAAGGAAAGAATTTCAAGATATGTTTTTATTAGTATGAACAACTATTTACTTATTTTATTCACAAAAATTAGACAGCCTATAATCAGAGAAGCAACTTGAGCAGATATTTCAAAGGCAGGCCACAAAATGAAGGAAATCATTAAAGTATTTTAATTTTTAAGAACACAAACGCAAACACACAAAACCAACAACAAGCAAATATATTAAATACAGTGGATGTCTGTGGATAATTTACTGGATAAGAAGAGAAAAAAAAAGAGGAATGAACTGGGTACATTGTATATTAAATTATTACATAGTTTTGTTACTGGGATGCATATGTTTTCTTGGGTTTACACAATTAGTATTGTTTTGGACTGCCTACTGAAAAATGTCCCAAAAGGGAGAAACAGCATGAATTTACTAGTATAGCATCCTTCTTGTAGTAAGAGTTGTGTATATCTAATGTTGTAATTGCAGTTTACAAATGAACTACACTGTGATGTTTTCACCATCTTTATGCAGCGTTTATTATTTGTAAAAAGTGGTTCAAATCTTGTACTGGACACTTTCTAGAACCATTCATTTTGAGGGTCCTGGTGGATGAGAAGCTGGACGTGAGTCAGCAGTGAGCACTTGCAGCACAGAGGGACAATTACATCCTGGGCTGCATTAAAAATGGGGTGGCCAACAGGGAAAGGGAGGTGATAGTGTCCCCCTCTACTCAGCTCTTGAGAGGCCCCATCTGGAGTACTGCATCCAGGCCTGGAGCCCCCAGCACAAGAAAGACAAAGAGCTCTTGGAATGGGTACAGAGCTGGACCACTAAGATGATCATGGGGAAAGAGCACCTCTTCTCTGAGAACTGGGCTTTTTTAGCTTGAAGACAAGGCTTGAGGGATACCTCATAGTGGCCTTCCAATACTTGAAGGGAGCATATCAACAGGAGAGGGAAAGACTGTTTATACAGGTTGACAGTGACAGGACAAGGGGGAATGGTTTTAAACTAAGACAGGAGATTTAGGTTAGATGGTATTAGGAAGTTTTTCATGGAGAGGGTGGTGACCCACCAGAACAGGTTGCCCAGAGAAGTTATGGATGCCCCATCCCTGGAAGCATTCAAGCCATGTCTGGATGTGTCTCTGGGCAATTTGATCTGGTGGTTGGGGACTCTGCCCATGGCAGGGTGGTTGAAACTAGGTGATCTTTGAGGTCCTTTACAACCCAGCTGACTCTATGATTCTATGATTAGTCATTCATTTTGTAAGAAGGAGAATGTGACAATGCTTTACATACATTCAAACATTACTTTCCCTAGAGATTCCTGTGGGAAATATTCCTTTCTTTCTTTACTTCAATCAAAATTGTCAGCCATGGCATGTTGATTACAGCATAAAAATAATAAGTCTCCACAAACCTAACTGAGCAGCAAAATAAGATAAGTAACATAGGAATATTCTGCTGGTATGCTGTATTTACTACTTCAGAGGAAGCTCTGAGGAGAAGCAGACTAAAACCTTATGATGAAAGTCCCAACATTTACTTCAGATTATTCAGATGCCTGACAGAAAAGTAAGGAAAGATATACAGTAAATTAAAGTTTTACATAATTACCAAAGCATTGTAAATAAACAATTGAAATCATTTAGAAAATGTGTAATTTTATAAAATGGCACACAGGTTAACTTCTCAGTGCTTTAAAGATTTGACTGCTTTTGTATACAATACTTAACAAGAATGAATATTAACTTTATGTCTTCAAAACAAGTGTTAGTAAATAATGTGATTAACATGCAAGCACTTCTTCAAATGCAGTAGGTCATTTAAGATCTACAGCTAATGTCTGACCATCTTCCCTGGTCAACACAAGAAAGATGGAATGCTGACACAGCATGATCTGTTGAATAAATAAAAAAGATGGAAAAGAAAAGAACCTCCAGTTGAGTAAATTTTAAGTATTCATGTGTGAATATTTCTTCACCTTTATTCTTTGGACTTAGCATTTAAACTACATGTAATCTGGTCTTAAGTATCAGTGCCAATAGATTCAACAGACATTAGCTTCTTCAAAATCTGGAGAATGGGTTAGGGATAGATATGGTGTAAATTATCATGTCAGCAGCAGGAGGAAAAAGTCAGCAAAAAGAAAACTTTATCTTTCAGTAGGAAAAAATTCTGACAGTTGCCTGGCTATTCAGATTTGAGGATCTTCCCTTTGCTTCATCTGAACTTATATTTACTAAAATTTGTGGGCATTGTGGAAGATTGAAATCCATTTTAGTAAGTATAGCTGAATAGGGATCCTCTACGTAACACTACTGTGGTAAAATTGAAAAATAGTTGAAGAAGCGAAGCATAGTAGCAAAAATAATCTTTAGTTACATCCTTGATTATATTAAATAATGTCTGCAATTCTTCTGTTATTAGATTATATAAGATCTTCTTGCTAAGTGCTTCTGACAGTCTGCCACTTATATTTTTGGCTTGTGCAGTTGCTAGGACACTCACCAGTTCAGGTACTCAGCTGGTATTACATTTATTTATGAAGAGTGAGTGGCATGTTTTGTCAGGAAGTTATTGTGTACTAAATCCCAGCAACAGGAAGCAGGGAATAGTTGTAATCTAAAAACTTTCCCGTATCTGACTGTACCTCTGTGTGTAGATAGTCTGGTATTGTTCAAACATAATAGAGCCAAAAAAATACATTGTTAGATGTATTTCTGCAATTTAGTTAACACATATCATTCAAGGGAATTAAATAAAGAAGATATTAAGAAATAAGTTTATAATTTGTGCTACATGTACATACCTTTCTTCCTCTTCTGGCTTTGATTCAGTAGAGAAAGAGTTCTTCAATTCTTTGTTATTGGTTAAAAAACCTATTTTTTAAAATGGATTAAGGTACATAATGCAAATATAAGACAAGATCATTTGATTTATACCAAGGAAAATGAAAATTAATAAAATGTACATCTAGGAACTTATAACCTGTTAGAAATAACCACAAAAGAATAAAATATGGCCTGTAATTGTGTTTACTAAGTCAAATTTTAATATACTACAAAATATATTTTTGGAAGCAAAAATATAGTTATGTAAGGATTCTAAAATTCATGTTAAAAAAATCATGCTCACTATTCACTGTACTTCTGCCATCTTGGTATGAAGTAGCCATTTTACAACTAAATCACATTTCTATGAGATTATAAGTCATTAAAACTCAAAATATATGCCAAAATCAAAGCACTAAGTCTTTCAGCTAATTACTGACTTGTAAGATTTATCATGCTCTATCTTATAAATGTCACTTCAATTTTTGCTTAAAGGAAAAAAATTAAAAGAGTTATGATTCAAGAATATTTTGTTTGATAGTATATATATTTTTAAAATTTATTTTGTGTATTGACTTCACATTTTCTTTCCCTCTCTTTTCAGTTAGTAAGTGCCTTTATGAGTTATAACCTTTCCACTTCTAGCCATGAGAATTATTTTACATGATTGATTGGTATAATTAGACTGTCTAGGGTAGCAGTGGCAGTTCCTTGTGCTGCCAAGCAGGAGGGACCTCTGTGCTGAACTCTCACAGCCTGGAATGGCCAACAATGGGCCTGCCATGGAGAAGATGGGTCTGACCTTTGAGGAAGGTGGTGGACATGTCACTCAAAGAGAAGAGCAGATGACTGTGAGCAGAAAGCAGCTGTTCATGTGCCTCTAATAGCTGGACACAAACTTATGTTTCATAAGGCTCAATGAAGAAGCATTGTGAATACAAAGACTACAGCAGAATGGACTGGACTTCAGAGTTAAAAACTCTTGGCTTTCCTATTATGTCTCCTATTATGTCTTAGCACAGAGTATTTGTAAATATAGAAACATATTTAAAAAAATATAACCATCAGTTATCTTCGATCCCAATTATGTTACCTTTTCTCTTTATACCGCAACACTGCACATCCTTCACATTAAGTTCTGCTTGGGTTAGAAACCCATGAGAAATCTGGAAAAGAAAAATATTCTGTTTCAAAGACAGAGAAATGGGTGCTCTTTGAAAGAAAGAAAATTATAACCAAAATGATAATCAAGCACCTCCCTCACCAATAAAATATTTGACTATGTATCTAGACACGTCAATCATATATACATGCAATGATTGTCATACTTTCTCATCTGACCTGCAAAACAAAATAATTCTAATTCTACATATAAGCACAAATGATATTTCCTTTAGAAAAACAAATACAAACAAATGAAAAGCACTATAATCTCTGTTACTTTTTTTTTTTAAGTTTGAAGGTTTTTTTCAGCAGTTATTAATTTCACTTGTCTTAGTTATTGTAGTTAAAAGCCATCACAAAGGCAAAACAGAAGAGGTGTTGTGGTTCTAAACAGCGGGTAAAACTAGCTGTAGTTCTTGATGCAATAATCAAATTAAAGATACAACTGGGTTGGAGAAATTGAAGTTAAAACAAGAGCAGGATGAGTTGATAGAAGTCTTGGAAACTAAACTGTCTGGAAGGAAGTAGCCAGAAATATGTGGGAAATATGTATGATCTTCGTAATACTCCTTTTAAAAGTGCATATGTTGAAAATAGATAAGAGTTATTAAGGAGCCAGATATTAAATATTTTTGAGTGATACAATCTTAGACAAAAAAATAAATTGGTTTCTGTGTGTATGTTTATGCAGATAATAACTGTAAACTGCCCCCTTAAAAACTGCTAGAAATTTCCATATCACAGTTGCCCAGAGTGCATAACAAGGAGAATATTAGTAATGTCCAGATGCACATAAATCTACAGGGATGCCTCTTGCCAAGAGCAAAATGAAAGGGATGACAGTGTCAATCACATCCAATAGACTATGTTAATTCTTTTCAAACAGTTTTTTCACTTTCGAAAATTGTGCTCATTAATAATGTATAGTCCAGTATGAAGGAGAAGGAATGTTGCCTCCAAAACTGATAGAATTTATTGTTCATCTCTATGCTCATCTGAACAATAAAACCCCATTTCTGAAGGACAATTTTTCTTTTGTCTTTAGGACTGCGCTGAAATTATTTCAAACCTATTATACTAATTGGCCCCTTTGGTTTTCAAGTGTTTGCTGCAAATGCTGCACTTTAAGGGACTTCTTTTCCCCAATGCTTCCAACCCCCTCCTTTGTCTGAGTGTCATTTTTGGATTGTATGAGTAACTTAGCAAGCTTTTCAGAATTTCTGGTCGAGTGATGGTGTAGAGTTTTTTCTCTGCTCCTCCGCTCTGTTGTTCGAACAGCTGTCAGGAAGGTGGGCCTGTGGGTTTGCAGATATATTTTGAGACTAACAGATTGTAAACTCACACATGAGAACAGAATAAATACTTAGGATTTGGAAAGGTTATTCAACCCTTGGAGACTAATCTCCTAATATATTATTTTTGTCAGAAAGCACCTCAGTTTCTTCTCAAACAATCACATTATTTTTGTTTCACAAATATTTCAGAGTCATGTTTATAACTGCTTGCTTATAAAAGATGTCTTTTTATACCTGTGTGAATTCAAGTTTTATTTACTTTCAGTCAATTCCTTTTGTTCTATCATCTAAAATGACAGCCTGTATTTGAAACAGTGACTTCTAGTGTTCCTGCCCCAGAGAACAGCTGGATCAGCAAGAGATAGATCAGTGCACATTCCTCCCTTGCTCTGATAGAAGAAACAGACAGAATAGGGTTGACTATCAAAATACTTAGCTTTTCAGATTGCTTGTCGCAGATAGTCCCTTCAGCTTTGCACCAAATGTAAAGGATGGCTCTTCTCAGTTCCTAGACAGACTCTTCTCTTTTCCACATACATCTATACACAAATATATATGACACTCTACACAACTGGAACAGAAAGAGTTCAGATTTCACAGCCCCTTGATCTTTTCAGTCAGTCGGTGTGAAGTTCGGACTTTGAATATTTTTTAGATCTATTTACAACACCACAGTGGGAAAAAAGGAGAAGAAATGTTTGCCAAAGCTGCAGCATGGTAGCTCCCAACCTCACAGTCTGTTTCCATTTAATAACATGGAACTGTCTTTTGATTCCCTTCTGACATTGTTATTGTCTCACCATAGCTCATGAGAACTCATAGATCTTACTCTTCCTTTGACGCAGTCAAAATCTGTAGCTATTTCTAAGTCAGATCATGATCATGTTAAGTAATGTTATACCATTCCACCTGATTTTTGGCTTGCATATACTTCCTTTATTTTATTTTATTTTATTTTATTTTATTTTATTTTATTTTATTTTATTTTATTTTATTTTATTTTATTTTATTTTATTTTATTTTATTTTATTTTATTTTATTTTATTTTCATTTTATTTCATTTCATTTCATTTCATTTCATTTCATTTCATTTTTTTCCTGACAAATCCCTTCTTTAATTTTGAAAATCTTCAAAGCAGACTTTGTATCTTGAAGAGGTATATTGTATGAAGTCTTGGGTCAGGAATTGTTTAACTGTATGTATTAAATTATCCCTCATAAAAGTTCTTTTATATCTTTTTTTTATCTTTGTTTCATTATACAACATATGATGATTTTTTTGGTACATATGCCTCAAGTAATGCATTAGAAAATTTGGAGATGGTAAGTCTAGAAAAAGAAATAGCTAAGGTTAAATGAAAATTAATTTTGAAGATCCCAGTTAGAAAGTAAATATAGAGCTCACCAGAAAGTAATTAGTGAAAAGGGACTTTCAAACATGAGGAAATTATGCAATGTCTGGTATTTTTGGAAACTATCCAAAATCATTCTCTCCTGGCTTTTAGAACTTATCCTCAGCGTAATCTCAGAAGATATGAAATGTTACACAGATTAGTTTCATTATTTATTTTTATGTATGAAAAATCACAATGGAACTGTAAAATTTTCAATTTTGAAATGATTATGGATAGAATTATGTGAAGCATGGAAGCATTACTTTCTTTATCATCTTGAATAACATCAAAAAATAAAACCCGGGAGATAGATATAGTACACGATTTACAGACTGCTTAACTCTTATGCAGGGGAAAACAAAAACACGGGAGTAAATACTTGATTCACCATAGCTATACTGGGTTGAATAAGTCTTTTCAACTGAGGATGTACCAACGTCCAATGGTTTAATGGGTCAGTTCAATCCAGTTCTGAGACAAATGGGATGAGGGGACCCACAGACACCCTGGGAAAGGGGAAGGGTAAAAAGGGAAAGGGCAGGGAGATGGGCCTAAAATCAAAACAGTGAGGAGGAAAGCTAATCTAATAAATAAGATATTGGAATGCAAAATAACACAATATAATACAATATAATTGGAATTGAAGCTAATAAATCAAATCAAATAAAATGAGAGGGGGTCTGAAAACCGAAGGTTTTCATTACTCTAATGCTGAAGGTGAGATGGCTAGGGAGCTCACATGCTGCTGGGATGAAGGGAAAGGGAAAAATAGAGGGATCTCATGAATTGCCAACAGTTTTGGCTTTCCTTCTGAGTGGAAAATGGAAAAACACAAAGTAATGCAAAGTACTCTGGGGTATGTAGTTCTTCTCTTCTGAGACAGGTATACCTTGGAACTATCAATGATCCACAAAACAGGAGCATTAACTCTCCCAGTACACTACATGATGATATGATGTGGAACACTGATAACAAAAATCATTAAACCATAACAGAGTGAGAATAGAGAAGGAAGATCAAGAAAATGCTTGAAATCAGTTCAGGGCAATCTATTCAGGAAAACCAAACACCAAGCATGCCTGAAATTTCTCTCTATTGTGGATTCCAGAAGTCTTTTTAAGGCATTAGTAATTTTCTCTAATTGATTATTAATTAAAATATTGTAAACTTTCAGTTGAGACTTCAGCTGATTCTTCAGGGTCTTAGAAATAGAATTTTGATATGCTTTTGGTGAATTTTTTTCACATGACATGACCTCTGTTATGCCTTTCTTTTTGCTTTTTCCCTATACTGTATATTGGATTTACAGATCAAAGGTCAAGTTCTTCATCAACTTACAGAGACTTTTTGTGACAAGTGCATCAATTCAAGGACTTTGCATAATCAGATAATGTTATTAAATGAACTCCACAGTGTAAGTTTGCTTCCACATTCAGATTGTCTGCCTCAAGATTTACATATGTCCTATATATAGGACTTCAGGGCCCATATATTTCCAATGACATTTTATCCAAATTGTTCTAGGATAATTCTACTTATGGTTTTCCCACTTAGGCAAATATCTCACTTCCAAGCTACATTAGACCTATCTGTCTACAATGAGTTCCACATTTCAAAACTATGGTGAGCTTTGTGGAGAGTTGCAAATAACAGGAAATATTTTATTTTGCAGTTCATATTGCAGAGTCCCCAACCACTTGATCAAACTGCCCAGAGACACATCCAGACTTGGCTTGAATGCTTCCAGGGATGGGGCATCCACAACCTCTCTGGGCAGCCTGTTCTGGTGGGTCACCACGCTCTGCATGAAAAACTTCCTAATAACAGCATCTAACCTAAATTTCCCCTGTCTTAGTTTAAAACGATTCCACCTTGTCCTATCACTATCAACTTGTATAAACAGAATTTCCCCCTCCTGTTGATACACTCCCTTCAAGTATTGGAAGGCCACAATGAGATCTCCTCCAAGCCTTCTCTTCTCCAAGCTAAACAAACACAATTCCCTCAACCTTTCCTCATAGGAGAAGTGTTCTATCCCTGTGATCATCTTAGTGGTCCAGCTCTGGACCTATTTCAAGAGCTCTGTGTCTTTCTTGTGCTGGGGGCCCCAGGACTGGATACAGTACTCCAGATGGGGTACTGTGGTCTTTGTAGGTATTTCTCTTTATGATCCCTGAGAGAGATATTTTTTTCAGAACAGTTCATATTATTTAACCTGATAATGTCAGATATTTAATCAGAACAGACTCAGAAGCATATCTTAGAGGAATCAATTTAAAAGAGACTAACCAGTAATTGAAGAATATACACTGTACCAACCACAATGAACGCATCACTTAAAGTAAAATTCATTTGATGGCTTTGTTAGGAAATTCATTACAGAAGATAATAATGAGAGTTTACTATTACAGAAAACAATTTACAGTTTCCATTGGATACTTGCTTGGAATAGTCAATCTTTACTGGCTGACTGGAAGAACTCAGAGGGTTGTTAGTTTATGGCACAGAGTCGAGTTGGAGGCCTGTACTTAGTGGTGTTCCTCGGGTTGGTGCTGGGTCTGGTCCTGTTAAACATCTTCATCAGTAACCTTGATGAGGGGATAGAGTCCACCCACACCAAGTTTGCTTATGATACAAAGCTGGGAGGAATGACTGGCACACCGGAAGGCTATATGTAACTGTTCCACCGGAAGGAGGAATAGTTGCATGCACCAGTACAGGTTGGGGGTGACCTGCTGGAAAGTGGTCCCCTCTGAGGAGAGGGACCTGGGTGTCCTGGTGGATGACAGGCTGGTCATGAGCCAGTAGTGTACCCTAGTGACCAAGAAGGCCAATGGGATCCTGGGGTGCATTAAAAAGATATTGGCCAGCAGGTCGAGGGAGGTGATCTTCCTCCTCTACTTTGCCCTGGTGAGGTCTTACCTGGAGTATTGTGTCCAGTTCTGGACTTCCCAGTACAAAAAAGACAGAGATCTCCTTGACAGAGTCCAGTGGAGGGCTACAAAGATGATAAAGGATGTGGAATACCTCCCTTATGAGGAGAGGTTGAGAGACCTGGGTCTGTTCAGTCTTGATAAAAGAAGACTCAGAGGGGATATGATCCATGTCTATAAATATCTAAGGAGTAGGAGGCAAAAGGATGAGACTGAACTCTTCTCAGCAGTGTGTGGCGACCAGACAAGGGGAAATGGTCACAAACTGGGGCATAGGAAGTTCCACACAAATGTGCATGGGAATGTCTTCACAGTGAGTGTGACGGAGCACTGGCACAGGATCCCCAGAGAGGTGGTGGAGTCTCCTTCTCTGGAGACATTCAAGACTTGCCTGGACGTATACCTGTGCAACCTGGTCTAGGGAGCTGCTTTGTCAGGGGGATTGGACTCAATGATCTCTAGAGGTCCCTTTCAACCCCTAAAATTCTGTGATTCTATGATTTATAGAAGTCAACTTTATAGGAAAGTCAGAAAAATGTCGACTTTTTTTTACAAAAAAAAAAAAGCATGGATCTTACTACAGTAAGAAATCCATGCATAAACAAAATGAAAATATTTTAGAATAAATGAAAAGTAGCTTTGCTCTCAAAATGAATCTATGTACTTAATTTAAAATTAATGTGATTTATATTTTAATTTTTGGGACTACTTACTGAGTATTTGCTTAGTTATCAGTTTAATGGAAGTAAAATGAAAAAGTAAAACACCGGGTAACATTTGGACAGAAAATATGACCCAAATGGCATCATATAAGAAAAGCATACACAGTTTGGTGAATAAAAGTAATATACTAGATAACATCTGGAGCTATTTATGGAGTCTTCCTGGGCATGCTGATGTAAATATGTGAAATAAAAGAAGTTTATAACGCTGTAGAACATAATCTCACTTATGGCTGATAAATGGACTTCTCTTGCAATTTAAGCTAAACAAGGCTATTTTCAAATTATGTTTTTGTAAGTTCTTATAAAATCTTCACCACCTCTTATATCTATTTGTTACTTCTCTTATGCTTAGAGGAGAACATTTCATATTATAGAGGCATATGATTCAATGTTCTGGAAATATGCTGGTTGAGAGAGCCTTTGAAAGAGAATATAATAAATGTACACTGTGTTCCAATAGTTGTTAAAGGCCATGCCAAGCTGTGTCAAGTGTTTTATTTCCTAAGGCATGTGTACCACACCTGCATCCCTTAGCACCAACAGTGCTATGTGCAAATCCTTCCAGCCTTCTTTACCAGTACCTCTCTAGACAATCTGTAGCTGTGGCAGACTTCCATCCCATATTCCTGTGAAACAACAGTGTATATCTGGTCATATTTACCTCCATTTGGAGTCTACATTCAGAATGAGTTGAGATGCTTCATTTGCTGCAAATCAGAGTAGCTCACCTTCAGTGAAAGACATCAAAATAAAGACAGTAACACTCCTCTTTCTTCTTCTCTGGCACATGATGCGGATTTTCAAAAATCAAAGCATTTCACATAGTGTTCAGCTGCAGCTGCAATCTGTCAGCAAGATCTGTATTCTCATACAATCTACAGCCAAGCAGTAGATGTATGACAAACTTTTTCATTCCACAACATTCATGCCACATGCCACAAATTAGCTTAGCAATCCCTGAGAGTTTGTATAAATGCTTTCCATCTTCTCAAGAAACATCACGTGACATAATCGGTTAGAAGCCAAACTGTGCCTGTTTTTTGTCATTCTCTGAATCTCCAAACTTCTGATGAGAAACAATTACAAGATTTGTTTGTTTGCTTGTTTGTTTGTTTGTTGAAGAAGGTTACTGGTATTTATCACACTTTGATTATTTGCACAGAACTATTCAACTTTGGTAACACCTTTCAAAATCTAGTTTGAGCTCAGCACAGTTGAAGTAGATTAGAAGAAATGGCTAGATCTTATATGAATAACTCAGGAAGATAGTAAGCCCTTCTTGCTTGTTTTGTTGCTATGCTTGTAGTGGGGATGAAAGGGGAAAGAGTAGAAGGAAATTTCTGCAGTCAATGAAAGTCTATTGTGATCATAAAATATAGGCAGGACTTTTATAAAAGCTATTCTAACTCCATTTTCATGTCGGCCTTTTCTTTTTCTAGTTAGTGGAGAAGGTACTCCTCCAGAGAACGGCAGTCATGCCCTATGGCTGACCTGACCCAGGTCCCAGGTGCATCTTCCTGAGCCAGTTAAATGGAAAGAGTATGAAGGGAAGAGGTTCAGTCATACCACATCAGTGTGAACATAATAAGAGAGCAAGGAATGGTGCCCTCTGTAGATGATGATGCAGTGGATGATGTTTTGAACTTCAAGACATCAAAAGATACAAAATATCAAACATTACCAGTTATATTTCTCTATTATTACTTTTTTAAATACCAATTTTTCATGTTTATTTTAAGAGAAAGAAAAAGAATGCAAGATTTCAGGATGGGGAAAGTACTTTTTTCTTACTTTATACATGTAAACAATCCCACAATTAAATTTCTCATAGATCAGAAAAGAAATAAAAAAAGTAAACCCAACAAGTATTTGATAATATTCTTTCTAGTGGGTATTTTATGGTTTCTTTTTTATTTTATATTCTTTTCAAAATAATTCATTACACTTCTGTATGTTAAATGCTTATTTTATTACTGAAAAGTTTGGTCACATGAAAGTGAAAAAAATTCACAGTGGCATTAACTAGCATTTGAATTAGTGATAGTGTGATACTTGGAAAACAAATCAAAAATAAATTTACTTTAGCAACATTTCTACTAGAATTAAAGTACTAGAAAAATACAATACATTTCTTGTCAGCTACAGTGTAGCAGAACTTGGCATTGGGACATGCCTAAGAGTACAAAAAATATACATCACAGTCAAGTTTTGATCTACAGCATCTTTGTATGTAAGTCATACGAGCTAAGAACAGTGCAATGTTTATTTTTCCAAATTTATATACCATTAGAGTCCAGTACTAATAGTGCACTTTTGGTTTATTTGTAAATCCTTTATTGACTCCACGGTTACCCATGTAAGGAAAAGAGATAATGATAGGGCAGTAAATCACAGAATCACAGAATTGTGGGGGTTGGAAGGGACTTCTAGAGATCATCAAGCCCAACCCCTCTGAGAAAGCAGCTCCCTAGCCCAGGTTGCACAGGTTGGTGTCCAAGTGGGTCTTGAAGGTCTCCAGAGCAGGAGACTCCACAACCTCTCTGGGCAGCCTGTGCCAGTGCTCCATCACCCACACTGTGAAGAAGTTCCCATGCACATTTCCTGTGCTTCAATTTGTAGCCATTTCTTCTTGTCCTATCACCACACATTGCTGAGAAGAGTCTAGTATCATCCTTTTGCCTCCCACTACTTAGATATTTATAGATGTGGATCATAACCCCTCTGAATCTTCTTTTTTCTTCTCCTGAGAAAACCGTGTGCCTTCCCTCACAAAGAGATGATTAATTTGAACACAGAATCATAGAATGGCTTGGGTTGGAAGGGACCTCAAGGACCATCAAGTTCCAGTACCACTGCCACAGGCAGAGTTGCCAACCAATCAGGTACTAAGATCAAATTGCCCAGGGCCCCATCCAACCTGACCTTAAACACCTCCAGGGACAGGGCATCCACACGCTCACTGGGCAACTTGTTCCAGCATCTCATCACTCTCTCATTAAAGTCTTTCCCCTTATATCTAATCTGAATCTCCCTTCCTTCAGTTTTAAACCATTCTCCCTTGTCTTATCTATCTACCCATGTAAAATGTTGATTGCTCTCATGTTTATAAACTGACTTTCAATATTGGAATGCCGCAATGAAGTTTGCTCACAGCCTTCTCCAGGCTGAACAAGCCAAGTTCCTTCAGCCCATATTCTTAGGAGAGGTGCTCCAGCCCTTAGATCATTATCATCATCATGATTCTCCCTGTACTCAGCACTGGTGAGGCTGTATGTTGAGTACTGTGTCCATTTTTGGGCCCCTCACTGCAAGAAAGACATCGAGGCCTTGGAGTGTGTCCAGAGAAGGGCAACAAAGCTGATGATGGGCCTGGAGTACAGGCCTTATGAGGAGCATCAAGGGAGCTGGGGTTGTTCAGTCTGCAGAAGACGAAGCTCAGAGAAGACGTTATATCTCTCAATAACTACCTGAAAGGAGGTTGTAGTGAGCTAGGGATCAGTCTCTTCTCTCGTGTAACTAGTGGTAGGACTAGAGAGAATGGTTTTAAGTTGTGCCAGGGGAAATTCAGACTGGATGTTAGGAAATACTTTTTCTCTGAAAGAGTGGTCAGGCACTGGAATGGGCTGCCCAGAGAGGTAGCGGAGTCACTGATCCTGGAGGTGTTCAAAGAACATTTATATTTTGTGCTGAGGGACATGTTTGAGTGAGAACTATTGGTGGTAAGTGGATGGTTGGACTGGATGATCTTGTAGGTGTTTTCTGACCTTGGTGATTCTATAATTCTATGATTGTGACCCTCCTCTGGACCTTCTCCAAAAGCTCCAAATCTTTCCTCTGTTGGGGGCCCCAGATGTGGATTCAGTACTCCAGATAGGGCCTCATGAGGGCAGAATGGAAGGGGGCAACCACCTCCCTCACCCTGCTGGCCATGATGGAACCCAGGAATCCATTGGCCTTCCAGACTGCAATCACGCACTGCTGGCTCATGTTAAGTTTTCCATCAAGCAGGATCCCTAAGTCCTTCTCGACAGAGTTACTCTCAAGGAGTTCTTCTCCCAGTCTGTATACATAGCTGGGATTACCTCAACTCAAGTACAAAACTTTGCACTTTGTTTTGTTGAACCTCGTTAATTTCACAAGGGCTCTCCTTTCAAATTTACCAAGATCCCTTTAGATGTAATCCCTTCCTTCTGCTGTATCAACCACACCTCTCAGCATGCTGTCATCAGCAAACTTGCTGAAGGTGCACTCAACGCCATCATCTATGTTACTGATAAGATTTTAAAGAGTACTGGACCCAAGACAGGTCGCTGGGGGACACTGTTCACTACCAGCTTCCATATGGACATAGAGCTATTGACCACAACCCACTGGCTGTGACCTTCCAATCAACTCCTTATCCATCAATTAATCCACAGTTCAAATCCATCTCTTTCAAATTTAGAGATAAGAGTGTAGTGGGAGACCATGTTAAAGGCCTAGCAGAAGTCCAGGTAGATGACATCAGCTGCCTTCAGATGACATCAGATGCCATCACTCAATCACAGGAAGCCACCAAATTGGTCAGACACAACATTCCTGTGGTGAAGCCATGGTGGCTGGTTTGGATCACACATTCATACCTCATGTGCCTTAACATGTCTTCCAGAAAGATCTATTCCATGATTTTTCCAGGCACAAAGGTGAGGCTCACCAGCCAGCAGTTCCCCAGGTGCTCCTTCCTCCCTTTCTTGTAAATGGAAGTGATGTTTTCCTTTTTCCAGTCCCATGCCTGACAGCAATGACTTTTCAAAGATGAAACATTCCTGTATTTAAACAAATTTCAATTGATATTAATTGCTCATGCCTTATATGCATAGGGAAATATTTTCTATATAGCCTCAAATGCTAGCTGGACTCCACATGCTAACACTTGCATACTAAGTTTTGCTCTCCATCCAGATACATATTCTGACATTGTGTAAGGAATTATTATTTTTTATAATTTCAGCTTATGTCAGTCAAGAATAATATCAAGCTAAGCAGTAAAGAGGCAATTTTATTTCTGAATAAGTTTATTACCTCAAGGGACTCATTTTTAAAAACCTCAGAAGTATATTAATTAAGGAGTGAAACTTCTGCCAACTAAGTCTTCTGCAAAAATAACCAGGAATCCAACATTAGAAGTAAGGAGTCAGAACAGTGCACTTCAATATAAACTGCAGTTGAATTAAGTGAGTTTGAGATCATAATGACAAAACATGACTTTGTGTCAAGTTTCTTTTGGGCAATCATTAATAGAAATGAAAATAGAATTGCAAGAATCACCATAGAAAGGTAATGTATCTCTGCATAATATCAGCTCCTTATTTGAGATGTATGCATGGGTCATATTATGAATTCCTCGTGGGAGGAAGATATGACGGTATGAGCAACAGCAGCAAGTAGTGGGCAGCTTTGAAACTTTTGTCAAAAACAACACCTACAGCATGGCAGAGCTTCAACCTATGTATGTAGATTTGGGCAACAGTAATGCATACTTTCAGAAACAAGATGCTTAAGCAGAAAAAAAGATTGAAAAAGGCCTACCTTCAGTAAAAGTATCTTCCAGAAAATGTTTGTTATGCGTAAAACGCGATTCTGGAGAAGATAAAAATGTTCTCTCCAACATAGAGCTTTGTTGAACTCTAAAATAAAATGAAGGTTGGAAAGCCACAAAGACTGTAAAACTGCTTCTACACATAGTCAGTTACTAATTACAGGAATAATAAAAATAATATTTTGAAAACTTTGAACCAGTTAACACTTAATTATTTAGAGAATATAAAGTTTAAGTATACTAAATTTTCAATAAGAAACTTGGTTTTGAACCAAGAAAAGTACCACCCAAAAATTCTCCTTGGATCTATCATTCAGAGGAGGAAATAACATACTATTTATTAATGAGATCATGTACTTCCATGCAAGTGTTTTTAATAATGCAGGTAGATATTGAACTTCAAGTCTGAAGAGCAATTAATAAATACCAGGTAAAAATTTCTAAATGCTTCTTGCAAATCCAAATCCATTTTTTATACATGACTTTGGAATTGTTATGATTTCTTCTGTAGGAAGCTGAAATAGAATATTGTGTGAACCATACTATTTTAGGTGGTCA
This sequence comes from Odontophorus gujanensis, assembly GCA_013399175.1. Lineage (NCBI taxonomy): Eukaryota > Metazoa > Chordata > Aves > Galliformes > Odontophoridae > Odontophorus > Odontophorus gujanensis. Next base: position 123,096 of record VXAB01009090.1, on the reverse strand, counting down.
AATGTCATATCTGATTACAGAAAAAGATTAAACAAACCTGGAAACACAGATTGTAAAATGTTCACAGATATGGCAAGGGTGAAATTCACCAAATAGATAGTTTCTTTTCAGATATTCATGCATTTTTTATGTTTCTGTAAGACTCACTCCCAAAAATCTCTCATACACGTACACAGCTAAATATGTACAGATTAATATCTTCCTAAACAGTTGATTAGATCTCACATTTTTCAAACAGTAAATAGCGTTTGCTTGAACTGGCAAGTACATAGTACACTGAAGAGCAGTAAGACAGATTGTTCTGTTTGAATACACATTTAGAAGTTTTAGACAAGCCCATTAAATTTTTTATCTGTGAAAATTACAAAATGAATACATAACAGGAAATATGGCAAGCAAAGAAAACAGTATCCAAAACTGAGTACTAGTCCAAACTTTATCTCTATTTAGACAGTACATTTAACATTTAGGCAGTTTTATAAATTTACAAGTGTTTGCATAAATAGTCTTTTTCAATTAATAACCTGTAATTTTCTCTGATTGTTTGCCTCTGTGATGCTCACATTAGATATTTATCTTAACAGCTTGGTTTATGTTCGCATATAATAGAGACATTTCAGCTTGAATAAATTCCAGAGGCATGACCCTGGATATAGCCAATAAACAAGGTCTCAAAATCTGTTTTAATACAATAAGTATGGATTTTTGTGTGCTAAACAATCTTAGAGCTTAATCCCTTCAGTGTCTGATTAATCAATAATATAAACATTAGCTGCTACCTTCTGTTTCATAATGTTAGAGTAAAAGCAATCTTTCAGTTTTAAAATCAGTACCTGTCTCTGAAAATCGTCAAGTAATGTAAGCTCATATACAAGAAATCATGATTAGAAATAGAAAAATATATACATAAATATGTATGTATATGCATATATTTTTATTTACATTTTTATTGCAAAGAGACGATGATTTTTTGAGAACTGTTAAAAAAAAGGATGATCTGCATGTTGAAAGTTTTTTTTTGAAATTATCTGGATTCTGTCTCCTTGTGTATTTATAAAATTTCTGATTTTGCAATCAGATATCTATGGGTGGAAAATAAAGATAGATTGTGGTCCTTGTAAGTATGCATGACAGAATTTCACTGATAAACAAGGCTTTAAAACGTAGAACAACTCCTGTCCATGTGTCAAATATTGCACAGTCAGTGGAACAAAGTTGGACCCTTCTTGGTACAAGAGAAATCTTGTTTCCACTGCGAATGAAGTGTACCAGTTACCTTTCCCTTGCCATGAGGGTGAATCACAAAGCTTGGCTCATGTGCATTTGACTACATTCCTTTCTCATCTTAAGGAAGTATGGCCTTACTCACCCACACTTCTTAGATCTGCCCTGGTAATGTTTTATCTCTGTACCATGTCTGAGTGCTACTTGATGAGAGCATGCTGGTTGGTGCCAAAACTGCGTGAGAAACCATGCTAAAAAGCAGTGAGGACTTGGGCCAGGACTTGAGCAAATGCTGACATCTCATTCTGTTTATGAGTGCTGACTTAGTCAGGGAAACAAGATCATGGCTCATCTCAGTGAAGAGTTTTGTTTATCCAAAAATACATGGCATTTTGGTAGTCAGTACTGCTTACCAAAATGATGTCCTCATGGGTTAGCAGTCCCCATGGGCACATGGCTGAGGCTTCTTTGGCTTACTGATGACCACAGACTATGTTTTTTTACAGTTTTTTATTTATCTTAATTTCTCTCAAGTAAATATTAAGGTCTTAGCTTAAACATTCTTTTGATATTCTTCTGTGGGAGCAGACATTCCTTTTAGATGTCTGCCGGACAGTCTACTGAATATGGTTGAAATTTGCTGGTATATGATCAGCAATAGGAATCTAATTGTGAGTCTCAGCTAATACTAACAGAAATTCAATCCTTTGTTTTAAATGCAGACAAAATGAAGCAAAGCATCTCATTTCATCATTCTACATACTTGTCTTTTTCCTACAAGAAGACATCATCGGCTAAGACAACCATATGACCATTTAAGCCTAGAGGATTAATATTTTTTACAAAAATACTATGATTTCTACTTAAAGAAGCTCCATAATACCTTTTTTCTTTTGATTATGTGAATAACTTTGCATAGTCTGATGTGATCTGTAACAATTCAGCTCATTCTAATATAAATACTCAACAGAAATAAGCATCTAAGTTAAAGGGTTTTGATTGTTCACAGGTAATTCTCATCCGGATGAGAGTTAATGTTTTCTTTACTATGGTGTACAGATATTTTGACTTAAATTGTAGCTCGTCAGCATTGGATGAGAGATGTGTGTGCATGGAGAAGGGAGAGTAGTTTCACTGTTGGAGATAATTGCATTATTTCTACCAAAAAGCTGCTGGACATTTTAATGGAGTGAACTGAAGAGAGGAAAATATGAGCTGTCATGTTCAACTTACGATTTAGCTAGCAGCTAAGTCCAAATTCAGTCTGTGTCTATGTGAGCCACACAGCAGAACAGACTTTGTTTCACAATACAGAACGCAGGCTATATCATAGGCCAGGCTGTTGCGTGAAGATAATGGCACTGCTTTACACCATGGCAACTGCAGTATTTCCAAACTCATTCTGGAACATTTTCTTCATTTCTGAACCACCTTGGCTTTCATCGGCAGGTGTCTTGTATCTCAGTGTGTCCATTCTTTGCTCTTCTGTAAAACTAGGACATTTCTTAGGATTTACAAATTCAGACTATTGCTTAAGACTGTCAAATAAGACAAGAGAATTCTACTTCTAGACCAAACAGACTGAGATATACAAGTTTCTCCCAGCTGAAAATCACAGAATACCTCTGTATTCCTTGTAAAACAAAGCAGGGTCGTCATAATGGCATGATATTTTTTATTACCAAAGTACTAAATGATGTGAAGAGTGACAAGCTAAGCATTATTTCTGTCCCACTTATAAATATTGTAAATACTAGAATTGATTTTAATGATAGAACTTAAATAAAATAATAGAATTGTATATTTTCTAATAGCATTCATGAGATCCATGGCATTAATGAACATAAAACTTACCAAGTGGTATGACTAACATTTTGACTGAAGTTACTAAACCATTTCAAGACGATATCCCCTCTGCACACTCAACGTACACTGTATATTTTCTCTAATTTTTGTTTCATTTTTATTTGAGAAACAGAAATAAAATCATATTTTTCCTAGAAAAAGATAGTGACTTTTTTTTTTTCTTTTCCATTTACGTGACTTCATGAACTAATGAAACTTTGATGCTAAGGCAATCTAATCTGTAAGCTGCCATTACTCACAGTTGTGTTCAGCAATAACCAGAGTATAAAATTGTGTTGAATATCTCCTGCTGTTGTTTCCACAAGGTTAACAGCTAAAGGATTTTTAGCTTTGCTGCTGTAGCATGGATGTTTCTTGTTACAAAGCAAAATGAATTTAGCGGTTTGACTTATTTTGAGGAAATTCATTCTGACAAATATCTGGAAATAGTCTACGGAAAGAATGTCTCATGCCATATACATTGATCTGCTGCATTGATACACACAGTGTTGTGAAATTCAAGACAGAATTACTCCTTACCTAATTACCCAAATCTTCAATGTTTTAATGTCAAAATATTGTGCTTTGAAAATCTGAAATTTAAACAGAAGTACAATTATTTCTGGTGAGGCAGATGTATAGAATGGGGATATATTTCCCTACTATTTCCATGACATTTTTTAGTTTACATAATTGGTTTATTGCTTATTGGTTATGTGTTACAAATGCATGTCATGTTTGATAGAAAACCCAGTGCAACAGTAAATACGTACATGTTCAAGTGCATATAACATGTTTTCCTTAAGACTGATCATGTCATTGAATTACATAGATGATCTTTGAGCTCCCTTTGAATACAAGCCATTCTGTGATTCTATGATGTTTTTATGATGATGCTTTCATATATATATTTTTGAAGTTACAGAAAAACTTTGTACTAACTGTAACCTATTATAAACACTCATAAATTATCATTAGCACTTTCCTGTGTGTAAGATATAGCATGTTAGTCAACTGATGAACAAGATGTAATGATGACTTTTTAAATATTTTTTGTTAGAGAACCTGTAGAGTCATCACATTTTATACCATTACCAGGTAGTAAATCCCCTCCTAAACCTGTCCTCAGGTAAAACATTTAAATATTTTATATTGTGACTAAGCTTATATAATGGAGAATAGGTAACTAAAGACAATATTTGTCTTGTTAAAACAGTAAGATTCTTAAAGTAACAGTACAAAAGTACTTTAATTTAACATTATTGCCTCCTTTCTTTTTTTATTAGCTAACAGTAATCTTGAAAGTGTACACTTTCCAAACAGTACTGATGCTTCAGAAAATGTAGTCCCACAGAGCTCTTTAAACTCCATGTTCTATAGGCATAACTAAATCTTACAGTCTTACGCAAATTAATATCAGTAGAGGAAAGTAAGATGCAGAATACAACTGACTGGGGAAATAACAATTATTTTTTCCACGGATGTAGATCAGTGGAAAGGCACTTGATTTCAGGATAAAATACTATTTTAACCCTGATGAAAATTTCTTCCTGATTTAACACTGGAAGTTGTAATGGTCTTCAACATGTGAGCTTGGTGCAGCTAGTCAGAAGGTAGTTCTACACTGAGAAAATGACTGCTTTTTGTAGTCTAAAGGAAACTAAAGTAGTATGGCTACAGTTGTGACAGCTCAAACTACAGTTTGAAATTGTCAATTGTTCGTAGGAAGAGGATATACAAGACTTTCTCACTCGTTTCCAGGCTCTGGGAGTTTTCCTTTCAAGATTTACCAGACTAATGAATTTGAAACTGATTCCCAACAAGTAGAAATCATGGAAAACAGTGAATTTTTGATAATTTATACCACCTGATGTTCTGTCTTTAGAAAATTTACTTGTGTTCATATTTTGTTTGATTGTTTTTCTTCTAGATAAGATTTTTTTTATATAATTCAGAACAATATTGAAAAAAAATACAATTTTCTACATATTTTTCTGTTTCTACTCCTGAATTTGTGGAGGTTGCTCCAAAAGTAATGCCTCATATTTGTTTCTATGAAAATAAAAATGCATACAAAGAGCATAATAGCTCTGTCTGATAGAGCACAATCCTCAGCTACAAAAGAAAAAAAAAAGTAGAAGAAGTATATATATATACATATATTCAACATAGGCACCATTAGCTACATATTTTCACCTATGATGAACAAGGGCATCACTGGTAAAAATCTGCAGTAAAGGAAGTGACCCACTGTCACACTGGCCACTGCTGAAACATAACACCCACCATCTCACTTATTTGCATCAACTGTTTGGTCTCCATAAATGTTCAGCAAGCATCAATAAATGTCAGTAGGTGCAATATTTTCTGCATGGAGGAATTTGGTGACATTCCTTTTCTTCTTACACACTTCCATGTCAGATGCCATTGTGTTAGACTGCCCCTCTGCTGCAGTCTGCCCCACAGTAGCAAAATGTAATGGAATACTGGTGAGAAAATTCAGCCTCTAGTGACATACCATTAATGTCTGCCACTGAAGTTGTGGGCCAATATAATAATGCAGTAGGCATTAGTTTTGGAGCAACCTTTATCATTCTAATTGCCCTGCTGGGGGCAGTGTTCCCAGTCACTAGATCAGGCTGCCCAGGCTCCTATCCAACTTGACCTTAAAGGCCTCCAGGGATGGGACATCTACAACTTTTCTGGGCAGCCTGTGCCAGAACCTCTCAATCCTCTGAGTTAAAAATTTCCTCCTAATATCTAATATCCATATCTGTCTTATTTTTGTTTAAAATAATTTCCCCTTGTCCTGTCAGTATGAGACCACGTAAAAAGTCACCCTCCTTGATGCTTATAAGCTCCCTTCAAGTACAGAAAGGCCACAATAATGTCATTGTGAAGCCTTCTCCAGGGTGAAAAAACCCAGCTCCCACATTCTTCCTTAGTAGGAGAGGTGATCCAGCTCTCTGTTCATTTTCATGCTGCTCATGGGGATCCTCTCCAACAGTTGCACATTTTTCTTTTGCTAGGGGGACACAGTACTCAAGGCGGGGCAAGACTAGAGAGGAACAGTCACCTCCCTTACCCTTCTGGCACTCCTCTTTTGATTTAGCCCAGGGTACTGTTGGCCTTCTAGGCTGGAAACACATATTTCTCTTGGGGGACATTACCTGTGACTGTTCTTCACCTGGACCACAATCTGCCAGCTAATACAACTCAGTCATTTCTTTATCCGTCAAACAGTCTACTCTTCAGATCCATCTCTCTCCAATCTAGAGATAAGGAGGTTGTGTGGAACCATGTCAAAGGCCTTGCACAAGTCCAGGTAAACAGCATTAGTTGCTAATTTCTCCATTGATACTGTCACTCCATCATAGAAGTAATAGTCTTATTCTTCATACATTTCTAAACTTCTAGTTTGACCAGTGGGTCATCACTCAGCTATGCTGGTTTCCTGTCTCGTCTGCTTGATTTCTTTTTCTGGGGAATAGAGAACTCCTGTGCTTTCAGAAAGGCATCATTAAAGAGTACAAGAGAGACATGGTTATCCTGGATGGAGTCCAATATAGGGCCACTCAAACGATGAAGGGACTGCAGCATCTCTACTGTGAGGAGAGGCAGAGAGCTGGGACTCTGCCTGAACAAGAGTAGGCTCAGAGAAGGTATTATCAATGTCTATAAATACTGAGTGTGGGGGAATGAAGAAGGAAGAGGCAAATTCTTTTCAGTGGTATCCACTAACGGGATAAAAGGCAAGGAACACAAATGTAAATAAAAAGAAAAGGGAGAAATCCATATCTGGTCCTTGTTCCCAGGAAAGTGAGTGCATTCAATAAAAGATTAAAAAAGAAGAATAGAATAGAATAGAATAGAATAGAATAGAATAGAATAGAATAGAATAGAATAGAATAGAATAGAATAGAATAGAATAGAATAGAATAGAATAGAATAGAATAGAATAGAATCCTGCAATTTTATCTTTCTTAACAGTGAACAAGTGTCCTGACCACTAATTTACCATCAGACTCCCATTTACCTAGCTCTGTGATTACTACATTGCTCAAGGGAGAGCTGCTCAGAAGCCTTTGTGCCATTGCAGATCCTGAAGTCAGGGAAGAGCTCAGACCTGCTCTCCCCACATCCAGATACTCTCACTAAGAAGTAATGACCTCTTCTCTCTGTCTTTGCAGGTTAGAAACCGTAATATTAGATAAAAGAAAACATGCAATACTTTCAGTTAATTTCCTGCCTCCTGAAAATGAGAGGAATCTATTTTTAGCAAGCCTGATCATGCTCTGAGGATCTCTGCAGAGAAATTGAAGAGAAGAGTATTTGGTTTGTAGGGAATAGATGTGGGGGTCTTCAGAGATGATGACCTCTATTCATGGAATATGTGCACTATGTGCTGGTCCACTGACTTCACTGCAGTCATGTATCAAACTTTGATTTGAAAATAATCATCTAAGTCAGACTTAGTAAAATTCATTTCCTGCTGTTGTAATTCATTTTTCCAAAACAAACACAGTAAATCATTCCTTGGAAGACCATGCTTTTATTTATTTATTTGTTTATTTATTTTCTCTTCCACTGTACTTCTTGGTAAAGTTTTTGGTTTAGCAATTTTTTAAAAGATTTTTCTTTAGTCTGACACTCTTTTTGGTCTGTAGCTTTAAAATCATTTGTCACTTTTAAATAGTGGATAAATTATCCTGGGTTTATTCTTCTTCTCATTATTCTCATGCATTTATTTCTCAAGAACTAGATAATCTAGGAACTGAGCTTCTATTTTATACTGAACTGAAGTGATTAGAAAGTAATTCTTTACTCCTGAACTGTAAAGGAACTAGCTTTAATGAGATATTGTCTAATAAAACTCTACACAGTGCAATAGCTCTGTTACTTTCAATGTGACTGTTTGCACTTTGGATCCTTTTTCAGTATTGTGTTATATGTAAGGTAATTCTTAAAGGCCAAGTCAGTTTGACAAAGCAGCATTTCCTCTGAACATGTTAGTTGTCAGGGAGCTGCTTTTCAGATCAGTTAACTTGGTAAAAAACACTCTGAAAGGGTAGATATGGCTGGGTATGGATAAACTAATTCCTAAAACTGCTTCTTGTTTCAAATGTACAGGTGCAATATCATAGTAACAGTATCTTACTAGGATGTGTCATAGTGAATTTGAGTATTACAGAGCAGAAGACTTGCTTTGCTCTGTTTTGTTGTTTAACAATAAGCTCCAGAAGTAAGCAAGACCCTTTCACACCAGGAAGATTAATTTTTCTCTGGCCGGAGCTTAGATAATGGCCTCATCAGTAGCTTGCAGTCCTAACCATCATACAGACAGATGACAGATGCAGATTTGTTGTATACTTGAACCTGACAGGGCTGAAAGGCCAACTCTTGTATTCTGTTATTTTTTAAATTTATAATTTTCCTTAATAGGGTGTAAATATATACTGCTACTAAACTACTTCCCAAAAAACATCATTCAGAGCTAATACTACTGAGAATAATCCCTACATTTGTGACATCCTATACTCTTCCTCTGCATACCTCTACCTTCATCCTCATAGATTCCCTTTTCCAGCTCTATTTGCACATTTGCTGAGATTCTGATGTATGCTAGTTTGAGTTGCGGGCCTATTTGTGTTTCTGAATCATCTGAAATTCTAATAGTCTCTCATCTTAAAACTAATAACTCCCACACCTAATGGTCACCTTGCTCCTAAGCTTGGTTGTGTTGCTTAGACAGCAACACTTTTTTTACACTTAGTACTGATCCAAGGTTTCCAGAAGACATCAGGCACAAAATATTTCAGTTCAATTGGCCTGGATTTGGTTCACATTCTGGCGAAACTTTCAGATTCCTTATTTCACTTTGCCTTCACACAGTCAGGCTCAGCAGTGATGAGGACATACACGGAGTACAGTGTCCTGTTCTAGGCTCCCCAGTACAACAGTGACATACTGACAAGAGTCCAACTAAGGGACAGCAAGATGGTCAGGTACTGGTTCATCTCCTTGATGAGGAGAGGTTGGGAGAACTGGGCTGGTTCAGCCTGGAAAAGGGAAAGCTCAGAGGGAGATCGCATCGATGTCTATAAATACCAGGAGGTAGGCTGCAAAAGAGACAGAGCCAGGCTCCTTTCAGTGGTGCTCAGTGCCAGGACAAGATGCAGTGGGTACAAATGGAAACTTTTGTGCCAGCTGGCCCAGGTTGCTTAGGGAGGCTGTGAAGTCTCCTCCTTGGAGATCTCCTTGGACCTGGGCAACCTGCTCTGGTGTCCCTGCTTGGGCAGGGGCTGGGCCAGGTGGACCCCTGTAAAACTCAGCTATTCTCTGATTCTGTGAAGCTTCGTTTTCTATGACATCATACAGTTATGGTAATAGGCTTTGAGAGTTAATACTATTTACAGTAGAGAAAAAGAAAATAACTGAGGTTATATTTTAAATTTATCAGTGCAAATGATTACGTATGTGGCAAATGCTTAGTTTTGTTTTTCAAAATGTTTTAAAAATCCTTAAGAAGAATGTTTCATCTCTGTGGAAAATAAAGATGAAATTTACTCAGATAGCTCACAAAAATATTAACATATCTAAAATTTAGTGCAATCACAGTAAAAGTAGATTGTATGAAAATAGAGAGTTATATGTATATTTTTTCCTCATGATTCTATACTCAGATAAAAGTGAATTTCTATTTTATATTTCAACTGTCTTAGAAACAATGAATCTTTTTTTTTTTGGGGGGGGGGCAGAGGCAGGATGGATAGGGTAGACACAGAGAAAAAATGTGTGCATCCTATTGGAGGGCTTTACAGAGAAAAATATACATTTTAAATTAATTACACATAAGTGTTATGTAGTGTCAAAGTTATATATGTTTACAGTACGTCTTCTACACAATTCTTCATATCGACGCTGAAAGTGTAATTTGCATCCTAACAAGAGCATTAATCTTCCTTTGAACTTGAGGAAATGTGCCCCTTTGGGTATGATATATTCTTACATATGGAGCAGTTTATCCTTTTGCATTTACCATGTTAATTTGAAAAATAAAAAATAGTACTTATTTAAATTTCTCCATCCATAAGCAAAGCAATAGATAATGTAAAATTAAATACATTCTAGCAAGCAAGTAAATTGTACTTGCAGAAGACTTTAGATACTGTTTCAAATATTTTAGTAAGGTGTTTTGAAACTCAGGCATAGTATATGAATTACATTCATTATAATAAGAGGAAAACAGGAGAGTTAAATGATCTGTTACAAAACTTATAAAAATTTACATTTTCTCTTTTTGGTCTAAACCTGCAGGCTGAAGTCGATGCAAAGTATCTGCAGAGAATTCCATTTTATTTTATTTGTCATCAGTTTTCTTCCTTTAACACTTTCCTTCTCTTTCTAAGTAATTCTGTTATTATGTGAGAAGGAACACAGTGAAGGAGAACAGTTTGGGTTTTTTTCATATAAATTCCTATTCTTATGACAGTTGAAAAGGTTCAGAGGTTCAATTAATCTATATGAATTTGGATAAGAACTTAAATCATGAATTAAAACCCTCTAAGCCTCGGAATATTTGTCTGAAACAAGCTGAAAGTCCAGTCCTTCCTTTATTTATTAATTTTGTCTGTAGACAAAGTCTCTTCGTCTATGTTTAAAAGCTTAAGATCAGGTATACAACTTTCTCCAGAAATATTCAAAAGTTACATTTTTTCAGTTTATGGCATAAAAAGAACAGAGTGCAATCTGTGGAAAACATGTTTGACTCTCATTAGACCAGAGAATTTGAGAATTCAGAAATGTACACTTTCACAAGGGACACACAGAAGTAAATCACAGAATGTTTGTAATCTGCCATCTGCACGTATTTGTCACTACACATGCATAATAGCTGATTTCACAGGAGACACAGAAGGACGTATGTATGCATCCAGAATTAAGCCATCAGACAGGAGACAGTAATACATTCACACAAATAATAATTTTCTGATAATTACTTTATAAAACTACCATCAATTGTTTTAAATCTTTCACAATAAACATCTACTTCTCAGCATGTTAAAGAACACAGATTAAATTGTCTGGGCTGATGAAGTGCAGAGGAACAAATAATTGCAAGACTAGTATTTAAAAACACATGTAGTGCTAGACAGAATAATGACAAATAATACATTATTCATAAAAGTTACAAGGTTTAAAGAGGATACAGGCCTGGGGTGCTGCCTAAAGGAGCTGTCAAGGTGCCTGATCCACCCTTTTTTCAGTCTCTGGAAACTTCAGGCATCCCAGATGATACAGAATTCTGCTGAATTTTAATTTCAAACCACAGGGCCTGTATTACTTCTTCAACTGTCTGTGGAACGGCATTTTAGACTGTGTCTTTCTGCAGGGAGTTTTAGTATCAGCTGTCGCTCATGATGATATTGTCATTCCTCCTTTGTACATGAGAGGCATAATTAGCAGTGCTTCGTAACATGTATCCTCTGGTTTGGCACCGTCCTGCTTTATACTACACCATTTCTTTCTGTTGCTGACTGAAAAAGCAGAGGAATTATCTTTGTGCTTTGGGTATATGCTTCCCTATCATCATGGAATGCATGCAATGACTCTATCTTCTTCCTCAGTAAAGAATATACAGTGTTGGTGAGATCACTGAAAATAATTGTAGTTCGTTTCTGAGTGATTGGCAGGCTAATGCCTTCCCAGAATAATAGGCAAATGCAATTATCAGTCAGCACTAGCCACACATCTCACTAAATTATGTTAAAGATGTTCAAAGAGATTAAACTTGCACAACTTAAAAAGTTGTACTGTACATCACACAGTTAAATAGAATCATGATCAGTTAGATGATTTCATAAAAATTGGATTCAGTTAAGTTTTTGTTCGTTTTTCCTTAAATATGTTCCTTTAATATATTTTGATTTAGTAGACTTTTTTAAAAGAACAAGATAAGTCAACTAAAAAGAAAACTTTCTGACATTTTTTTAAAAATAATCAAAACTTATTTATAATGTAAAATATTATATACTTATATAATGTAATAATTTTATATACTTACATTTTCTATAGAATAATTCATATTTTCATTTAAAACCAATTCTTGGAAAATAAATCATATTTCAGTTTGTAGCTTGGAATATACAATATGTCCAAATCACATTCACATTATTTCTACCCTAGTAACACTTTTTGATCAAATCAAAATTGATTGTTTCCTAATCAAAAATGTTAAACTTTCAAATTTTTCTTACAGTTGGAATTAAAAAAAAAAAAAAAAAGTATTAGATAAATAGTAATTTTTGGAAAGATTTACTGTTTCTATTCATATGGAAAATAAATGTTTTACTGGTGTCAGATTAATAGATTTTATGAGTTATTTTCATCATCTACTTGTATAAAGTTTCAGTTATGTGCTCAGGGAGCTTTTAATATACAGAAGTAGAGAATAGCTTGTACCAATTGCAGAAAAGATGAAAGTAATATTTTCATCATCATAGAATAGTAGAATCATTTGAGTTCAAAGAGACCCTTAAAAGTCATCTATTCCAACTCTCCTACAATGAACAGGGTCACCTGCATCTAGATCAGGTTGCTCAGAGCCTGATACAGCCTGACCTTGAATGTCTGCAGGGACAGGGCTTCCACCATCTCTCTGGGGAAATTGTTCCAGTGTCTCACTACCCTTATGGTAAGAAAATATTCTCTTTATATCTAGTCTTAAAAGTCTGTCTCCTTCCCTCTTACATACACCTTTAGCTAATGACCTCTCTCAGGTCTCCCCAGAACCTTCTCTTCACCAGGATGAACAGCCCCAGTTCTCTCTGCTTGTCCTCATAGGAAGCGTTTTCCATCCCTTGGATCATTTTTGTGACCCTCCTCTGGGCATGCTCCAGTGGTTCCATGTCTCTCCTGTTCTGAGAACTCCACATCTGAATGGAGTACTCCAGATTTCGTCAGCATCGATTATAGGGCAGCATCACCTCTCTTGACCAGGTGGCCACGCTTCTTTTGATGCAGCCCAGGATACAGTTGGTTTTCTGTGCTGCGAGGGCACATTGCTGGCTCATGTCCAGCTTGCTGTCCACCAGTATCCCCAGGTCACTTTCAGCAGGGCTGTGCTCTGTTCTTATATCCCCCACGTTATACTGATAGCAGAGGTTGCCACAACCCAGGGGCAAGACCTTGCACTTGTCTTTGTTGAACCTCTTGAGTTTCACTTAACCCCACTGCTCAAGCCTGTCTAGGACCTTCTGGATGGCATCCCATCTCCTAGGCATGTTAACTGCACCACACAGCTTGGTGTCATTGATAAACTTGCTGAGGGTGCGTTCAATCCCACTGTCAGAGTTATTGATGAAGATATTAAAGAGCACTGGTCCCAGTACTGACCCCTGAGGGACACCACTTATCACTGATCTCCATCTGGACATCAAGCCATTGACCACCACTCTCTGGGTATGATCTCGTAACCGGTTCCTCATCCAGTTCATTTTCAAACTCATATTTATTATGACTTGTAGGTAAATTTATGTTTTATTTATTTATATTTAATCAGGAGGCTTTTTCTGCAACATTTTCCAACTAGATGCTTGCAAGAGCCCAGCTACCTCAGATGTGTCAGACGGTACATCTTCTGTTAGAAAATCACTTGTTGGCCTGTTGCTGGTAGGAAGTGAGCAAATATATGTCCAATATCACATGTGTAATCTGAAGGAGAGAGTTTAGATGTTTAAATGAAACTTGTCTGGTAGAACTATTCTAAAATTGTTGAAGTCAGTAGAGCTACATCTGTATGTACCAGCACAGGATGTTTCTATCAGGATTCATTTTAAAACATAGATGGTGCTGATATTTTGGAAAGAATTTTTCCAAAGCTTCTCACATTTTTGTGTTTTGTTCTACACGTTCAGAAGCATCTACTCATGAAGTGGAAACAAAGACTATTGAAATAATCCAATGGTCTGTACAATGAGGAAGAATTGCAAAAAGCTGCAATAAACAGTACAATATTTATGTCACTCTGAAAGTAATTCCTTCTACTAATTTTCGTAGAAACTACAACAGATACAAGGAACATAATAGCACTTTGTGATAGAGCAAATTCTCAACTACAAAAATAAAGAAATAAATAATGATAATAATAATAATAATAATAATAAATATAGTCACGATTTGCTATGCATTTGCATTTATGATGAACAACAGCCTATATGTATCACTTGTAAAAAGCTGCACCAGTAGAAGTGACCCATTGTCACATTGGCCACTACTGAAACATACCACCCGCTGCCTCACTGTGCTCACACTCTGCTTGGCCTCCATAAGCATTTAGCAAGTATCAGTGAAAGTCAATGGGTGACATTTTTTCCTCATGAAGGAATTCAGTGGCACACCTTTGCCTCATATGCATTTCCACATCAGACATCATTGTGTCAGATGGCCCCTCTGCTGCCATTTGTCAGAGAACAACAAAATGGAATGGAATATTGGCAGGGTGATTCAGCCTCTACTGTCGTACCACCAAGATAGGATGCATACTTCTGGAGCAGCCCTCATATATACATATTGTATCGATTCAGATTATGGTTTTAGTTTTGTTATTTTTTGTTTTTCAATATATTTTATAATGAAACCTTGAAAAAAAAAAGTATTAGATACATAATAATATAATATCAGTTTGAAAATAAGATCCTGCTTTATAAACAGATCACCGTTATGATAGGAAGTAAAATTCATCCATCATTTCCTGATCTGTTCTTTCTCCTCAAAGTTTTCCTTTTACTCCACTTATTTATTAAATATTATTAAAAAACAAAGCAAAGCACATTTTCGTTTAGTAGTCTGGGCGTTTAACATTCCCTCTGAAACTAATCAGATTGTGTCCCCCATGATACACACTGAACTCTCTGAGAAGCTTGGAAAGTACATTCTGTTGTTTTTATGTGGCATTTTTAGACTGCTTCCTGGAGAAAATCCTCATCCAGTATCTTTCTTAATCACTTTGAAAATATGCTTCATTTTGATTTGTTTGAGATGTGTGATTCTTTATTCTTTCTTTCTTTCTTTCTTGTTTTTTTTTTTTTTTTCCTTGAAAAGGTGTTTGAAGTCCTTGAATTTACCCCTGGGCCCAACAGCCATCCTAATTCTCATTTCTAATCCCTGAGCACCCTTAATCAAGACTTCAGTAGTTTTAATTATTATTCAACATCTTATTTAGGATTAAATTTTTTCTATGATTGTACAATGAATACAGATCATGAAATACTCATTGTATAACCAAAATTAAAAGAATAATCCTTCCAACAAAGTTTGGAGCTTAAACTACCCAGGATTTAAGAGAGCTAAGTGATTGAAAAGGAGATTTGTTGCTTGGTCAAATGTCCTCAAAGTTAAAACAGATTTTTAAGTATTCTCAGGAAAAAGGAAATTACCATGATGTACCAAATGCGAAATCTGTCAGATTTGATAGCCTATCTCTTATCATGGCCAGTTCAAAGTGTTTCAGAAAAGAAAAAGTCTAAGAACTTCACAGCAGGAGATTGTTGAAAAATCTACAGTTACAATTAGATGTCATCCTGATCTTTGATATCAGAGAAAACTTAAACCCTGAAGCCTGAAGCTGAAGATCTCATCAATAAAATCGGCATTAATTATAAAAATCTCTTATACTCTTGATATCAATCTATAAGTCCAGCTTCTTTTAGTTAAGTTTATGAACTCAGAAATGATAGTTTCCAGAGGACTAACAGGTTTACAATAAGTGTAGCATGACTTCGTATGAATTAAATATTTAAGCAGATGCATATTCTTCTTTATAAAACCAGCAATGAGGAACAAAGGAACAAAAATGCACAAAAGGTATATAGAAATGCATAGCGTCTAAATCTTCTTTTCCTCTATGCCTTTATGAGACTTACTATGTATATTATGATTACGCTTACAGAAACTAAGTATCTGACTGATTCAGTAAAAATATTTGCCTTTAAAATATGTATTTCAACCCTACAGACGTACAGAATTAGTTGAACTCAAAGTTATATGCAACAATGAGATGGTTAGAGGTGGCACTGGTCCTTTCATGCTGCTTTCCATCAACCTCGATCGCTAGCTGAGCAGATTATGTCGACAGTGCTGTACAGGCTCTCGTGGGCCCAATGTAGCATTGCCCTTGAATGCACTGTTCAGAAATAAAAATGTTTTTGGCCTAGATGAAATAGTTGAGAATACAACATTTCAAAGGCTTTCACCTGCAACAGAGTTTTCACATTTCAGTACTTTTTCTAGACCTTCTTTTCCTACTCTGAGCAGTGGTGTGTATTTGGATTTAGCCTTCCTTCGCCTCTCCACATCCCTTTGAATAGAAAACATTGTGTGATTTCCTATTCAGAATTCCTTTTCAGTGTTTTCCACATTTTGAATTCATTGAAGATATCAAACTGCATAGGTTTAAACCCCACAAAGTAACTTGAGAGGGAAGTATTCCTATTTTGCAAAAGCAGTCCTTCAGTGTGAACAACTGAGTGTCTTAAGAAAGTTGATTAGGACAAAATGATCACAGATTTTCAGACCACTCTTGAAAAACATCTTATCTTTCATAGGAGGAGTTGGAGAAAGAGTGAAAGAAGGAAAAAAAAACAAAAAAAAAAAAAAAAATTTTAAAAGATAATTTCTTAGCAGGGGATTCTATTTATGTCACTTCAACCAATGAAGAAAAACAAATAATCAAGCAAAAACTTAAAATAGGATTAATGGTGATTCATTCAGTTACACTTTCCAAATCAGCTCTTTCTGCAGTATCACAATAAAATGGTTGGCAGTGAGTCAGATAATATTCCGTACCTCTGGGATTGACACCTAAAGAAGATATGAGATTTCTCAATTATTTTGCATCAATAATGAGATTGATGCATATGACATAAAGTAATCAACTTGATAACAATAATAACTGAGTAATTTATCTCAGTGGGCTGTAATATGATCATACTGGTTTTACCTTTGTTCATAAGTAAATAGTTGATTTGAAACAGAAACAGAAACTTTCAGTGGCTGTTATTTCAGCCAAACATCAGCTCTCCTCTCTAAGTAGGAACCATAGATGTTATAGCTCCCTTACTGCTGACCTGTAAGTACAATCCTTGCTTGCTTTATTCATATTTGAAATTTTTTTTTTTTTTTATAAATAAAATTACTGCTGATTTTTCAGTACATGGTATACTTAGTAGGAGCTGATTTGATTGATGGCTCACTCCACATGTCTATTACTCAAGAATCTCCAGTTTTACCACTCCATTTCAGTCCTCAGGACAACAATTGACAAGTTACCTCATGTATTCCAACCCTACTCTTACTCTACTTGCTGAAAGATACTTATGTAACCTATTTCCACTTCAAAGTTATAGTTTTTGTACTCCGGAAAATACCAAGTTAAATCCTAACCAGCTGAATCTGTCCCAGCTGCTTATTCTGTGTTAATTATTGCCTAGCACCCCTGCTGAGGCAATAGGACTTGCCAGTGCCTCCTGCAGTGGTCTATTTCTTAAAGGCGCATGTTAATTGTGAATTAACAAATCATAATTTAAAAAATAAACTCCAAACAGCAAATTCTGGTGACATTTAAATTGGTCTATTCAGTTAAATAGGATGACAGTTTATTTAATAATGATCATGTTTCTCTGCGTCTTTTTCCCCCCTCTTAATAGCATTCTGTTTTTTCAAAAAAGTTACTGTCTACAAATGCAATTCAAATTACCTCTTTGTGAATCAAAATTGCAAGAGTTGATTTGACTTGACCTTACATTGCTTCTTGAAGGATGGGAGGATCTGGAAGAACAATCTATTTCTTTAAGGAGCCAACTCTGCTTGCCTTACTGTGTAAAATATTAATAACTGAGAAGAGTATCAGTTTGGTTAAATGCGGATTGTAGTATTCAGCTGACTTCACAGTTTTAATGGTAATTTTTCTTTTTAAGAATGATTGGCCCTTGTGAAATTTGAGGAGCAAACAACACTGCAGGATTTTTATGGATAGAAGCATCCTTCTGTATGATCCCCAGATGAAAAGCTGTCATGCATCTCCTGAATAGGTTTTATCCTCCTCCCCTTCCATGCCTAGTTTTTTGAGACTCCAAGCAATTCTTTACAATTCCCTAAATAAAGACATCAGAGCATTGGCAGAAACAGTACATGAACAGAAATGGGCAGCTGTTTCCAAGAGCAAAATAAATTAAAAAAAAAAAAAAGGCACCAGNAAAAAAAAAAAAAAAAAAAAGAAGGCACCAGATTAGTAAAAAGCTAAAAAGCTGTGAAATGTTATTGTAATGTTATTACTGAGCACATGTCAACATGATGCATCCTTCCAGTTTAAAGTGGTACTTCAAACAGAAGATTTCTCACTTAATATATATTTAACCTAAGTATATGAGCTGTTCTGTGGAAGGATTCTTACCAGTCTATCAAAGGTAATTAGAGGCACAGAGTAAACTTCAAAGACAAAATGTGAATTGAATTGGATTTTTTTTTTTAAAGGAGGAAGAAAGATGGGAAGGTAAAAGAAATCTTTTCATTTGGGAATATTACAGAAGGCGTCTATTAATATAATCTTACAGAGAGGGCTTTAATGATGACCGTAAATATAAACTATCCCCTTATTTTGTATTCCATTTTATAGAACTGATGTAAAATATAGATAATGCTGCAGCATTTGCTTCAAATTGAATTTTTTTATAGTATCTTATTATTAGGTAAATAACGTATTCTAATAATAACTGGAATATTTGCTGCTGAAATTGCCACACCCACCTCCCAGTGCTTAGGTTTTTTTTCTTGGATCAATTTTATTGCTAGTCAAATAATTAATTCCTTACATATAATTCTGTTTCCTAAATAGCTGAATAGCTGTGCCAAGTATTCAGTATGTTCTGTGAAACACGTAACTTTAACACTGTGTCTGCTTTTGTTCATTATTGTAGTCTTTAATTACATGATCAGATAATATTTCTCAGCACAGCATCAATTTATACTATTTATTCTTGGTTTTCCTCTCTCTTTTTTTTTTTTTTTTCTGGGAAGACTCAAAGACACACACCTGCAAAATTAATTTTTAATGTCATTGTTTGAAGCACTAGAAGTCTTCAAAAATCTTCACAAATAAACATTTTTCAATTCAATAAAACACACTTCCTCTCCTCTTGTCTTGGTTGCTTTAATAAATGGCCAAATATCTTAACGGTAACAAGTAATATAGATAATGACGGCACCAGTAAATATCATAGAGAGATTGAGCATGAAAAATTTTAACCTAAAAGCTGGAACTTTCAGAAAATCTATGAGAGACTACAATGAGCTACAGTAAAAAATATTACCTTATACAATAGAGATTTGTACAGATCCCAATTACTGACTCTGTAATGGCAAATTATTTAAATATACTGCAGGATAACTGAATGGAAATCTATTTACCTACTGAATAATCTTTCTCTGTATTCGCATTTTCAAAATCATAATGCATGAAAGTGTGCTTTAAATATTAAGATTTTTAACATATTTTGCTCCAAAAACGACTTCCAGCAAAGTAACCAATCTTATCATGTCAGGTTAGGGTTAAAGGACTAAATTATGATATTACTCTTTATTTCTGATTCAGCAGTGGGTGAAAATCTTATTTCTCCCCCAGTGGGAAATAGCCAATTGAAAGTTGCTGTTTCTTTTGATCTTAGTCCAAAACTCATCAAAATCGATAGTTGTCTTTCCACTGACCTTGAGTATTACTAATACCAGCTATTTCGACAGGTAAGTGGAGTGGATTTCTGTGTAACATGAATGCAGCTTTACAGAAAACCACTGTTAACTCTCCTTCCCATCTGCTTGTTCGTAGTTTCTGGTTCTTTACAGTGAGCAAGGGGAGCATTTTAAACTATAAGAAAGGAATTAAAGGAAGAAACTGGATAACAGCAAAACTATGTAGTGCCTATGTTTCTATTTGAACTAATTTAAAGTCAAAAGGCAACATGTAGAATGTAACATATTTCCAAAGATGGAACAGATTCTTGTAGAAAAATAAAACTCCAAAAAAAAATATTGAATTAGACAGGTGTTAAAACATATAATCAATTCAAAGTTTGTAAAACAATTATTTTGTAAAAATAGAAATCAGTAGAGATTTAATATAAAATAAAATCATCAAAGAAGGATATATTTTTACCTATATATATATGCATATGTATGAAAATAGTAAGAATTGTTTTTAAAAATATTGTAAGAATAGGTAAAGTCTTTAGTTATTAAGAAGTAGAACATGCCAATAAGCAAAGAATACAAATAAAAAGCAGAGATCAGAAAGACTAAATGGATAATAATTGGAACTAAATAAAACCCAATCTTTTTTTTTTTTTAATTTAACTAGAATATTTGAACAACAGTTTGACTAATTTGTATCAACTGGTTTATACTTACCTTAATTTTCTTCTATACATTGCTACATTTCCATGTTGTGTTAATTTAAATTAGAGGTAAATTTTCTATGTGTGTATGTTTTATGCAGTGCAAATGCTTGCTTTTTGTTCTTTCCTGTGAAATTTTCAGATGAAAGTTATTCTTCTTATGTGGAAAGTTGATGGGTTTTGTTTGTTTGTTTGTTTTTGTATTAGGTTTGTTTTGTTTTGTTTTGTTTTAAAAAAAAGAAAGGAAAAGAGAAGAAAGCATTTTAAGTCAGGGTCTTGATTTGTGTGAATAAATTTTTGGTTCCATGGCAAAATTTTACTTTTCAGGTTAGCCAACGGTTATACACTGGAAAAGTATTTTCTCCCTCTGAATGTTTTTTTCTACAGATATTGAACAACTGTGGATTTCCTGGACTCAGTTCTGAATCTTGCAATGAGAATCGGATGCATGAAATTTTTTTCTCAGTCTTTTAATTTCAGAAGAATGAAATGCATGGAGTAGGGCAGGACCACACTGGAAAGACAGAAATTATTGTTACTTTGCTTAGTAGTTCATAATTAGTAGTTTCTTGTCAATGTCTACTGCTATACTTCATCATCTGGACACAGCACAGATGTGTAGTCTCTGTGATTCAACCTCATATGCAGAGAGCGTATGTCTTTTTTGTATTTATTTGTCATTATCTGAATGAAACAGGACAAAGAATTTTCTGTGGGACAGAAATAGATGATAAAGACTAATCCTGAATATAGATTTCAGCAAATCACCACCTCCTTAATTTTACATTATGAAGAAATTTGTTGTAGCCCAGAACCTTATACTGTGCTTAGTCTGAGAATGCCACTTGCAGTGACCAAGTATAAATAACCAAAATGTCATAAGCAAAATTCTGTCCTCCTTTTCACCCATTAAGTTCTCAATGCCATGTTTCTCAGTGCCTGAATATTTATGTGAAAGCCTCAAATTAAGCAAAATAAATAAGTCTTTACATCTCCTTCAAAAAATATTAGCTAGAAAGTTATGTTCAATTATAATTAGAGAAGTCAAATAATTAGAAGTTACTGGATGAAAATGGACACAATTCAACTGAAATGAGAGATGGTTTTACAGCATCTGTATTTAGCACTGATTTGTCTGGTACATTTACATCTTCAGTGGTCAACATCAGCCATGTCTGAGAAGAACAGGACACAGCTCAAAGATGTGCATGTTCTAAAGGTTTTGCCAACTCCGTAAATTTGAGTAAAGAATAGAAATTGTCGTTCCCTCTGAGGAAAGAACAATTAAAACTCAGCTAATTTGGAGAGGATCAGAAGATGCTGTGAGATTTAGAGTTCGGTGTTGTGAATTTTATATATGTGGGAGGGGGCATGGAATTGGCTAGGAATACAGAATATAGTCTCACAGGAAAACTGCCTTCATTAATTCTGCTAATTTAATTCTAACATCTAAGAACAGTTACAATGAAGTCAGAGCCCTTAAATGGGTAAATGCTCATTGTAAGCTGCTTATTATTAAATCTGTTATATACATACATTTATATTATATATGCATATACATATACATTTGTCTACATATACATTATACATATATGCATATATGTATATATACATGTATGCACATTTCTAAATATATACATTCATAAGTGTAAATGTGGATGGATACTGGATTCTAATAGGGAAGGTGCCAGTAGATGGCACTCAAGAATGTGTATAACTGATGGGTGAGTTGGCTGCCTTTTCATGAAGAAATTAGTAAGAAATCTAATCAGATTGTTGAAAGAATGATGGTCTCCACCCTAGAGAAAATGCAAAGTCTCTATGTGAAACTAATTAAATGATCCTCTAACCTCCAAAAAGACTTTATTTGCTTTGTCTAGGAAGGATTTGCATGTACTAGTGCTTGAGTGGGACAATTTTTAACACTACAGCTCCCACCAAAAAGCTTAATTAATGGTTCCAGTTGTTTGGTTCTTTGGTTGGTCTCTGACAGCACCTGTCCTGATATGATATTTCACTATCAAGTTCAACTTTTTAATCACCCAAATAAAGCAGCTGCATTCCATCTGATACAACTGCATCCAAACTGCATGGTAGAGGCTTACTCAGCCATGCCAACCATTGACTGTTATGAACATACACTGGGAGAAGAATAGTTCACTTGAGACAAAACTGTGAGGAAATTGCTAATTGTTTACATAGACAATCCCATCCTTGGGACTTCTTAGTTTACTGATACAGATTTCTTACTTTGCTTTTGTACGTGACATTATTTCTACAACAGAAATAATGAAAAACGTTAGCATGATTACACTGGTATCAGGATGAAATAAGGTATAGGTAAATATATAGTAAATTGCAAGATAGGAAATACCACTCTCTTAATATAGACAGAGCTCAAACAACCAAAAGAAAAAAAAATGGTTAAAAAAAATCATCTGCTTTTTTTACCGGATCTCAATGAAAAATTACAAGCAGACTGCAAAGCACTAGGACTATGGCCTTGAAAAGATACCATGTCAAACCACTTATGAGATAAAAGAAGTTTAAAGTTGCAACAAAAGAAACATGAGTGTTTTTAATTAATTATTTTCATTTTTATTATTTTTATTTCTCCTCTTCTACAAGAACAGATGGCTTTTACGATATCTTTTTTCACTACTGATATTCCTCTCCTGTGAGATAATTCTTTTCAGGTCTAAAAGCTCTATCTGACTGCTCAGACTGGGAGAGAAATCACAGAATCACAGAGTCACAGAACTGTAGGGGTTGGAAGGGATGTCTAGAGATTATCTAGTCCAAACCCCCTGACAAAGCAGCTCCCTAGACCAGGTTGCACAGGTAGGCATCCAAGTGGGTCTTGAACATTTCCAGAGAAAGAGACTCCACAGCTGCTCTGGGCAACATCTTCTAGTGCTTCTTCACCCTTACTATGAAGAAGTTTCCATGCACCTTTGTGCAGAATTTCCTATGCATCAGTTTGTGACCATTTCTCCTCATCCTATTACCACACACTGCTGAGAAGTGTCCAGCCTCGTCCCTTTGCCTCCTGCACCTTAGATGTTTATAGGCAAAGATCAGATCCCCTCTGAAGTCTTCTTTTATCAAGGCTGAACAGACGCAGGTCTCTCAGCCTTTTATCATAAGAGAGGAGTTCCAGGTCTACCATCTTTGTAGCCATCCTCTGGACTCTTTCAAGTAGATCCATGTCTTTTTTGTACCGGGGAGCACAGAACTGGACACAATACTCCAGGTGAGGCCTCACCAGGGCAGAGTAGAGGGGGAGCATCACCTCCCTTGACCTGCAAGGTTTCAATTGCAGTGAATTAATTAAATTGGTTCTCACACAATAACATTGATTCTACTTATGTTTCTGTCCTCTTTTTTTCTCTCTCTCTCTTCTTTTAATCTCTTAACCACACTCTTTTTAATGCACCCCAGAATCCCATTGGCCTTCTTGACCACCAGGTCACACTACTGGCCCATGGCCTACCTGTCATCCACCCATATATCCCATATATCCCATCCACCCCATATATCAATAGTATGAAGCCTGGGCTTGGAAAAAAGGGGGAATCTCTGTTACAAGTTGTTTGCTTTCTGAAGGTCTACAGCTTTAGACCACTCTCATTCAACCTTAAAAGAAAAGAAAAAAAAAAGAAAAAGAAAAAACAAACAAGCAAAATAACCTACCAATCTTAGTGACTCTTAATTTGAGAGCATAGGCTTTCAAAAGGCTTGCAGAGAAACAGACAGGTTCTTTATTATTTGATGTACTTCTGACTTGGACTTGTGTGTCAATTTTATGTTCACTTTATTCTCCAGCTTCATTTTCCTTAGAAAGCCTTGGTTTTGTTTTCTAAAAGTTTTGTTTTGTCAAATTAATTGTCAGATGCATTGTTCTAACTTACACTGATAACTTCATTAAAAAACACACACAGAAAGAGGAATCTGTGTATTTACTCCATAATATAAAACATTTGGATCAGCCACAATAGTTTTCTGTAAGGAATGTTTTCAATTGTCAAACATCTTTAAAAAACAGAAAGAAAGATAGTCTCCATCTCGAATAAAACTTTGTCTGAAAGACTCCAGAGAAGTCAGAAGACAAGTGATGCTCACTTCTTGTCAATTAAGAGGTCACTTTTTTTAACAACTTAAATAATTCTGAGGAATGCTACTCAGAAGCAACCATGATTCCTGATCTAATTTTCACACATTATTTTCTCAGCTGTAATAAAAAGACTAACAGAATAAACTGAGAGAAAAGGAAAGGTTAACCTATTGAGAGTCTCTCTAATGACTACTTATTGCATCATTTCTGCATAATGGTTTAATTAACTAGTTATAGTGTATATATGTTATCCGTAGTGAGTACTTACTTTACCTTTCATCTGTATTCACACAAGAAGCTTTGAACACAGCTTAAGATGTAAATGAATTTTGTTTTGTTTTGGTTTTTTTTTCCTGATGCTTTTCCTCCAACTCCCTTAGCAATCACTAACCCTAATTATATTTAGCCTACAAAAGGCTAAATGTATGCTGTTGTAATACACCACCTGAGAGAAATCTCCTTGAACTTTTGTAGAGTTTAATAAAAAAACTAGTTAGGGAAGGCTAAATCCCAGACTGAACTAATGCCACAAAGTCTCTTCAGTTACAGTGAAGTTCTCCCTTTGTGGCACAGTCACATGTTATTCCTAAAAGCTCTAACTGGTTTAATAGATTCCTGCTTCTCTCCACATTTCCTGTTCAGCCAAACTTTTTTTAAGAAAAGCTACTTTAGATTTGTAGGAGTTGTACAATTATTACATAAATTACTTAGACATCTTTATGTAAAACAGAAGAGTTTATTTTCCTTATCTCAAACTAAAATAATTTTAGTCTGCTCCCTAAACTTAAGTGGAAAATTGCTTAAATTGTTTAGGAAAAGAGAATTATTTCATAATAAAAAATGCTTTGAGGCACTTTTCAAACACTAAATAATGATTCTAAGATGCAGCTGACCTAAGAAGCTGAGTTATTTTAAAGAGACTTATGACATATCTTTTTGAACAAGTTGAATACTGAGAAACCAATTTCTGAACTTTTTTTTCTCCCAGTCATTAATATCGACTTATACTTGATGAAACACTCTGTTGAGCAGTACTAATACTTAAACAAGAAATAAAATGAATTAGTTTGTGCAAATACAGTTATATCACTTCCAATTTGAGCTACTTTATCTAAAAAAAAAAAAAAATCTCTTCTATATCTTGTGTGTTTTACCATCCAGGTAGTTCGGATTTGATGGTGTAAATTTACAAGAAACATTTTTCTCTTATTTTCTAGGTTGTAGACACATTAGTGACAATCAACCTACGAAAAGAGTGTTGTGCTTTTATTAAAGGCAAAGCTGCAATCCAAAGTAGGTCAAAAGAAAGAGGCACCTAACACTGAACACAGCTTCCAGAGTTCATAACTAAGATAGAAAAATATCCATCTGTAGTACTATTGCTAATGACAAGCTGAATTTAGCCAAAAAGGTTCCTTTGAGGAAAGAACTAGGAGGAGGGGCAGCGAAATACAGTGGCACATGCTTGCCTGAAGAGTTTCCTCCTGCTCAGCCCTGATACCCCTCCATCAATCATAGCTGATGACTGCATTACATTCTAATTCCTAAGACACATCTCCTGTCATCTGAAAAGATCAAAGGGGAAGCTTGCTCAGGGCCAAGGGAACATGTTAATCGCAATCCCACCCCTTTGTTTGTAAATCCTTCGCAAGGTTCCAATTGCAGTGAACTAATTAAATTGGTTCTCACACAATGACATTGATTCTACTTATGCTTTTGTCTTCTTTCTCTCTCTCTCTTTCTCTCTCTCTATGTTTTAATCTCTTAAAAGAAATATACACTGTAGTATCTCAGGCAAACAACATTTCAAGGGTATGAATATGATCTTGAAACATTGCTATTACAGAGCACTGGGGATCTACATGTATTTTTTCTCGCACAAGAACCGCATTAACATTTCACTTACTTAACCTCCCAATAGAATTGTGAAGGCATCATTTATAAGGACTGTATAGGTAGTATAGGAAGAAGAGAGGATTGATAGATTCACAAGGGAAAATCATATTTCTTTCAGGCATATTCCAAAATTGCTTGACACACATTTGCTTATATGTGAAGGCTATACTTGAAAGAAAGCTGACAGCAGAGCTTGAATAAAATATATTTCAAGGTAGAACTGGTAGAATTACTAAGAAGGGGTGAAAACTGAGATTCAGACTACACAGATACTGTATTTGCAAGCAAAAATTTGCAACAAATTAGCACCAAACTTAATTTTTTAACCCCATACTATCTCATTAAGCAGATTTATTTCAATATCAGACTGATTTACTGAATGTTTATTTATGCCTGCTCTTCCAAGCATCTTCTCAATTGACTTACGTTATGTCTATCTTAAAGACTTTGTTCAAAAAGCCAAGGAGAGTGAGTTTAAACTGACACATTTAAACTGGTGTAAATGCCTGCTATCCATTCATCAGTACCATGAAAAACACTCTTGAATTTACTTCAAGTCAGGGAATATATTTTGTGGTTGCAACAGTTAATTTTAACAGTGGCTCCATTAGGAACATTTTGCTAGTTGTACTGGTGTTTCCATAATGGTAAAGTGTTTCTAATACAGACGCTTCTTAATATTAAATAGAACTAACCCAGAATAAGAGCAACATCTCATCTGCATAAGTACAGGTAAATAATAAATAAATAAATACATACATAAATAAACTCAGTGAAAATATATACATAAATAATGATTTTTAAAAAACTTCTATGCCATACTGAAATAAAAGGGGTTTGCTTATTCCAGTATATATTATTATGCAAAGGCAAAAAAAAAAAAAAAAAAAAAAAAAAAAAGTATTTTTGTGTTGTATTTTTTTTAAGATATTATGTATTTTTCACAGATATTGTATATTTACTTAAAAATTGAAATCTCATGAATAAATTAATTTAATTAATGTTTTAACTAGACAACAAAATGGAACCTGTAAAAATTCATGCTTATGGCCTTTTTTAAGCAAAGATGTGGATAGAGACAAAATGGTCTTGAAAGAAACATGGATTAGTTGGGACTTTAACGTTCTTTAAAAAGGAATTAATATTTTGAATCAGATTTTAAAATTGCTCACCTTGTTACTGTGTTCCTCACAGTGGTATTAAACAAAACAAACAAACAAGCAAACAAAAAAAAAAACCACTTAAATTCACTCCCTTCATATTTAGATTCTTATGTGTGAAAACAGTGTTTCATTCTATACCAGGAATTTTCAGAGTTAATTGTTCTGAGAATTTTTAAGAGTCAGTGCTAGAGCTAGCTCATTAAAGCTGCCTTGTGAATTCATCAAGGTGAACTGTCCTGGTAGTTTGACACCAAACTTCTTCACGTTACAATCTTATACCTAATGTATATATATAGTCAAGTAATTATTGCCTGATTTTAAAATTATACTGGTGTTTTCACTTTTTTCTTCTTTAAATCAAATTATTGTAGACTGTAAATAAAATTTTACCTCTTTGATTTGAGTGCAAAAAGTCCTGTTCAATGGAAATCGCTCATGTTCACATAATTGTTTGGCACAAAGGAGGCTACTGCAAGAAGGAAAGTACTTTGTATCCATGATGGTTAGGACAGGTAGTAGCTGATTTCAGCAGCAGGAAGAGGGTTTCAGGCCAGGAGGAAATGAAAACTTTGTAACGTAACAGTAACAGATCTCTGAACTTGATTAGATGCTGCATCCAGCACTAGAGATCTTTCAGAACAGTGTAGACATGCATACATCATACAAGCAAAGCTGATTATGACTTGGCTGAGGGATATGTTGTGCAGCAATCTGAGAACTATTTTAGTTCTATTGTTCTCTGATTTTATTATTTACAACTTCCTTTAATCTGAGCTTTTAGTGGGCAGACTTCTGGCATCTCCCTTTTCAGCTTCTCTCTT
Source organism: Odontophorus gujanensis (assembly GCA_013399175.1). Lineage (NCBI taxonomy): Eukaryota > Metazoa > Chordata > Aves > Galliformes > Odontophoridae > Odontophorus > Odontophorus gujanensis. Next base: position 94,589 of record VXAB01009090.1, on the reverse strand, counting down.
TATTTGTGTTATATACTGCCTACAGTGTAGATAATTTAACCTCTGTGGCACCTATTTAGTTTTGTATAAGTGCCCTTAATTAGTCCACATTTTTATGTAATTATAGTTTAAAAATATTCTGTTACCTTTTGGTTTTTTTCCTCCATGAGACATTTGCCTAACTTTATACATTAAAATAAAGAAGATTTTAATTCAGTCAGAATTTTTTCATTATATGTTACTACTACCACTACCACCACCATCACCGTATGAGAAAGCCTTATTTTGGTTGAGTTAATATACTAAGCAACTATTACCACAGCAGTTAGAGGAAGTAATAACTTAGATAATGATATATGATACATAAATGTGTCAGTATTTCTGCCACTACTATTTTAAGCTGAAAAAGGCTGATCACCAAATCATAGAATCCTAGAATGTTTTGAGTTGGAGGGGATATTTAAGATCATCTAGTTTCAATAATTGATATCTGTTTTTTTATAAAAGGTGGTATGCATACTTTCATAATGCAAGAGATACTGTGGAGCTCCTTACAGTGGGCAGAATAAATCAGCCACCGGAGGTGTAGTTTGTATATGCAAATGTAATCTCCTTTTATTGAGTATAATACAAAAATTTCAACTGATAAAAATTTAAGAAATTTTAACTGATAAAGTTTCTCATTTTTGTCATCTCAGTACTGAACAGGCTCTTCATTTGCTTTTCTGCTTTAGTGTCTTTCACAGGACTACTGTAATGCATGACTCCGTTTATTTTCCATTTTTTTACAAAGAGGTGAAATCAGACATACTTTCATGAGCAAAACATGACAATTCTTGATGTATCAGTATTATTCTCCACAAAGTGACTTTGGAATTGATGAAAGAAAATACAGAAATAATTTTTAAATTAACAGGAGAAACAAACTAGAATGTTTATTTCTAACTGATGCAAAAACATCACAACCTATAAGTTCTGAAAATGAAGTATCTCAGAAAGTCTCCTGATAAGACATATCCCATGTGTATTTTTGTATTTTAATACCAGATTTTTAAAGATATTTGGGAGTCATTCAAGTTATCTAACTCCTGTCACCAGAAGAATAGAGATGTACACCCAAGCTATATACTTTGTTCTGTCTTTCAAGGCATTAATTAATTAAACTGATTCATATTAGGTGGGTAATATAGGATAACATAAACTACTTTCAGTAAGTAGCTATCTGTTTCCGATGATGAAAAAAAATGAGTCTTCACAATTAGCTTGAAGATGGGTATATAAACATTTATAATATTTGCATTTATTAAATGAAACAAACCCTTATTTTGTATTATACTGTGGTTTAAATAATACGGCTTTGTATAGGGCCTAAATAATCCATGTAGCAGATTCCTTTAAAGTTCTAGGTGTGCAGTTCTGTGCACTATGAAAAACATAAAATGGAGCTTCATATGACTATGCATGTTTAAAATTTGGGTCTTTATTGCTTAGAATCAGCACCATTTAACAAATTCACCTTGCCAGTGAGCCCCATCATCTGCACAACTGTATTTGAAATGCACATATGAACTTCATTAGTGAAGCACTGGTAGAAAGTAGAATGCTTAATTTTCCACTAAATGGTTTTAGACTGAACTTGGAATTGCATGTCTAATTCAGAATTTGAGGTTTGCAAACCTAAATAGACATTTCCCCCATAAAAAACAAGCCACATCTCAAACTGAGTAGTGGTATCTGAAATGAGACTAGAAAGAAAGAGAATCCACTTACTGAACAATAAAACTGCATTGTTCTCAAATCTTAGATGACTGGATGACATACAGCCCTAAACCTAAATCTAGTAATCAGATATAAGAAACAGATGTATCAGCTCTTTCCCTTCACAGTCAGTCACTAAAATCTCACCTGTTTATACACTAATTTCAAGATGAAATGAGTTGTTCATCTTGAAGTACTGTTATTTTCCTATTAGGTATGCAGAGTACCTAAAAATCAGATTAGATTATGTGCCTTTTAAAGAGATGTAGAAAGGATGGATGAATCCTTTTATAGGTAATCATTTCACTCACTACATTGAGCCTGGGTTCTACAGGATGGAATAGGCATGGAATTATTTTCTGAGAATCTGACAGACAAACAGAAACACCCACAGTGACTTCTTTTGTTTTCAAACCCAATCAGAGAGTTAAGCTGTGCAAAAATAGGAGTTTTGTCACCTATGATAACCATGCAAAGCAGTCATAGGTTATTCTGTGCTACATCGAATATTTTACTGAAATGACATGAAAAGGTTTATATTCTAATCTAGAAAGCCTTTAACAACTTTCTTACCTCCATGGAATTCCCCTAAAAATGCCACGTAGTAGCTCTAAGAAGCTCCATTTCAAGGAATCATAACAATTACGAAAGGGCAGTGTGATTGCTTAAGCAAGAAATATTGCCTTGCTGCCTACACAAAACTAAACAAAGGCTTACTCAGCTTTTAGGTCAGACCAGTATAGGCCAAGCTTGAGCTCTGATTTGCCCCATACAAGGAAATATAATGGAGTGGAAGCGGCAGCTACTTAATATAGGAGTTAAAATTACCCGTGACTGAAGTGAGCACATCAATCAAAAGTTTTGGCATGTAATGAGCTAGAAAAACTGGTGTGGTAGGTTTGGGGGCAGGAAAAAGCTTCACTCTGTATTCAGCAGTTTCCAAATTACCATGACGTCTCTTTGCATAAACCACCCGACTTCCAGCAGGTGGATTTCATAGGCATTGTGCTGCCAGCACAAAGCTGGATCAACCGGGAGCATTCAAAACTGTTTCCTGTTTTCTGTTCTTCAAATCAGAATTCCATGAAGTCTACCAAAATTCTTAACATTTTTAGAAGCTATGAAATAATAAAATGACCAGAAAATCAAGAATGAAAAATATGTCAGCCTTAATACATTACAAAAGCGAAAGTACTGGGCCTTTTCTGCCCAGGGGAAAAATAAATAAACTACAAATACAGAGATACATTAAAATGTATCAGAGAGAAATGTTCCAATCTTTCTGAGGTATCTTCCTAATGCGTGCATGTCATTCACAATTCAACAAATAGCATCTTCTCTTTTACCACCTGAATAGTTTTGGATTTATTATTCCTGTCTTGATCTTTTAGAGAAAGATACTAACATGTTTACATGTTTAGAATTATTAGCTAAAAAATCTCTGCTAAGTATATAATGATTGCAAAAGTGCATTTGTGAGGAGATCAGGTGCACGTTAAGACACTGTTCTATAAGTGCCTTCCAGGCATCTATATATAGGGGATCAAATTCTTTTTTCATATTCCCATATGGCAGTGAGAGTTGTGTAGGAAACCTTTAAAATCATCCTAGAGAAGATCACAGGCAGTAAAGGGCTTTAGGGTGTGCTTCTATGTTAGCACATTGGAGGCCCTCTTTTATGTATTTCCTTTTCTTATTTATTTATTTATTTATTTGACAAGACATTCTAAAGTTTAAAAGCTGACTTCATTTACTGTTTCTATCCTCTTTGCTTAAAAATTTACTGTTTCTATCCTCTTTGCTTAAAACATGTGTAATTTAGTTGAATAATTCAATGTTAAGAAACATTGAATGAATGTTATGTTAGAACCTGCTTGGTTCTGTAGGTCCACTACTGTACTCAAATGAATGTTCCCTCTGAATCAGTACATAATGCATAAAACAAATGCCCTTATAAACGTTCTATACTAGAAAAATAGTCCTACAATTTCCAGCTGCTTAGAACAATGGTCTGACTTCAGGATATATTAGGCTGTAAAATAAAGCATTACAGAATAGAAACCACTTACTTGAAATTGTTTTCCTTTTCTTCTTATTTTGGTCCACTGCAGTATACTGGTTTAAATCAGGCCAGGAATCAGAAAGAGTGAAGGAGAAAGAAGATGATATGAAAGAAGAGGGAAAAGGAAAATTAGAGATCCAAAAGAACTAGAGGAAAAGACGCCCTTCACAATTCAGTAATGCTGTCCAGAAGCTGAAGAGAAGGCATTTAATCAACAAGATGTTTTAAACTAGAAACAGAACATTAACTTAAAAATTCTTTCATATTTAGAGCTTAGACTGGACACATAATTGTTGTCTGGGAAAAAATGCATGAAATGTAGGCTCCCTTGCAATCAATAGATGTTTGCCATTGATTTCTGCAAAGGTAGGATATTTCCCCAGCCTTTCAACAATATATTACTAAAAAATTTCCCTCTGTTGTTCCTTTGTAACCCAAGAATGCAAACCTCGGTGGAAGAGACAACTGTCTCCATACAATTTCAGCTGACTCGACACACTCCTCTTCTTCTGCTCTCATGTCATCTGTTTCTCTTCTTCCCACAAACAAATTGCTTATGAACCATTTTCTCTTCATAAAAAATGCACTTAGTAACAGTCTTGAAAGAAATGCTCCTCATCAACCATTTCATTTGTTATACTATGATATGGTACATGAAATGGATAGTATTTTTGAAGCACAGAATTTTACAGGAATACTAACATTAAAACAGGTAATCTTTTTGTCTTATTAGTTTGCTCTCATAATTTCATAATTCTCTGACCAAACTTCTATGTTTGGTCAGAGAAGAATTATAAAATATATATCTTAATTTAAGAGCATGTGCTTGAAGTCTGACACTCAAATGACATGCACTGGCTCTAGATCAAGAGAATTCTTCTGTCTTTTTTTTTCCTGACTGACTAAACCTACAACCCCTGCCCAAGCCCCCATCTATCTTTTTCCCTACCTTTAATGGAATAAAGTGCTCAGAGTTAAAGCCAAAAACATTTTGAATTTAATCAGTGGTATTGTCTGATGATGTCTCCTTTTAAGACTTGACAGCAATTTGTTGGCGTGCATATTTCATGCAACTTAAAACAAAATCCAAATATTTCATTAATATGGATAAAAAATAATGATGAAGTTGTAATTTTAACTGCAATAAAGACCCTATCTATATAAATTATTTATTTGGTCTTTTGTGGGAGCTGTGCCGAAATCTGTGTTCCTTCCATCAGATTTTGTCTTTCTCTTTTTGAAGAGAGGCCACGCTTAGGCACAGGTAATGGATTAGTTCTTTGGAAAGGGGTAAAACAAGATTCTTTTATTAGAATCAAAGCATCAAAGTCAAGGAAAAAAATCCAACTCAAATAAACAATGAAAATATAATTAAAGAAGAGTGAGTACACCACAATTAAGATTTTAAAAGAAAATATCTCAGACAAGTTGGTTAAATCAGTACTTGTTTTTCTTTTTTTCTGTAAATGAAAACAAGATGGAATACTTATTTTTCCTACTAGCTAGGGATAATACCTCTTTAAGCTAAGGGAATTAAACATCTGCTTTTATCTGTCTTTTTCCCCTGCAGTACATAATCACTGTCTGTCACACTTTGATGTCATAATCATCCATTGAAGCTTCAGTGTTAAAGAGCAAATCAGCTTAACTGGAAAAA